>VZTE01004109.1:222822-305932 GCA_013397775.1 Eulacestoma nigropectus | reverse complement strand
CCCGCCCCTCCCGCCCGTACCAACGGAGGCCGCCCAGCGCCCGCGGCGCAACCCCGCTCCGAGAATTCCGCCCTGCGCAGTCCGCACGCTCCACATCCCCCACGCTATGAGAGGAAGCAGGCGATTGGCGGCCGGAGCCGGGTAAAAGGTGAAAGGTTCGCCAGGCGGCCAATGGGACGGCGGGATACAGCGACTGTCAGGGAGCCGCCAGGCGCTCACGTGCGTGCGCGCTCCCCTCCCCCGCCGGAGCCCTGCGAGCGCTCGGCCGTGCCCTGCGGGCGGGCGGGTCTCGCGCGCTGAGGCGGGGGGCGCCAGGCGCGCGGCGGCGCTGAGGCGAGGGTGGCGGCCGCCATGTTGGGAGGGGGGCTGAGGCCCGGGCTTTCGCTTCTTGTGCCGCTTGGGCAGGGCTGGGCATGGCCAGACGGATCTGAGGGAATGGGGTGGTTCTATCGCACGGCAAGCGCTAGGGGAAAAAAGATGATCCCTTTTGGCAGTGTCTGGACAGAGCAGCGCTGAGCTGTCTCATGACTCTGTAACAAAATCTCACCTTTCCACCCATGTAGTTGGCCATTTCCATCAGAAGTCACCTTCTTGCCACAGGCGAAGTGCTCCTTTTCCACTGGGGAGCCTTTGGCCCTTGCTGGTGCAGGGCCCAGATGGTGAAAGAGGAAAGGACAGCTGCAGGTGGTTGGTTATGTGGACACCTAAAGCAGCATCTCCTTTTATTATTGCATGAGGCAGATTGTTGACTGGCTGGACCACTGGTCTCACTCCAGTATCTTGGCAACACTCCATTGATTGAGTAGATGTTACTAGTTACTACCAAATCTTTTCAAAAGTGCCCTGAAATGTCTGGGATTAAACAGCTGGTGTAGGTTTTGCCACCATCAAAACCCTTCAGCCAGAGGTGAAGAATGAGTTACGTTTGTGTTAAGCCAGGGGACCAAGTGAGAGTCTCCTATGAGCGCATGTGCTTGCAACAAGGACTGGATGGTGATTGGCCTTGTTGCTTGATAAAGATGACCATTAATGCAATGCCACTTCTGGCCAGCCACTGCCCTTGTAAGTTGTGCTGAAAGCAGTGTGTTTTCAATGGAAGATCTGTCGCTGGAGGTCCAACCTCCCTCATTCCATCTGCTCTCTACCAGGGACTTGCCATGGTAACACAACTGTGCCTACGAAAGCAGTATGAAAAGATAAAGCTGACTGGAGCACTCCTAAGGTTCATTTAAAACAACCCAAGTAAAATTACTTCAGCTTCAAAGTGACATAGAGGCCTGGGGTATTATCAAATTAAGTATTTTCTTGGCACAAACCTCTGTTGCTGTTCGGAGCACATCTTCTGTAATGCCTACCATTACATTGTTAAATGTTACAGTACTAGGTATTTTTATAGGGTTGAAAGGGCATCCTTTTGGTTTTTTTATGGATGGAAGAATAATTATATCCTATGACAAAAGCTGAGGAAGAGGAGCAGCTGTTCAGTCTTATCCAGTGGGAACTGTCAGAGCATATGGGTCTACTTTTCCAATTTGAGCTGAAGTACTGAAGAAAATTGGCATTGTTGATTCCTTCTAACATAAAATAGAGCAGAAAGAAACCCTCCTTAATGCAGGTCATGGTTAAATAATGAATTTTATTCATTTCAAGTAGGTTCAAAGAGAAAGCAACGAGAATACTTTGAAAACAAAACAGACAAATGCCAGGAGAATTCTGTAAGTTATTGTCTTGTAAAAATGGGTGTCTTTCTCCACAGCTACTTCCTCCTTGAGCCTGCCTACTGACAGGAGTTTTTGATATAAAAGCAGAGGATAAAGTCTGTGCTGTTCTTACAATCCTATCCCCACTACCCTCTCTCCATTTTAAGAAAGAGATATTTGATGTCATATATTTGTGTAACCAGATCTAACCTTCCGAGTTTAAGCCCAAATTAAAAATTTACTTTTAGGTTGATTTCACAAATTCCTTACAAAGATTTTTAAAATGAGATGAACTCATCAATCTGAGATGCAATTCTGAAAAATTTCACATATTTCAAATTGGTTGGCATTCAGAGTTTGGCAAAAAACCACACAACCAACCATAAAAACAAAGCACACAGGCTGTGGGATGAAAAGGATACACTGCCCAACTATTAAAATCTGGAAAAGAAAAAGTAATAATGTACCAAGAACAGCCTTCCCCATATCTTTAGTACTAGAAATACTGATATTTACTCTATGGGGTAACCGTTAGACAACAAGAAAACAGAGACATTTATCTCCCTCTTAAAAAAATCAGTAATGGAGGGGAGGCTTTTTTGGTTTTTTCTGTTGACTAAGATTAAAAAAGATTCTGTTTGGGTTAGAAAAGAGGAAAACTGACTTTAAAAATCACTTTGTCACAATGAATTGTCTTTGTCTATGCTACAGAACTCTCTAACTATATCAGTGGAAACCAGGCTTTTTGGCTCCACTTGTCACATCAGGTTCTCAAATGGACTCTGAAGAGATTCCTTCCTGTGAAACAGTGATGACCTCTGTTGTTCCCTGCTGTTGGTACCAGCCATGATGTCTTCTGGCCTCATGTCACCACTGGTTCAGTTACGCACTTTGAAACAAGCTGGCAGTTACCGAGGAAATACGTGCCCAAGTGTTGCATTCTCGTTTCTGGCCAGGAAAGGATGTGTCTATTCTGTACTCCACTTTGGAAATTTTTCCTTGAGGCTTTCCTCTCAAGAAGCCCCTAGTCTGGCTACCAGGTTTTGCAGCTCATAGCTGTGAATCACTGCAGGAAAGAGCAGTTGCAAACATTTTAAACCACAGTGCTAATAGTAACACCTGCAATGTATTACGAGAAAAAGCTGCAGGTGGAGAAGGAAGTTGGAAGAAAGAAAGAACCTATTTTGAGTAGATTCCATTCTAAATCTGAAGCTTAGATTTTAACAAGGTGTTGGGTTGCATGAATCTTTGTCTCATCCTAAAATGCATTAAAAAAAAAAAAAAAATTGGCATGCTTTCCCACTGCAGTGATCCAGACTTCATAATTCCAACGGTATTTTCCCTAGTGCAAGAGAAACGTCAGTAATTTTTTTTTTTTTTTTTAAAACCTCTTTAAATTGCTGACATGAGGGTGAGCTGATGTAGTTTGGAAACTGACCCCTCTCTCTCTGGCAACATTTCCCAGGCAAAGTTCCTTGCTTTTTCCTTGGGTTTCTCCAGACTGATGATCTCCTCCATCATCTACTTACAGTTTGTAGAGTGTCTCTGCCATAGTGACACATTACTAAAGAAACCACACAAATTCAAATCACTGGTAAGGAGGAAGGATGGAAAAAAAACCCAAAAAAATTCTGTTAGCAAAGAAATCCCTTTTTGACCTCCTACAGCTACCAGTGGATGAAAAAAAAAATGGGGAACAAAATTCAGGTAAGCCGTAAGATTTGTATTCAACTCTGAGCTTGTAATTATGTTGGCTGTTCTGGAATGTCTCACAGAAAGAGACTGTTTTTAAACCAAAATTGGCTTCCAAGTCCTCTAGAAATCATTTTTGGCTTATTTTGATGCCATCAAACCTACAATGGTTTTGGATGCCATGATTAATTTTCTTATAAATTTAGAAATACATCAAAAGTAGAAAAAGGAGAGCATCACAAAAGCCTTTGGTGTGACTAAAAACATTTCCTGAACATGGGCAGCAAGAAGGAAAAATTTTGCCCAGGTTTATTGGTGGTGTCAGCCCTTGAAGAACTGAGACTGCACTGTTTCCTTTCAGGTTTGTGCCAGTAGGGAACTAGAGGAGCAAGTGGGAAAGGCTCTTCCTTTCTACCCTTTTCTAAAAATGGGTGCAAGGTCTCCTTTTTCCAGTCTGGGAAAAGGGAACCTGGGACTTTGTCAGACGGGGTTTTTTTACTGAAAGATCGGAGCAATTTCACAAGCAGCTGCAATGGCACAGTGCAAAAGATGTGTCATACAACAGTTAACAGAAGTTCCTAATGTCCTTGAGATACACCCTTGTTAATGCTCATTTTTGCCTGAGAACCAAGAAATACCACTTGACAATGTATAAATCTATATTTTATGTCAATTCGTGATAACAAGCAGAAAATACATATCAGCAGAGTGATAAATCAGTTCCGCAGGGTACAGAGCAGCCATAAAAAAGAAATGTAAAAATAATCAATTCAAAGTATTTACAGCAGATGGAGCTATACATTTTGCTTTGATCATATGTTATATGATATTCCAAGATGAAGTGTAGTTTGGCAAGGACTGTGGTAAGCCACTGGTACTGTCTCACCAAGGAATGGAGTTAGTCACAGAAGGCGTTGCATAAATTGTTGCAATTAGCTCTCCTGGAAATCATCCTTGTAACATCAGTAAAAATAACAACTCAAGAAAAATTACCGCTGTATATTGGTGTCTTAATAGACATCACAGCTGAAGTCTAAAGCTTTGCTATATCCACTCACTAATTTGAAGGTTCTCTTGCCCCTGCTGGCTTTTTTTTACCAACCAGGTAAAATGAGCACTGAAGAGAGGATGAAGGTTTCAGTTTACAGTACCTACAAGAATATGTGCGATGGCCACAGGTTATCCTTAGGAGGTCTGGGCTCCTGCACAACCAAAGTGCATACTCAGTGTGTGTCCATGTGTAGGGCTCCTTGTCTGAAATGAACCCTGTGCTTGTCTTTGTTGCTGCCAAGATCCAGATGGAATCCAGCGTGTTTCCAATGCTGCATGTGCATCATCTTCAAGCTACAAAAATTGTGATTAGCAAGGATTGTGATTGTGATTATTTGTGATTATCAGCAAGGATAAGTGTTGCTGTCCTGGAGACCATTGATAGTGGGGATAATTCTGAGTGGGTCAATTTCTCTTCAAATGATTCGGTCCCTGAGGACAGATCAAAGGAGAGCTCCGAGGATGAGGAGCCCATACCCTGAGACTGTCACTCACATCAGTCTCTGTCCCCTGAGCTACCAATGATCACAGGCTCTAGCAAGCTAGCTGGTTTGAAATTCCCTCTATCTCTGCTGTGATTTGTTAGAGATAAGATGTTCCTCCCCTGAGATGTTACTACTGGATCTTTTGTCATGTACCCTTACCTTGTATTGGTCATTTCCTGATACCTGCCTCAGTTTGTAAAACCCTTAAAAGCCAGTCCCTAGGGGCAAGTAACCGTCACTCACTCCGGCTCCCTTCGAGCCAACATCTCTCTGCCCCCGGGGCAGAAGAAATAAACTCGGACTAAAGCCAAGCGGTGTCCATTCTCTCATCTTTGCTCTCGCTGCTGCCCTGCAACAGCCAAGAACGGCCTGCTGCGAACGGCTATCTGGCCTGAGGGGACGGGGTCAACCAGCCCTGACCACTCTAGCCGACATCGCTGTACCACGCGGGGCTACGAACCCCACGGCCGGCCTGACCCAGGCAAAGGCAGCCGCGGCAGATAAGGGAAATTACTTTTGAGTTTCTCTCAGAATTACTTTTATCCCAGAATAGTTAAAAGAAAACCAGTCCAACAGTTGCTGTCTTACTATGTTTGAATTTAAACTAAAGTTTGGATCTCATACCATTGTAAAAGTTTACTCTGCTTCCACACACTGAGATGACCTATCTTGCCTATTTGAACTTCACGCCCTCCCCTTCCCAGTGCACTTGCAAATTCCTAACCACAGTGTCAGAAGCAAAAAAAATGAACCCAATTGGAAAAAAAACCACAAAACCACCAAAGTGTATTTAGAGATTTTAAAGTTTCGGCAATGAAAAGTGTTAGATGCCCCATCCCTGGAAACATTTGGTCAGACTGGACAGGGCTCCAAGCAATCTAATTTGGTGGAGGTGCCCATGGCAGAGGAATTAGACTGGATGACATTTAAAAGTCTCTTCCAGCCCAAACTGTTCTATGATTCTGGAAATCTGCATTGTTAACGGGACTGGACCCAAATATCCCAAATTCTCAACAGCACCATGAATATTCTCTTGCTATGTACGCTTAGGTGTGGGGGAAGGGTTCCAATAGGCAGGTACAGCTACTCCAGGAGTGCTTAGAAACACTATGAAAGCAATTGAGATAATTTGATTTTGTAGAAGGATTAGAGGAATATTTACAAGTCCTAGAGTGTGATACCCATGAAACTTTTAGAGAAGAACCATTCCTATGCCTTTCCCATATGCCATTTTCTTTCTCTGTGTTTATCCAGTTTAGATATATTTTTCAGGAGACACATCATGGGGCTGATTCTGAACTGTACTGCAACTCTACTGTACTTTATATTCTTTTTCTCGTATCCTGTAAAGGGAATTAAGGTGTAGGTGGAAGTACATAGTAAATATGAAATGTTACTGTAACTAGTAATTTGCTAATCCACAAGTCTAAACATGTACAGAGAAACAGCCCGGATAAACTAATTGTAAGAACAGTAAATAATTAAGCACAACTGTTTTTGTAAGCTTTCCCGTGGCTTGCCTTTATAATGCCAATTTCTGTGCGTTAATAAATTAGTAATTCTTCACCTGTATAAAAAGTTTAAATCCATTTGTTTATTGACTGGAAAAAAGTTTAGATTCTTCCTCCAAAATGAAAAGTCACTTTTTGGGTAAGTGGGAAACAATGCACTTTATGAATTTGCAGTCTTTACTGAGGTCTTCTCTCCTAAAAAGTGCATTTATTTTCTGGGCATGAAAATGTGTAAATAGATAAAAATAATACATATATATAATAGATACAATATATAATAGTAACAGTTAATAAATTAAACAAAGAATCCACAAGGAGAAACCCACAGGTAACAGATTAGCTACAGGAAGCCTGTCCATTTATTTCAAAACTGGAGATTCTGTAAAATAAATTGGAGCTATTCACTAGTAAATACTATTCTTATTACAGCATAACAGTTTCTAAAAACATTTTCTTTTAGTGTACCAGCTATACAGAAGAATATAGTTCTTTCTCACAAAAATTAGCTTTGAGCAACTAGTGCAAACATCCAATACAAGCCCCTCACTGAAAGTGTTCAGAAGAAATGTATTTGAAAGTACATGAAAATGCATTTCCTTCACTTTATCTGGACACCACTCAAATCCTCTCAGCATTTGTTCTCATTTTAAAAAATCATCATTCCTCACCACTTGCCAAAGAGAAACATGTATTTTAAATATTACATTCCTTACTTACAATGATTTATTTAGGATGAAGTCCCCCATTAACTCTTTAGCCATCTAGCACTTTACATTTTTAACTAGAGAACTTTAACAAGAAAGGTAAAACAGTTTATTCAGCTTTTTACACAGTGGTATACAATAGCACAAAGTGGTATGCCTACTAAAATGTTTTGTTCAAGACAAAAGTACAAGTTGAATTTTTTATTACAATAAAAATACTTATTTGACTTGTTATTAACTTGTTAACTTATTTGGCATTAAAATGTGACTGCATTGTTTCTCTCAAGAACTGAGCAGCATATACGTTGAAAGTTACTTGATTCACATCAGACCAGTCATTTTGAAATAAACAAGAGTGATTTTCTGTTATAGTCTTAATAATGGTCATGGACCAGGGACACCCCTGTACAAACTGGTCTTTGGACACAGCAAATCTATTCTGTGAATCAAAGAGATTCCAGGAAGGCCCAGTGAAAATAATGAAAAATAAATTACTTATTTGGGGAATAGGGTATTACCTGTCCTGAACATAGCAGTGACAGCCAGGAACTAGCCTTTCTTGGAATGGTTGGTTTTAGCATTTCTCACTGAGGTAAAATCATTTTTATTGGTCCTTCTAACCTTTTCATGAAGAAAAAAAAAAATTAATCACTTGGGCCAATTTTATGTTCCAGATACATAAACTTAGACATTTCCCCCCACTACGGGGAGAAAAATAAGATGTGTCTCATTTTCCAGTATCAGCAGTCGCAGCTGCTTGGAAAGGAATTGTCAAAAGTGCCACTGAGGTGGAAGGAGGTTTTCCATGTCTTACATTTAGTGGAAGAAATAAATCCTTTGATGTTCCACAATTTCAGTTAAGATAACCCTGAAATGACTATGGCACTTGAAAAAATAAGTGTTAATTTTTCACCCTTTGTGAGCTCTGGAATTGTGTGAAGTGATGGACAGAGCAAGTAAGCTGTTCCACAGAGAATATGACTTTTCTGTATCATTTAATGTGCATGTATCCCATCCTCCTGCATGAATGGCTTCATGATCTTGGGCTGGTATGGGTGAGGACAAGCCGTACTGTGTGTCCCGTTTATATACAAAGCTGGAATGTGAACAATGCTAAGTTCGGCAGTTGTAAATTAGTGTTATCAGTGGTGTGCCAGGGGAAGTTATTTACCTGACAAAAACCTGCACAGTGCAGAAATATAAAAGGTTTAGTGGTTTTTACCTCCATTCAGATCTGTTACCTATTAGCTCAATGGAAACAGCAGGCAACCTATTGTCAGGATATGAGCTTTCAGCTGTAGCAGTTTGGGAACTTCCATGGCCATATTCCAGCCTGAAACCTCACCCTTGCTTTCCAGTTATTTGTTCCCTACTGTTGTTCTCTTAATTGAAGATGGAAGTTGACACTTTCTGTGCCTTAAATTATGTCTCCCCTGATGGGGGAGACCTCAGAGTTTTTGCTAGTAGTCCGAGAGACGAACGGGACCTTCAGCATTCACTGCTTTCAGATAGTTGTTTATTTAAGCCTTATCAGAGAGATAGAGCTACTAATGTGACCCAGACATAGCACAAAGCAGAGAATGCAAGGAAAGCCAAATTACCAAGATTGCACAGCCTTTTTAAAGGTCAATTACCCAATGAAAACTTAAAACGAAAGATATTTTCTTTTTTCCACCAATATTCAATAGATCACTTTGTCACGTAGACAGGAACTGCGGAATTTTTTATCCAATCATCCTAAATTACTTTTGCCGCAGAATATGGAGCACTAGAAGAAGAAGAAGGAGGGCTGGAAAACAATAACTATCCTCCATCTTGGAGTTTTTACTTTTTATCTATTTACTATATTAACAAACCCAAAACCTCTAAATTCTTCACCTTGTGACAATCTTACATAATATTCTATCACCTAGTTCACACCAGTGTGGAGTCTAATTCTTCCCAGAGAGTAGGCAATTTTCTCCATGGACGAAGGTCGAAAACTGTGTTGTCCAGGGGGGTAGAACCCTTCAAAACAGGCAGAGAAATATTCTCTGCACTCTGGATTCCCACAGAAGTAGATGTTAACTTCCTCTCTTTGGAGGGTTGATTCTGCAGAATTTAGGCAAACAAATGCTCTGTGTAAAATGGAGGTAACTGAAGTGAGTGGTGTAAGGTTAGCGTACGTTGGATTTGCATGGGCATTGCATAGGCTTCAGTGACTTCCTGGCCTATGTGGTTGACGCTGATTTAACTGCCCTCAGGGCCAGATCCTGTAGTGTGTGCTTAGCACACAGATGTGTTGCACTGACTTCCACAGAAGTAGAGGAACGGAACACATCACTGGATGCATTCATGTTTGTGCTTGGCAAGAAGGGACTCCCAAGTATTTAAAGCTAGCATAAAGTGATAATGCACTATTACAATTATTATCATGTTACATGGCTGAATGTGATACCACATACACTGGCCAAATTAATCTCCTAAAGCTCGGATTCTGTGAGGATTAGTGTAGAGAACTCTAAAAACCCCCATTGGATATGGCATGGTACCTCTGTAAACTCAATGGAGCACTACTTGAATAAAGAAGTTACAGTCATACTGAGCAGGAGTAAACTGAGAGTGTCCAGAAAATGTAGGGCATTTAAGTGTGTTTAGATGCCAAATATCAACATGTAGAAATTTCAGCCTCAGGAAGTTTTAATGGAAGAAAGTAGCTCAATCACTCAGTATATTTTGCAACTTTAGCTGAAAGTTTAACATCACAAAATGACATATTGCTATGCAGCTTTAAGAATCACACAAATGTATTCAATCATTTCCCCTGCTTTTCAAATCTGCTGCTCATTAAAAGCTCTTCACCTGTTTGCAGTTTCCAGTTTTCAAATGAATGACACAACTGATGCATAGCTTAATGTTCATTCTCATGAGTCATAATTAATAAATAATTGTATCACATACATAGAATTTTACAGGTACTCTTAAAATGGTTTTACAGTTCTATTAAATATATAGATAAAATAATCACTGCTATATAAAAAAAATCATTTTAAAACAGCTGAACTCTCAAGCTTTGCATAAAATTCTGTAGACACATTCATTACAATCTAGAAACTCAATAAAAATACATTTTAGAGCTCAATCTCTCAAAAATATTCATGGCGTTGAAAATTGATTGTCGTTTTTTACTGTAGTCTATGCTTGCCCTGCCTTTGCACTGTTAATTTCCTACAATTTGGCAAAAGCTATATTCCAGTCAGTTTGTAGATTATGTGACTTTTTAACTCATTTCCTCAACTCTAAGTCATCTGTCCCATAAATGTTTAGTGGGGTTCTGTCTTTAGTAGTGTATCTTTCCTTGTACTTTCTATAAAATCACAGTGAAACACTTTGCAGTTAAGTTACATGACTACAATGACATTGAACCATCTATTATAGTTGCCACTCAGTCTTTAATGCTGCTTCTGTGAACACCAAACATCCTTTATCCAGCGATCCTCAAGGCACTTCCTGACGCTTACACTTCACAATGCTCTGCTACCCACATTTTCTCAAAACCAGTAGGTTTTAGAAAGAGTCTTAACAGATCAGTACCCCTGTGTGTTTGAATTCAGCCGCTAAATCAATACCAAATGTGGTCAGCTCAAGCTTAGCATTTTTCAAAAACCCAGGCAAAAAATTCAGGAAAAACTTCCTGTATTCAGACAGTGCACGTATCTGTTGGAAAATGGGTAGACAATAGATTGCCCACTGGGCTTTAAACCCTCCACTACTGCCAGCCAGTCCCCTGGGCAGCAAGTTAAAGCAGGCTTTGCCATAGTGAATGTTTCATAATCAGGCTTTTAGGTGGTAGCTCAGAGTAGGCCACAAACCCCAAAACCAAGCAGTGTTTTGAGAACAGGGCACTTGCATTAAGGGATTGGATCTTGCACTGTGGAAGAAGAGATGCAGGCTCATGAGTCGGTTTAACTGGGGGAAGCTGCTGCTTATGCAGATGTCACTCTTTACAGTTCCAGGTAAAGGCAAAACTCTTGAAGAGTTCAGTCTTTTTTTAAAGCACAGTTGACAACACCAGTATAATCACTTTTAGTGCTTCACCCTGGATCTTCTCACCCATGGAATGGCTGGGTAAGCTACACTGCTTCTGTTGTAGCACACCCACAACAAAACAAACCGAAAAAATTGAAAGCAATGTAATACCAAGTATCATGGAATGACTTAGAATTTTTTTTTCATCTGTTTTGGATGGAAGAAGCAATCTCTCTCAATGGGATAGGCTGGAAAGTGTACCTCAATTGAAACACTGGTTGAGATGACCAATACAATTGCTGGATGCTGTTTGACATTTAAACTGCTCATTTCAATGTTTCAGTCACTGTTCATCAGTGGGACATAACAAAGAAAACGTTGGGTTTTCTCCTTCTTGGACAAAAATACTGTGTAATGACATTTCTGGCATCAGTGCATTCCCGTTCACCTTTCCATTCTTCATGGATGTCAGTTGTTTAGATAAGACATCCAAAGAGCTCCTCATCCTGATTAATTTTCTTAGGAGGAAGGAAAGAAGACAGAAGGGAGCATACTTTACTTGATTGAACTTTGATAGGTGTAAAGCCCTATAAAGAGACTGTAATCCAACTCCAAGTAGCCTCTGCTGAAGATTAATAAACATGGAAGAACCAGAGTAAAGATACAAAGGGTTAGAAAAAGTTATAAACCAAAGAAGCCTAGGAAGAGCGGAACATAATGAAAAGCTGTCAACAGTTTTGCTCCAAACTAGTGTAGTACACTGCTGCTTGCTGCTATTAAATAGATGCCGTACCCAAGCCTGGTATTCCCTGGTTTTCAGGATAAGCATAAAACGTTTCTTGTACTAAGTTTTCTGCTTTCAGAGGAAAAAGCACTAACCCTTCAACTTTCTATTTTAGCCTACTTCCAGAAAGCACCTTCAAAAATTCTAATATAGGTTTTCTTTTGGAAGAAAGTATCACCGTCTTCCACAACAAACACAAACAGGTTCATGGATCACAAAATCAGATGACTCAAAATATTGATTGTTTTCATGAACAAGATGAAAGAAATGTATTTTTTTTACTTACACTGATTTAAACCAAATTAAGTTGGAACATTTGGATCTCTTCCTCCCCAAGAACAATGGATCTTATTTCTAGGTTCATGGGGTGAATCCAGCTCTGGTCAACAGTGACAGGACAGAATAGGAAAGATTTCAGCTTTGTTGAAAGGTGTTCAGAATTTTATCTTCAATGTTCAAGATCTCCTGTCATTCCTTACTTCTACTGAATTCTAACTGCAGCTCAGGAGAAAAATCCCAGGGGAACAAAAAGCTTATGAAGAAGAATGAAGTGTGATGGATGGTTAGGATTACCCCAGCAGATAACATGACTACAGACAGGTTTTAAATACCTGCAAATAAATTGCTATATATTCTGATGTATCTTGATCCCAGGTACTATTCGTTCATCTGAAAACTTAGCCAGGAAAAGGATACACCTTATGCTACATAAAATATGTAAAACTTATAGCCATGTGATTTAATTTTACTCAGTGTAAAATTATGAAACCCTTCATTTTAGGAAGCACATTGCAGTCAACCTTCTGAATTTTCAGGTGGAAGCAGCAATGTGATGTAGTATCATATAACATACCGTGAAACTAAAAATGTGCCAGTGAGAAGTAGTGACTTCACTAAAAGTCACATGGACAAAAGTTACTGCTATTAAATCGAAGACTTCTTTTTTTCCTACAAAGCATGGATTACACCTTCTCTGGCAAAAATCCTCTACCAAATATTCTGAAGTGATCATTGATGTGGACAAAAATTACAAGAGGCAGAAGTAGCTCAACTCTGCCCATGGACAAGCCACAGGAGTCTCTTCAGTTGTGCTAGGAAGTCAATACTGGTTGTCAGCATTTCTCTGTATTTAGTTTTACATCTGTCATTTCTTTCTCAATTGATTTAGACACTTAAAAGATATTCCTAATTCTTTTACCATGCCCTGGTGCCTTAAGAGTAGCCTCTGCAAAGAAGGTACCTATTATTTTTTGTATCTGGGAAAGAGAGAAATCGTTATGCGATCTGTAAGTAAAAGCAGCAGAGAAATTAAAGCAGAAGCAGACACAGAAGCACTGAGGTACTTTTAAAAAACTTTAGTTTCTGGCCTGAGATTTCCCATATAAACTCTCCTAAGAAGCAGCAAGTATGTATGTTCTTCACACTTCTCCATACCCAATTTATTCCTGCAAATCAAACATACCAAAAGGTGCAGGATAAAAATGACTTTAAATCCTAAAAACATCAAACTTCCCTACCCCAAAACCTTCAGCCTGATTTTGTTGCTCCACTGGATTTGCTACTTGAACTGTAGTCAATTCCTGATGTGTGTTTCACTACCTGCAGCTCTGCTCTGCCTCCAACTCTTTCAAATAATTCCATGTAAAATGTGAGGAAGCATTTCTAGACTTGCCCTTGCAGGTGGTCAGATCCAGAGGTAACTCAACACCATCCCTCTTCCACAGCTGTCAGGCCCTACATAAGAAAATGAAGCCAGAAGAATAATTTTTGAAGACTAGAGCTCTGAATTGTTTATACTTCTACTGATAATTATCTGGTTTTATTTAGCATCTTATAAAGCAAGGCACAAATGTACAAAATTGCATCTACTAAATCAGATAATTTTTATATATATTTACACAATTACCATAATATAAAACGTGCTTTGACACTGTCATAGCACAACAGTAGCGGGATTGAGGACAACCTGATAATAAACACAAAATACCAGGTCCTGGATTTCTGTTTGTGCTTCACCTGAAGGAACATATTCATATGCAGATACACAAAGCAATCCAGCCACCATCCTTTATTTTCCACACCTCACACAGATCAAACTTTGTTGCTAAGAAGCTGTGGAAGGAGTAAAAGGCAGTAGACCAGCACCCAGAAGAAAATGACGAAGTAGAATAGCTCTGGCTGCTCAAAAATCGTAATCTCATGAGTTGGTGCTGGAGTCTCACTTGTTTCCAAGTCCTTTTTCTTCCTGAAAACAGGAGAGAATTCAGTAAGAGGCAAGGAAAAGAAGAAAAAGCCTTCCGTGTTAATAATTACTGTGAATATCAGAGGGTGGACTAAAAGACAGCAGTTTAATGAACCTTTTCAGTCTAGTCAGTTGGAGGGCCCCAGCTGGACTGGGAGTGGCATACTGGGTGTTAGCAGTGTGTTCCTTCCAGAGTCAACATACGTAAGAATCACTCTTCTGAAAACTCCAGACAAATTCTCAGGTAGTTTAAGTACATGCCATTACAGCACAGCCCTCTGATGTGAGATTTCCACCAGTCAAAAAGATGCCCTTTTTTTTTCAGAACAGTAAACATAGCGCTGGGCAACACGTCACACTCCCACAATTTCGCTTATACACTGGATCTGACTTGATATACTTTCCCCAAATCATCTACTTTCAGAATGCTTCATGCTAGGCACTAGAGTATTAAACAGAAAAAGCCCAAGACTTCCAACCAAGAAACCAACAAGCAGTTGGGGGTTTGCAGGACACCTCCAGAATTTCAACTTTCCAAATTTCCAGCTGTGGTTCATAAGGGCAAAGTCCAATGGAGTCTGCCAGCACCAGTGAGCTTGCACAAAGACAAGGAAAGGTCTTATTTAAAAAGGCACAAGATGGTACAATCATTTTATAATTTTCTAGTACTGTAAGAAAAACACGCTGGTAAACTGTTTTTAATCTACTTTTGGAGAAAAATGGTGTTTTTCTGGCTTGGAGCATCCATATATACTGGATATATACCCGAGTATTACACAAAATTTGCTTAATATCAGTTAACTGTAGAACTGATACAACTGTAACAGGTATTTGTGTATTTTTTTTCAACAGAAGCATAAGTGAGACCAGGCTGGTGGATCCTGATAATATTTTGTGTGTTTTCTGCATCTAAATATAACAACCATTTTACCTAGAAGTTCTGAGAGGTACTATTCATTATCAGCTAAGAGGCAAAACCTAAAGCAATCCTTGTTTCTTATAGATATTTAGACCCTAATACCAAAGGCATGCACACTCTGTGTTCCTGACCCGTCACCCTAAGTCTAAACTAAACACACATACAAATTATCAAAACTCTCAGATGCTCCAGCAGAGGCCAGACCTCCACTGAAGTAATTGACTTTCCCTGGCACTGATCTCACTAAACTTTGTTTTGACAGTCTTCCAAACCTGGAAGGAGTCATCACTGCCAGAGGGCCTAACATTGGAAGTTCTCCCACTCTTCTCAGCCTGAGATATCCACCACATGGGGAAAATGCTCAGAATCTTGCTTAGACAGCTGAATCTTTCAGGTCAAGAAGAAGCAGTTTGGTCAAGGGACAGCTTGAGCAGCAAGGAAATTTTGTATCTTACACCTATGGGAAATGCAGACTGAGCCATTACAGAAGACAGTTGCTACCATTATAATTAATTGCCAGCTCCCTTGGTATCACTGCTAGTAGTACCTAGGAGTTATGGATTCCTTGCAAAAGTCTGTCTGAATAAGAACCACTCACCCAATGATTAATGGATTTTCACCCATATCTGTCATCTTCTGCTCGTTTACACCACAGGTTTCCTTAAACAAACCAGGAATAGATTAGGTAACAAAAACAAATTCAGCATCTCACAAAGGTGGTAACTGTGTATTTTATGCAAATTGTATCTAAAGTTTGCTCAAATAAAATGAAAGTGTGCTTATAAACATATTCCCCATCAGAACATCCAGCACTGCAGTCTGGTGCACACACAGAAAAGGAAAAAAGTTGTGAAATAAGATTTTTTTGCTTTCAGCTGCTTTCATCAGTTGAATAAAGCTCCCCTCATTCATATGTATTTCTACTAGCTCTGACAGCATTGCAAAACTAAAGCATCTGTGTGAAACCTCCCTTTCACTGAACATTGGTGGCAGCATTTTTTTTTAAACTCCAAGATGGTCAGAATTTATTTTTGTGTTGATAAAAAGCCATATTCCTACCCTTGCTCAGCATGCCCAGATTGCTGATGCTGTCCCTTCCTTCTGACTTCAAAAATAAAAGTCCAGACCTCAGCTGTATAGTGTGCTCTCAAGAAGCTAGTATGAATCACATCTGTCATTAGGGACGCAGTTTCATGTTACAACTACAATTCTTTTAGGGTTAGCTGCTGCTATTGATAATATAATACACTGCTGCTGTAAGGTAAAGGGACGGAGCCCAATTTTTCAAAAACAGTGCTCTTCAGGAGACACTCAGCATTTTTGCAGGGTTGGGACCCGGGCACCAACAGCATACAAAGAATGAAAAATTAAAGAAACTGGGCCAGCAAACAAAGGCAGCTTCAAACAAGCAAAATGTTGCAGCTATACAGCTATGATGAAGTAAGATTTAAAGTTACAACAGATTTAACTGTAGTATTAGGTACTCCTCTGTGAATTTGTTCAAGGTTCAGTAAAGTTTAGTATGTATTTAGGAGAGTTCAGTAAAACTTTGCAACTATGCCTAGTTTTAGCACTAAAATTATTAGAAGTCACAAGACTTTCATACTGTCACAGGCCTTTTTACAGTGTGTGAACTTCTGGAGTTTAAGAGAACCAGAGAAACAGCAATAAATCAATGTCCACACTTACCTCCTCAGAAGCATTACGAGAAAACCTTTTTCGGAGATGGATGTTGGCATCACTGTCACTGCTTCTGAAATGTATATAAAAGCAAAGTTTTTGAATTCATAAAGCTAAGTTAAAAAGAGACACTGCAAATGGACATGACAGGTTTAAACTACACAAAACCACAAATATGCATAGTTGCATATATTAGAATATGGACTGGAATTTATCAGTAACATGATAAAAATGGCTTTGGGAAAATCTGATCCACAATAAAAAATTCTTATGCTCAAAAAGGAGTCTTTTCTGAAAGATTGTATCTGAGAGCATTTTTGCACGTTTGACATCATTAAGTGAGAATATACCCAAGTTTTACAGCCATTGATATAAAAAAAACTTGGACTGATAGGGAACAGAAAGCTTGGAGGGGAGAATAGGTTTTTCTAAGCAAACTCTCAAATTCATTAGAGTGCTACAGTGATAAGCATCAACAAATTATGATTCATGTCCCGCTCAAATAGATTACCTAAGAATAAATTAGAACATAAGAAAAAACAGAAGTGAATGGAGCAAAATTAGCTGAGTGTCTCTGTATTGGGCCTGGCTGAGCTGCAGTTAAATTTTCCTAGAGCAGCCCCTCTAGTGCTGTGCTTTGTACTTGAACCTAGAATGGTGCTGGTCCCACCCCAGTGAGCTGGGGCTGGGCAAGAGGCTGGGAGGGGACACAGCCAGGACAGCTGACCCAAACTGACCAAAGGGCCATGACATACACACTTGTTCTTATATCTGTCTTCTGAAGCAACCACTAAACCCTGCTTCCCAGGAGGTGGCTGGACATTGCCCTGCTGATGGGAAGCAGAGAATAAATAAATTTTTTTTTGGTCTTCTTCTAATTTGCTTCCACACATGGCATTTGCCTGTTCATTAAAATGCTTTTACCTCAATCCATGAGTTCTTGATCTTATTTTCTCTCCACCACCTCATTTACTTGTTCATAACCAGAAAAAACATCCAAAAAGTATCTACTGGAATCAATCAGTGTCATGCTTCCACACATTGTCACAATGCACATGGACTGTTTCATCTACATTACAAAATATTCTCTCTGTTGGAAAAGCAGTTATAACACTTCTATGCTCAAAATGCACTGGGCTTCCACCTGGGTTTTGTGTGGCAAAGTTTGTAGCACAGTCAAATCAAGTCCCACTGAATCATTTGACATGTGTAAGAGAAACATAGGAAGAAGCCAATGAATCCCAATACTTCTTCCTAAAACAAGACTACAAGAAACATCCAATGGACAGGGCACATTTCAAAAGACCTGTTAGGTGTATTCAAGACAGAGTTAATGTGAAATACCTGGTAAATTCCTGGAATTCAGCATTTTCTTCCAGGTTATCTTGTGATAGAGTAGTAGTGGCAACTTCTGAGATCTGCAAATCTTCTTCAATCATATTTTTCCCTTCCTCCTCCCTATTACTATTTTCTTCTGGTGTCTTTATGGCTATTGATAAATCCTCTAAATGTTCTACTATGGCCTGTTGAAATTAAGAAATGTTTTGCATTAGGTAACAAGACTGATTCCCCACCCTTCCAAATATCTTAGTGGTGCAGCCTATTGAGACGCTCAATTGCAGGTAGCATGACACTGAAAGTCTCACTGAAGAGAATAAAAAAGCAATTAATTTCTTGAAAATCTTTTGGGATACACTGAGCTATAAAGCAACATCAGTCTAACATACATACATACATACATACATACAGTTGGAAAGTCAGATCTTTCTATTAAAAACTCATGACATGACATGGCTCTTTGAGGCAATTCCCTAGACTTTTTTATATCTACCCCCAATTAGTCCTTCAAGTTAACAGCAAACTGACTTCATTACTGTAGTTAGTGTCAGGACCAAAACATGTTCAAGCAACGTGTCTAAGCAACATTAAATGGACACTCATTACTGAGAAACACTGTCAAAAATTACTGCGCTGGAAACTATGTAAGGCACTTCAAAACTGGTGTCTGCAAGAGGACATGCAGGAGCAAACTGCCTAAACCAAATACCCTCAAAGTGCCCACTTCTTTTTCCTCCTCCAGTGCAGACAAGCCTTCATTTTACACACGTAACATATCCTACTCAAATTGGTTTTTTAAGTTTTTGTAGGCAAACTTACTTGGATTGAGACAAAAATAATCATTGCCCATATCCTTTTTTTAGAAGCAATACTAATTTCTGTTCATCTCATTATGGATTATTAAAAATACCCTCTCTGGTAATCTTTTATGCCTAGGGATTATACAGAAACCTCAAACTATTTCAAAACATAATATAAATTCACATTTTTGCAGTGCTATTAGTATTAGGGTTTATTTTCTCTTTTAATGTCAGATCTTCTCAGGGATCTGCAATTCCATTCAATCCAGTAGGGGGCTGTGGCAAACAGTGTAATGGAACAGGAAACCAAGTACATTTTAAATATTTCTCCCAAACACTGCAAAATGAAAGCAAATGAAAACCACTGGGATCTGATGCTAAGCCCACATATATACACAAAGAAATGCTGGTAATAAAATAAAATACCTCAGGATCTTGTGGAATAGTGGAATCTTGATGGTTGGTGGCCTTATTGCCATCTTCTATTTCTAACTCTTCTACTAGTAATGGCACTTCTTTTTCATCGGAAGGATTCGCGTGACTGCTTGTTTTTGTAGTTTCCTCCTCGCTGTTCACAGTATCTGTTTCTGATGGAGGGGTACCTAGCTTATTCTCCAGGTCTGGCTCTGGAGTGTCTTCCTTGTAGTCCTGCTCTGGTAAGATCTCGTCATGTAAAACATCTGTTATGGTTTCAGAAGAAGCTTTTTCATTTCCTGTATCATAACCTTCGATACAAGGCTCGAGGTAAGCGTTCAGAACTGCTGATATGGGAACATTATAATGTGGATAATAAAAGAGATCATGGGGTATCACAGATACTTTTGAAGAACTGGGTAGCACTTCTGCTGCAGACTCAACTTCATCACAGCTGTCCAGGTCCTCTGGAGTTTTAGGTACATCTGAGAGAGAGTCATCAGATGTTTCATGCTGTGTAGATAGTTTTTGGCTTTCGAGATTAGAACCATTCAGTGAACAAGGGTTTGTTTCTATTGTCTCAAGGACAGATGATTCCTTTGTATGTTCATCTTGTGGAAGTGTCTGTATTTCCTCATCTAGAAGATGGAGAACATACTTCTGCGTATCTTCTTGTTTTGATGTATCTTCTGGTAAAAGAATTGAAGACTGGGGTTTGCTCTCTTCTACTTTATTAATAGAATCATCTGTAAGTATACCTGAAGTCCAGGATAATGGACTCAAAGAAGAAGTATTGGCTGAAAGGCTCTTGGTTTCATTGTCATATTCAGTAGGGGTTTCCTTAGTTAATTCTTCAGAGTATTCTTCAAAAGAGTCAATGGAATTTTTCTGATCTGTCAGAACAGCTGGAGAAAGGTCATCATTCTGTTTCAGTGGATCATCAGAGATGCTCCCTTCACCTGGCATGAATTTATCGTTTGGAACCTCCCAAGAGGAATTGGATTCAAAACTGATAGATCCTGTAATTTTCAGTGAGGTAGGCCTTTGAGGCTCCTCTTCAGACATTCCCTGTAAATCACCTAACACTTGACTCAGTTTCCCATTACAATTTTCCGAAATGGTTTCTGATGGGATTCTCTCAGGGATATCATGAATATGGACCTTTGGCGGAGCTGGATGACTCCTCTCATGATTAACAGTATACATGTTTTCTTCACTTTCACTTAAAATCAAGATTTTGCCTTCCTTTTCTGACGGTGTGTCTTTGATGTGGACATATGTGGACTCAATTGGAAGCTCTTTGTCAGGATCTGCAAAGTCTTCCTGTAAGTGATGATACACCATTAGACAAATCCTAGCTCAGATACCATTTTACATTTCCCAAACACTATGGAAAGAATAAATACCTAGTCTTTCATTCCATTTCCTTGTGAATGGCCAATTAATGACTCACTTATTTTGAAAGCAGGAAAACTAACTTGGCAAGTCAAGTGCTTTGAACAAAGCTCAACATCAAGAAGGTACTTGTACAGGAAGATCAGAATGCAGATAAACCTACTCCTCAGTTGTTAATGTATTCATCTATCCCTGCTGCACCTGTGGAGTCAACTGACTTGGCTTTTTGACATCCCAAACCCTGGGAATAACATAAATCTAACAACTCCAATAAATCCATTGTGAAATATATTGATATACCAGCTTATTTCCTTCCAACAGACTCTATTAAAAGAAAGGTATACTTTGAAGGTTTTACTTTGTCCATTAAAAAGAAAAAAAGAAGGTTCTTTTAAAAAGATTATTTCTTTTAAAAAGAAGGTTTTACTTTGTCCATTAAAATGCCAACAAGTCTTATGTCAACCAATCTTATTGCTCATCTAATCTAATAATAATAATTAGGTTATTGCAATAATTTTAATTCCAATTACTTTAGTAATGCCCACCAATTTTATCAGCTACAAAATATATCCCAACTGTAACCTTCAGTCAAGAAATGAGAGAAAATGCCTGTTTCTCCAAAAGGCCTTTGCCAATTCTTGGCACTGTCAGTCCTTGCTTAATCCTCAATTCTTTATTTTTGCATTAAAGTACTGGTCATTTAAGCTGCAGTTTATGTCATGCTTATAATGAGTTCTTTTTACTGTTGTATTGACAAGATTCAGCTTTTGGTATCTTGTGTCTCATGCCTGCTAAATTCAGACTGATCATGGCCCGCAAACTTGAGAAGATAAAAGTAAAAATTAAATTCGAAGTCCAATGGATCATTATAGGTAAAGGAATAAATTTCAGCTTTATTTACAACCAATATAGCAAAGCAGTAGAGTCCTATGAAACCAGTTCTAACCTCTGAAAGTTACAATTGGATGTAAATATACAAAAGCACGACTCTACCTAAAGCATTTTAGCAATCACCAATGAAAGCCCATTTCACTGGATTTAATAAAAATGTGAAAAATTAAATCCAGGTTTGTTGTTTATTTTAAATAGCTTAGAAAGAAACCTAGAAAATAAATTTGCCTTTATTACGTACACCAAAGCAAATTAAAGAAATTATATCAGATAGGAGTAAACACATACCCCTTCCAGCTCTGGGAAGTGCTCCAGAAATTGTGCCACATATGTCACAATTGACTGTTCATCGGGTGACTCCACCATGATATCTGTGGAGACAGACACGAGGGGCTTGAGCACACACAGCTTTGAAATGCTCTTGCAGAGGAACAGATTGTCAGACATTTATCCTGCCGTTATGGTCACAGAAATAACAGCTACAAACACTTCTTTTTTTTCTGACAGATAAGAGAGACGCTCTTCACTGCTGATGGCACTTGATAGAGTTCTCAACATCCTATTCACATTCATTTTTTCGTATTTCCAAACACATACTGAACCCTGATCAGGGTCCCTTTTCATCCCCTTTTATACGGCCTTTTATGCTGTTGTCACTAGATAGTTGAGTGTTTTTGAGCGACAATACAGAGGTTTATTTTTAGCAGGATGGCCCAGTCTTCTAACAGGTGATGAAAGTGCAACTGTGCTTTCAATCATGACATCAAGGTCTAACACCAGTCTAGTAAAGTTCAGTAAAAAGAACTACAAGAAGTAAATTTATACATATTTTATATACACATACACACTGAGGTTTACATGTATAAATACATGTATATATATGTATAAATACATGTATATATAGTGTGTATATATGCACTGTAAAGGGAAAACTGAGAGATGCAAATGAATTTGAATGGGTATCTCCATTTGCCTGGTATGGCAGCCTCACACACTTCATCCTGGAGTGACATTTAGTCTCTGCAGATGAGGTGTTACAGAATGGTGCTAATGCACTGGGACACCCCTCAGCACAACAATTAATACCCTCTAGGAATGCAGATGTCACAAAGCATCTAAGCATGAACCAGGACCAGTGTATATAGCTAAAACCATGGTAAGATCTCTGCCCAAGGAGCTTACAAATATGACTGGAAGCATACAACTGCAAGCCACTGACCATTTTTATTTTTCTTATCAACAAGCTCAACATACTGGTCACAGCAGCAGCCTAATCACTGGGAGGTTTTTGGTAAGTATCACAATGCAATATTCATGAATTCATTATAGTCTGAGTGTTACCCAACAAAACTGATACAAGTGTTTTACCTTCTGGTTCAAGGAGCCGAGGAACACCCAGTTTATTCTGTGCTATGCTGAAAGCATCCTCCAGGTTTTCTCGTGCTGATTTCTCCAGTGCATGCTTCATGTCTACCAAAGTACAATCTATGGCTTTTATGACGGCTAAGAAAGCAAGGCCACTCCTCCAACTACTTGTAAAGTCCTGGACTGCAACGCCATACCTAAATAGAAATACATACATTTTACATGGGTGGTTTGTTAGAAAATCCAAAGTAAAGGCATCATCATTTTCAGACTCCTGAAAGTTAAAACGTAAGGTTGCTGAGTAGCACTTGTCACATTTGAGGTATTTTTGGATTTCAAAATCTAGAAATACATTCAGAAAACACATGGGTTCACAAACGGAATTGGTGTGGCTAACAGTTGACATCAACTTGCTTGTAGGAAGTAGTTAGTAAAAACAAAGCCCTTAAGAATTCAGCAACCACATTTAACATTCACAAAGCCAAATGTCTCTGTGATTCCTGTTTCTGTTGCTCTCCAGCATTTTAATGCCATAGCTTGGGAAAACTTCCAAGATTTAAATATTTAAACACATAAGCATAAATGATTCACATTCCTGTGCACTTGGCCTTCTATAGCAGAAAATCTGCCAAATGCAAATGGTGTCAGCATATGCATAAACCACAAGAGTGTTAGATGCCCAAAGTTTTGGAGGAAAAAACAGCCATCAAACTTGCCATGGAATACAGCCCCAGAATAAAAAATTCTGGGATCTTGGGATAACAGGATTACAATGATGCTATTATGTTTTTAATACTGCAGTTGCAAGAACAATTTTCTCTCGTGTTAGATCTTTCCAATTTTCACTCTGACTGGGCTGAAAAGTCTGTGGCCTTTGCTTCTCAGGTCCTCACTTTCCTTGTACCACCTGTTAATGATGACTTCAGCATTATTTTGGGCTAAAATTGTGCTTCCTCTATGGTTGGCACTGGCAGCAGTGAACTACAGATCTCAGTGGGACAAGTTTATCTGCTCAACAAGCACCCTTAGCTTCACTGGAGGGATGATGTGGTCCATAGGACAAAGTATTTTAAGATGTAAATTTTTGTCTTGAACACTAGACACAGAAAATTTGTGTTCAAAGGCAGATTTGGACATATAAATCAACAGACAAAAATGCCAAATATTCAGCTAACCAACCTGTATAAGTAACTTTGACACATGCCCTCTTTAAAACTCCGCCAGTCACTACTTCAAATAACAATATATGTAAAATATACTCCAAGCATTTGCATGTGCATGAGACATCTTACACTGCAGTTTTTTAACCTGACAGTAATTCTGCCAGGATAAAGCATTACACACAAAATGCTTTGGTGAAAGAACCACTTTTTTATTGAAGAGGAGAGAGATATGTTGTGCAATGGAAATGCACTCAAATGTTACAAGTTCACGAGAAGTGACTTAAGTTTCACCCCCTTCCTCTCTTTAATTCTGAGGAAGGAGGGACTCTAGTAGGGGCTCTGTCCTTCAAGGCACTCTCCAGCACACAGAGAAGCTTCCTCAGGAGTACTGCTTAATTTAAAAGTCTGCTGATAAAGTCTTTCAGTACATTTATTTTTTCAGTCCACTCCTTGGTTATACCTAACCTTTAATTAGCAAAAGATGTCAAATAGACTGCATGAAAGCCAGGGTCTGGGGAGTAGAGAATGATCCTGTTTTAAACAGCACCAAGCAGGTTAGTTCAAGTTAACATTTAACACTCAAACTATGGAGCCAGCAGTGGCCTTCAAGGTCAGATGGCTGCTGTAAACACATGGCCATAGTGAAACACCCCCCTGCAGAGACCCTGTGCTCCCAAACTTCAAAAGCAGAAGAAGCCACAGCACATGGTAACACACCCATGGGGCAGAACAGAGAAAAAAGACTCAGCTTCAAAAGGTCAGGTGGCAAGACACTGTTTTGTTCAAGGGTTTATTAGCTTACTTTCTGGTTTTCCTCTGAACCCAGATTAGAAGGGCCCTGATGGCTTTCCGCTGATCCTTCACTGTAATGGACATGTTTCTCTCCACGCTGGGAGTGCTGGGGGATGTGTCTGATTCTGGACCACTGGGCCCAGAGGACAGGCTGGAGGAGGAGGAGTTCCTGTTGAGGTTGCCTGTCAGCTCCTTAATCTGTAATAGAAGGTGAAATACACAGTGTTCTGCTTTATCACTGGCTGCATCGTGTCTTTGTTTTCATGCAAACTTTAAAGAGATCAGTGCCATAACTGATGTTTAACTGATAATTATAAACTTGTTCATTTTAACTCTCAACTTGTATTTTACAAGCATGACAGCCAGAAGCAGCCCAGGCAACAGAAACGGCAAGCAGCCAGTTTGGGTTGAACTGCACAAATTAAACAAAAAGCAAAGAAACATGTCCTTGAAAGAAAAATTAGCTTAACTGAAATTGTTCTCTTCACAGGAGGTGCTTGAGTGAAATGTTTTTAGTCAAGAAATGGTGACCTGCAGCAGCACTCCTGTCCTTGATCGGCATTGACATTTGAGACTCTGCTGCTTTTGGGTCCCCCGTGCCCTCTGCTGCCAGGGTGACAGGTCCTGGTCACACCATCTTTGCCTGTGAGTCTGCCTGGCCAAACTGGTTCTGTGCAGCACTGTTCAGCCTGAGGAGCTCAGCCAGGGAGAGAAGCCCCAGTGCAACTTTGAGATCTTTTTTTAACCTTATAGCCATTTTTAAAATCAGACCAAGAGAATGAAAGGGCCTCACAGTCTTACGAGAGTTGCAGAACCCTCCCTCCATCTCTCTCTGTCCATTAGAATTTGGGATTGTCTAGAAGGTAATTTTCAAACTATGTGAAGGTTAGGGAGCAGTTTTAATCTAAGCCTGGGGATAAATCAACTTTCAGGCTCAAATACATTTTATCAGTTCCAGGTCCTTTGAGATCTTTCATATGACCATGTATATCAGTTGCAAATTTTTGCCATGTTGAGTAAGTCTCCAGAGAACAGTGATTCTGAATGGAATTTCCCACCACATTGGACCACATCCAGAAAAGGTAATTGAAAATAAACTGTGACCTGGAACCAAACCCAGGACATTGGTTCAGATCCAGGGAATCTGGAACAGAACCCTGAGAAGGCACAGGAGAGAAGGGAAAGTAGTAATCTGAAGCTCTAATTCAGGTCCAAGTTAAACGAGGGCTTAAATTGTCTCCAATTTACATCAAAATAGGTCCAATGAAGTAAAATGAAAGCAGCTGCAAGTATAAAATCAGTGTATATTAGGAGGGAAAAGCTCAGGTTTAGCATGATTAATTACATTCTTTAGGATTAAAAATCAATTTAAAAATCACTATTCAGCTGGAATAGATGGATACCATGAAGACTGATTACTTATGGTTAAAGTATTCAAATTTTATTACCTGAAAAAACAAGATTATATTCCATATTAGTCCAAGTACCAGAGAGGAATTTCCATCTGCTATTTCTGCTGCATCGATGCTAACAAGCTTTACCTGTAGAAGGGATCATAAATTCAGAGCCAAATTCAAAGCAGCAAGGTATATGCAAAAAATGCACTGAGACTACGGGGTATGTCCATACCACTTCTGCCACTGACAGGCCAGCAAAAAAGCAATGCTGAAATCTTGTATTAATGAAAATTTGCCCTGATCACAGTCACTCTTCTCCTGGAACTCCTATCTGAAACCCCCAGCATAGTCTGCAGAACAGAAGTGGACTCAGTTCTGCATTTTTGGGACTACAAATGCATTTCCTCCATAGAAAATGGAAGACGATGAGGCCCCCTCCAGTGGACTCCACTCATAAAAAATAGAGTCATTTCTCATACAAAAATCTAAAATCCTAGTAAGATCTGCTTACGTCTTTTTTTCTATGCATCTCCTTTCTCCTTCCTTATCCCACCTTACACAGCTTGTCACAGAGTTCTGATTAAATCAGTTAGCAATGGATAGGGTTGCCTAATCCAAGCAAACCCTAGACTTTCCCACACTGAGGTTTTTTCCAGCTGATAACAGCAGGATGTTATTCTCTTAGACAACACAGACTTGGTTTTGGCAAAGGTCACGGAGGAGGGAGGAAACAAGGAAACTGTCAGTACTGCACATGGCACCCAGACCGAGTTAAAGCCCAGCAGCCCATTTATCACTGAGAAGTCCTGGACACGGTGAATCACTCAGCAGGGCTCTACCCTGCTGCCCCAGTTCCACAGGAGAGGATGCTGTCAGGTTCCACCCACTGTGGTTTAATATCTAACCCTGAAGCTCTTGGCAACCAAGGCATTTTGCCAGCACTTTCATCACCACCCTTCAATAACCGGTTTGGTTAAGCTGAAAAAAGGAAAGCAAAATAACTTTTTATCTAGTGGTTTGCACAGCATTTTCAATCTTAGCAAGAAGACACCTTCAGTTGTCATATTTCAAGGATCAGATTTCTTGCTAGCTCTAAGGTATTTGGCATGGGAAAACCTTTAAGACTTAGTACATTTGAATAGCAGTTTCTCCAAAATGGGGAGCAAGTTGCATTTATCAGTACGCTGCTCAGTATGAGCTCTGTCCTCTTACTGCTGCTGATGTTTGTCACCCAGCCCAGCAGAGATACTCAGCTAGAAGATACTGGCTGCTTCCTCTTAAGGAACAGGAAATCCATATGAAAGTACTTTTTAGCACTACTAATTAAAAAGCCATCTGCATTCAAGGTTCCTCCTGTCTGGCCTTGCTGATTGAGGACCTAGTGAGGTCCTGGCAACCAGATATGCTTCAGCTGCAGCTCTGCCAAGTGCTGGTACCAACAGAGAGAAATAATCTCATCTGCCAGTGGGCCTTAGCTGGATTTGGGTAAAAAGCATCAACTGGGAAACTGTTAAGAAATATGTGAATATGTAAGATATTTCTTAGCAGTTCTACAGCAGGACGTGTAGACATACACATTTAGGGCCAGATCAGCCCCTACTGATGGAGTTTCCATAGGGAGGCTGGAACACCTGGAAGTTACTGGACCACTTCTTGACCTTTCACATCCTCTCCTGGGGAAAAAGGCAAAGGACGTTAAACCTCCCACATCTACAATGTCATAAGAGATGTGCTAAGACCTCACATCATGCTCATTCCTGCACTGGGGCTTGCAGCAACTCTCCTGCCTGACAAGCACTGCTGCTGGAGCTGGAGCTAAGCTCAGTGCAGGGAAGCAGCAAAGTGACACCAGTTGCTGTTGGAGCATTCCATACAAGGCAGGGTTTTGCACACACTAATCCCTCCTCACCCATAAAGTTTAACTTTACTGAAGTCCTTTAGAGGAAATAGCCCAATACTTGTTGTCTCTTTCTGGAAGTTATAGGTATACCGTGTATATGAATTGTTACATGGCTGGGGCTTCTCTTGACCCCATTACTCTCAACATTTTTTGAAATCAGGGAGTTTTCAACACACAGGCCACTTCCATAGGGCTTTGGAATAAACCCATCACAGGAGAAATACAAAAAGGAATGAATCATTTCCAGCTACAGGCTCTGATCACACTTGGTCACTTACAACTGTAGGAAGTGATGCTGCGGTAGTACAACACTGGCTATGAGGGAAGTTATATCCATGTAAGGCTTTGATTCCTGGAATTATGCATTTATATCATGTTCTTGGATTTCACTTTCTCTTGCCTTTGACTCATGATCAGCTGCTGCAGCAATCAGTTTACCAGATAAATACATGATTTCTAATAGTGAACATATTTCTGAGAAAAGAAAGTCATCTACTATCAGTGTAACTGAAGTAATGCCACTAAGACCCAGATCATAAAAATTACTTGCATTTCTTTTTTTTTTTTTTAATATTGGGTTCCTGATCCTTTAATACCATTGAACTTTAACATATAAAATGAGCAAATAATCCTTGCTTTAGACTCTGTAGGTGCTCTTGTTGTGCATTTTTATGTGGCTTTTCAGCCTTGCTGCTAAGGTAAGTCACAGCCTCTTTAAGCAGTACACTCTTCTTACATACATGCAGCACATCAGATTAGCAACAATTAAATCTTGCAGCATACATCAAGAGAAAATATTAAGTCCAGTCTTTGAAAATACTCACATTACTGTCCTCCAAGAACTTAAGTGCTTTGGCTATGTTGTTCAAACGAAAAATGCGATGGGTTGAAGATTTGTACTCGTGCATCTAGATAAAAGAAGTGCCACACTGTTTTTAAAACTGGTGGAATCATTCACCACATCATACAAAGCTTAAAACGCTACAAGCACTGAGGCAAAATAAAGCTAAGGAAATCTATCTATGAAAAATTATTGCCATCTTTTGTGAGCAGTAAAATGCTTCAACTACACAATTGTAGCAAAACAGGGTTAGCAACCAGCTTTCCTGCTCTCCAGATGTTATCATTCTCTTGGACCTGCCACATTGATTATTTATGTAAACACTCCCCAGCCATGTTCGGTCACAGGATCAGATTTGCCTAAAAATTTATAATAATAGATTTTCTTTTGTCTTGAATTAAATGAAATTATCTTAATTAGGAAGCATGAGCAATTTTAATAGCATTCACAGGCAGGTGGGAGGCAAAAACCTTCACTTTGGTAGAAATGAAAGATTTTGCATGCCTGTCTCCCTGCAATTCCACTTTGGCACACTGTTTTTATCCCATGTGTGCAGAAACAGCTAACATAAATTTGGCCAGCTGACCTTACCACCTTCCTGACCTCCTCCCTGACCTCCCAAGGCATAGCCTAGGGTTTACCATGATGTATCTCCCCCTTCAATTCCTTTCAAGCCTGGCCCTCAATGCAATCTGTGTGAATGCACACAGAGACACTACTGCTTCTGCTGCAGCTCTGCCAAACTTCAGGAATATTAAAAAATATTCTTGACTCTGAATGTGTGAGCACAAATTCAGGGGCCATCCCTGCTGCAGGGTATGCAGGTGGTCAGTTACTACAGAGCATCATCAGGTGCATCTGCAGTGGTGATGCTGCTGCTCCTCTTACCCAAGTGTGATAGCCACACACGGGAGAGTTCTTGATGACAAGATTGATGGAGAAAAAAAACATTAAAGTCAACTGTAACTGGGCATTTATATTTGCACTGGGTGTTCCATTTCTGGTACGTGGAACTTTACACAGCTCTTACAAAGAAAGGAGAGAAGAAGTTTCTGTTTAGTAAAGCTTGGCCCTGCTGATTTAGACCACCATATTCATAAGACTAATGAAACCTGAGCCAGGATACCAGAATTAAACTCAGACCTACAGCAGGCATTAGAAGACCTATTGAGTGTCATAATAATCTTAGACAAAATAGAAACAGAACTTATGGATTTAAAAAATGACACAGCAAATATGTGTTTTCTTGGTAATGTGACTTGGGTAATCTCCAAATGGAATGTGTAAGCATTAAAGTATCAAAGCCTTAAAAACTATGAGGGGTAGGAACATTAACACCGATCACACACCGTTTACACCTCATTGTTATATATTTCCTTGAAATCTACATTACAGCTCAGGACACCTGCCTGTAAGGAAATTACAACAAAGTTGCTGAAATTCGTACTACTTTATACAAGACATGAGCACCCTTTTTCCTTGGATGTCTAGGCACTGTTGCTTGTAACACACCAAGCTCCTATGTATGGAGGTTTCTCCCTCTCTGTACATACCAACTTTTGTCCTGAAAGAACTTCCAGGAGTGCCATCAGGATTTTGCCATCTTGTATGTCAGTAAACAAGTCTTTCACTTTCAAAGGAGGCTTGCACTGTGAAGAAAAGAAACCAGGTAGTTTTTAAAGCAGTACTGTTTGATACATCACCATGATTTCAGAGAGGTGGAAGGAGAATTTTACAAGACAGAGATAAAAGAAGTAATCATAGCCTTCAGTAAGAAAGAGCTGACTGTTCTTCACATCTGTGGCAATTCTGTCCTATGAATGTTGGAGCTAAAACTGAAATCAGACCAGGACTAATTCCAGATTTCCCATAACAGAATCTAATCCTAAATACTCTGCCTAAGAAATAACCGCCCAAGGGTTGGGTGCTGATCCCTCAGACTAAGACATGTCCAGCAGAAGCAAATACTTCTTTTTGCAGAAATAAGCCCGTGATCCAGCCAGCCACAATGTCCCTTCTCATGTGAAAGGCTTCTGGTTGTTCCATTCTGTCTCCCAGTATTTTCTAAGTACTCTAAAAAGCAGCTTCTTGTATTGTGTCTCTCTTTTCTCAACAAACTCCTCCAAAGGGAACCATCTCCTCACTTCACCACGGTGTTGGTCGATGTGTGCACTTCGATGCACACAGCCAAGTCAGCTCAGCCCTTAGGGTTAGTCCCAGCTGCAGCAATTACACTCTGCTCTGGTGTCACTCATGTGTCCCTAAAGAGCCCAATCTTTTCATCTTTGGTTGGGCAACACACTTCTGTTCGATTCAGCACTGCTCCTGGCAACTCCGGCAACACATTTTCGTTACTGGTCTTCAATCTAGCCGAGAGTACTAAAACATGGTCCATGAAAGAAAGCAAAGTATCTTTCATTTCAAAATTAAATAACTTACCTGAAAGACTAAAACTCGAACACTTTCTATTCTTTCAGTACTTAAAGCAAGAACAAACAAAACGCAGAAATTCAGACTACTCCCAATTATCCCATGACCAGCAGAGCCAGATCCTCTCAAAAGATGACCCAAGTGGGATCACCCCAAAAGTTTCCTGAAGAAGTACAAGAAGACTTCATTGCTGCCTCTGAAAAAAAGAAGCCACTCTGCAAGAAGTGCTTCTTTGAGGATAAAGGCAGAAGCCACCTTTCTCAGTGAGTGTCCTCAGGGAATCACCTGTAATTAGAGACAGCTTTGGTGAAGCTGTCATTGTTTATATGGTTATGTTTATTATGCCACTTCCAGGAAAAACATTAATATAGCAGAAGGCTTTTGGCCTTTCTCCAGAAAAGCATTTTTATTTGTTGAATCAGAGAGGAAAAAAATTGGTATGCACTCCAGAGAAAGCTGACCTGCCCACAAAGGTTCTAAGACTTCATATGCCTGGCACAGCAGAATTAACAGCACTCTACAGCCTTTTTCATGATATAATTCCTTCTGTAAATCAAAGACCTTCTTTACAGTCACATATTTGACAACTCTTTCTGACAAGTTCCAAAACTGCAGTTAGTTTAAAACCCTAGAGCCTGATTCACGAAGGAATCACGTAACACTGTCTTCGTTCTGAGAGGCCTTTGGGAGCAATTGCTAGTCAAAACATTTCCAACTAGCCTTATTCTGATTTTCCAGTGAGATTTAAGAGGATCCCTTTATGCCTTCAAAAACACTCACTGCAGTGGTGGACTTAAGCAACTATAGATGTGATGCCTTTCTTCTAAAACCCCTTTACTGTGTCTGAAACACAATCATTTCTCAAGAACTACAGGACTACAGTCAGCCCAAAACTAGTCCCAATCTGTACTTTTTGAAATTTAGGCACACATACTAAAGCATTGTGAAGATCAAACAACAGTCCAAATTAGAGCTTCGTCTAGATCAGGAAGCTGGTCTCATTCCTTGATCCTGCACTAAGCATTGCTGCTGTCTCAGTAATATTAGGATTTTTGTTTTCTCTTTTTGACCTCAACAGCAAGAAAAATGTTCTCTGTCTGACAGACTACACAGGAGAGGTAGTCCTTATCTGCTATCAATAAGAACAGTAAATTAGGTTTAAAAGTCATATTATGGTGTCATTAAGAAACAATTACAACTTAAAGATATGATGTCCAAACATTAGTTCTCTGATGTAAGTGGATATGTGAAGATCCCGTCATATTGCCCCTCATAACATGACTGACAAGGAATAACTGTCTTCCATCGTCAAATCTGGGATGGAGACAGGTTCTGAAGAACAGCTGTCTTTGGCCATGATTCCTCAGATGTTCAAACTTCCAGTCCAGGGAAGAACACAGATATCATCACCTCAGAGCCTCAACCATATTTGATTTTATGTACATTCTGTGGGAATATTCTACCCTCATGGTAACAGTCAGTAGCATTAAAGATTTAAATGCACCTGAGATGATAAATGCCAGTCAAGCATTCATTGTGCCCAAAACCATATTTTAATTAATCCAGAAACAGGCTTTGAGCTTCCCCTCATTCTCCTCCAAACGTCCCTATGCACAGAAGTCAACTTTGTTTCCAAATTTTAGCTACTTGAAAGGGACTTAACTGCAATCTGTCTATGGCTATGTCCTTGTATCCCAATATCAAGACTGTTTGTCAGTCTTACCTTTCCTAAATGCAGGTTTATCCATCTGGTAAAGGTCCTCTTCTGTACATTTTCGCGTTCAACTAGAAATATCAGAAACAAAAAACAGCATTTAAGTTTCCACAAGAGGGGAAACTGGTTGGAAATTTCAGAAACTGATGCATGAAATAGTTAGAATTCACGAGAACCCTGTGAACAAAACAAATACATTCTAAATCAAGAGATACAAGGTTGAGTTTCAGTGTTTTATTCAATTTCTTTGCCCAGACATGAGCTATAAATTTGTAGATGCATTTTAAAGGCAGGAGGAAGGAATTTCTCTTAGTTTTGCAGTCTTCAGTGTTCAGCTTCTGAGAGGTGAGCATTTATGTACTGTGCACAGCTCTCCAGTGTTGTCACCCTCTGAGCAGGCAGCTTGACCCTTTCATGTCAATTTATAGGATTATTGCTCTGACACCCTCATGCAAATTGGGCTGGCGTGGCTTCCAATGTACTTACCTGCATGCACAAGTAAACAGGACCAACACAACAATTTTGTCTTCATATTTATAAATGAATGGAAAAGCCTCATGAAATCCCGTCTTCCCAGTCTCTTAACTAGTGCATTTAAAATCAGAATTCCAAGTCCCCAGACTGAAGAATCATTTTATTTATATTGCAATAAGACTAGGAGTGCTTGTTCCTTGCCAGAAGTGCTGTGCACAGGGTGCTGTACAAACAGCTCTTGGGCCAGCTGAAGAGTTTTTAATCACATCTGCCATTTCCTGAATCCATTTCCATAGTGAACTATGGCAGGAGTGTAAGGGAAATCATATTACTGACCAGCTTTCATTTACCTTCTAATATAAAAAAGTAAACCATATATTTAATATAAATGAAGTAGACTGTCAAAGTAATATTTCACTTTAAAGACAATTTTTCTCAAGTGGTTCTCAAGTTTCACTTGAATTAAGGAAATCTGGCAATTTATGAACAAAACCCATTATAACTAGTTATATGCTGTATTTCAATTTACTCATAGAGCGTATCAAATATATTTTAAAACCAGTTTGTGTTTCTTCATCCCTACAAAAACAGCTAACCTATCTACTGGGAAATCACATTCTGTAAAAGTCTGAGTTGTTTTTATTGGTCAGACTGATTATAGGCCAAGCAGTAGCTTCTGTAAATCAAATTTTAATATCATTCTTTTTGATCATTTTAACCAAAGGGTCAACAGCCTCTAATCATATGTATAATTGTTTTCCTTATTTTGATGCATTGGAATAGAGCTTTTCAGCATGAAGTACATCTGTCACTTATGGCCATTCAGGCCTTTTAAGTTGTCTTATTCCATAAAACCTGATTTTCTCCAAGATTGGTTAAAAAAAGTCATTACCGTTTAAGTGCTTTAGAAAACATAGAAAATGCCAAACTAATTATTTGTGTTGGCTTTTCTTTTAAAATGTCTTAGAAGAATGTGCAAAGATTTGAAACAGCTCTCTACAAATGAAACTGTAAATTATATTAGGATTCCAGAGTATCTGTAAAACACCCACAGCATTTACCACCTACAAATCCCAAAGTACAGTAAACTGAGAGATGTGTCACATATTTCTCGGGCTTCGCTTCCTTCAGCACCTCAGCCCCAGAACTGGCTTTCCATGCACTCACTCCCACAGCCATGGCTGAGCAGCACAAGTGCTGTGTGTCACCCAGGGTGTAACTTTCACAATTGAGCTGTTAAAATTAACCTTTCACAGTGGGTGGAGGTTAAGCCAGAATTGTTCTCAGATATACTTCTTTCTGTTCAAATACAGGTGTTGGTGCAAAGGGAAAGGCAGAACAGGCAAAGGAACTAGCAGCAGGTAACAGGGCCGCCTATTAAACTTGTCTGAAATGCTCAGGAATGCTTGGATGGGCACCAGTGCCAGGCTTCAGAAAAGAAAAAGGAGACCTTATCAAGCGGGCTGGATATACAGGTTTCCAGTGTCAACCAAAATCAAAAAGGAAACACAGAAAGGTTCACAGAAGCAAATATAATGTTTTCTGGTATCATCAGAGGCTTGGTTTCTTGTCATATTTTTCACCAGTCACTTTGGCAACCTTCACTTTCAGTGTAAATAAGGATGCAAAAGAGAGCTATGTTTATTTACAGATCATCCATAAAACTGAGCACACACTGGCTCCTAATTTTGCTGCAGAAATTCTGCCATGATGCAAATTAGGAGCTGCACACATGCCTCAAAGGATGGGTGAGCCAAGCTGGTATTACTGCTTCGGGATGCTCACACACCAAACATAGAAAAAAGGTACATTCAGGAAAGCACTTGCATACATAGACAGGTTTCTGAGATGGATCTGTCTCTATGGCAAACAGCCTCTTTCCACGAAGAGTGATGACCCCAGAATAGGCATTATTTGATTCTGTAAAATTCTATAGCAACAGTAACTGGAAGGAGAAGAGGAAAGGAGAGGAAATGTGTTTATAAAATCCCTAAGGCAGACAAACCCCTAATGCAGTCCATATGCTCAATGGCAGAGTTAATGGGTAAAGTTCAGCACAGTTATTTACTGATATGTGCCTTTAACTGCTGTTCTGCTCCAGCCTTGTGGACCTCCCAGTTTCAGTACAGCCTCTCTTCTCCACAATTTTTTCATTTAAGACCATTGTAGAGACTCTATAAACTTTATGCAGTTTCTATAAATTAAATCGTTTTTTCTCCTTCACACCTACTATTTTATAAAAGTGAAGAAAATTATTCAAGCCCAAAGTTCCTATGCTTACGTATATAGTTTACTAAAACTGCACTGTGTTTACTGGGCAGCTAGAGAGCAATAACACTATTATAAAATAATAATTATACCCACCATATGGCTGGCCTGCACACAAATCCTATACTGGAAAAGAAGGATGCCTGCTGTGAGGGTTGAATTGAAAGATGTAATGCTGGAAGGTAGTAAAAAGTCAGGAATTGCCTTTTTGATTCAGCTCAGCTCAGACCTTGACATATAGAGACAAATTCTGACCACACACAGAAGCTGGGTCTTCCAAACTCTTCCAGTAAGACCAACTACAAAATGCTTTCACAGCAGGGTGTAAGAGGCACAGCATTTGTATCAAAGTGCATGGCTAAGGCACTGACAGGCATTAACTGCAATAGTTTAGAGGGAAAGAAGCCACTGGAGAAGGAAAATGTGTACTGTTACGATGAGGAGCCTATTGTATAACCCACACAGTTCTCTGCCCCACAGCTGTGTCCTAGAGAACAGCAGAATTTGGCAGAATTTGGCTCAGCCCCAGTAACTGCACCCGAGTCAGTATTAAATATTCACAAAAAATACACTGCTTTGTAAAATCTTATGGTAAAGGCAACTAATTCCTCAAAGAGTAAAATTAAGCTAGTTCAAAAACCACTTGGGCAAAATTCAAGGTTAAACTGCTAATGCACAAGGGAGTTCAGCTGCTTTCCTGTGTGGCACTATTTCCTTCCCCATCAGTCTAGAAACTCCTCAGGCGTTTACTAATGCCATTTCTCCCTCTCTCTAATCTCCTCAAAGGTCACCACTGTTTGCATCACCTGCACGAAGCCAATCCCTAAGAGCCTCTACGTTCAACAGCAAATTGGAGATAGCAAATATTGATTTGTTTTTAAATACTATTTATCCTGTTGTTGTAGAACCAGTTATGAATAATCCTCTGAGGCACACCACCACAGGGCTGGGCACTTCAAGGAACTATGAAATATGGAAGCTGATTTGAGTAGAACACTTGCCAGTGTGTAATTACATAGCTTCAGGAAACTGCTTGATTTGCATGTATGGATAGTACTCCCAAAGCAAAGTAGAAGGTCACTTAAATTTGCTTCCAAACCTATTAGCATTTCATCTAGGATATCATCATCAAATGACATTAAAACCTTCACAACAGGCCAAGCTGGCTTGTAGATCCACTTACAACTTACCTTCCGGACATCTTGCCAAGTTCCAGTTTTACAATAAGCACAAAATCCAGCTTCCTTGTTTCTACCACAAGCTCAGCCTCTATAGATACGCTTGCTATTAACAAGAAGCAAGTCTTCAAGATGGAAGGTTGGTGTTGGCCACCTAACTGTGACAGAGGATGCTTTAAGCACCCTTGGCTTCAGAGGCAATAACTTGCCAGGATAATCGCCCCATATTCACTTCGCAAGTACCCAGTGGCCACCACAGAACCAGTTCATAATGTGCTCTGGATGTATCCCAGCATTTGCCAAAGTCTTTGATCTGGAGAAAATGACACTTCTTATTACAAAACAAAAACATATGGGAAAATGTATGATAATTAACTACTACAGCCTAACTCTAAAGTGCAACGTGGTTCAGACACCCAAAGTCTTGGGAAATGCAAATTCCTCTCCTTCTGCCTCCCTCACCCCCAAGCCCCCATTGATAGAGTTAAGCAATCAATCTGTCTCTAATGAACACACATTGAACAATCCACTTTTGAACTCCAGGCCACTAAATAAAATGAGAACTGGGATTTTAGACTGGGCTTCATGGTGTTCCTGCACTGTAACGCAGCCTAGGTATTTCTGATTACTAGGCATCATACTAACAAATCTGAATACTCCTTTCTCTGCTAACAGTGTTCACAAAGGAAGCCCGACTGACATCTAAGAAAATGGATTTTACCTAATATTGCTCATTTGAGATGATGATAGGTGCAAGTAATTGCCTACAGGCAAATAAAGACCATGCCATTAGTTACAGTACGTGGTCAGGCACGTACAGGATGTTGATGATAGATACCGGATACTGACAACCCTAAGGAAGCACGGATCCTTGTCCAGGAGGCCTTCTACTGTTCAAACTTGATAGGTGGGACAAAGTTCAGGTGCACAGCCCAAGGACAGAGCACATGCAAACAACACATCTGACATGGGAAGGATGATTAAAGGTGTACTGCAACAAAAGTAAAAGGGGGGTGAGCAAGAGAGACTGGGTGCAGGGGTAGCAACGGACAGCAAAAGAACTGGATAGTTTAAGACGAAATGTGTAAAGTAGGGCAGGGGAAAGTGCAATTGAATTTTGTACTTTTGTCTCATCTCAACACAGACTTACATTAAACACATTGAACTATGAATGCTCAGAGACATAATCTCTATTATATGTTTTCACAAGAGAATGAAAAGATAGCTCACAACATTCCTCTTGTGTATATGGTGCAGTCCAGCAACACTGCTCTGTGAGCACTCAGTACTTGCACATAAAAATCTCCATATTTGTAGGAGTGTGAATTTTAAAGGCTTAATCAAAATATAAGGAATAATTTTAGCCAAATTGCCCACAAAATTAATTTTATAAGCTTATGAATTCCTGCAAATTCTCTATTTTCCTTGTGCTTGAGAAACCTCCAGACAGCTTAGAAGATTAATATAAATTTTCTGTTTGATCTATACAGGGGTTGAAGGCTTTGTTGTATACCATATGCCAATTTGATGTAATCTGGAGCACATGAAATATTAAATCTTAAAAGCTCTGGTTTTCTAAAGGAAACATTAACTACACTATATAACATGAGTCTGCTCTCAAGTTACCTCTTATGAACAGGGCCTCTAAGCCCTCCAGATGAAGTTGTTAAGTTAATTGTTTGTTGAAACTGACCCATTTATTAGGGTCCTTATTAAATTTCTATGGCAGGTGTTGAAAGCTTGAGGCTTTTTCATTCCCTCACAGTTGCAGAGCCCAAGTCTTATTGGTTCAAAATTCTTTAAAGCTCAGGTTGGTGCTACAGAACACAAACACTGTAAGATCCCAAGCATTACATTTTCATTAGCTGCAGCTAAACAGGTTTCTTTTGGACTTCAGTGTCTGGTTATAGCAAAATATCTACTGCTGCAGCTGGTATATTAAGATTACATGCACCAGACAAATATTACAGGATGAATATGAGATTTCTAAAAACTCTTGGTGCTTCAATCCTCATAATGTCTGAGACAGATGTTTTTCTTACCAAAGAATTAGCTGAACTTACTTGTAAATTCTATTGGGCTTTGGAAGAGAAATCCTACATAAAATATTACTATTAGAGCTGAGCAAAATAGCTTCCAATAAGAGGGATTTATATTTTCTCTTGGAAACTAATTTAGTAGTGGCAGATGGTAAAGATTCCCTTCCATGTACCCTTCAATCACAAAGCAAACATCTTTGTTCTCATGACTCTTTATAGACATGGGAAATGTTATTGAACAGATTAACAAAATTTCTCATTTACATACCAGGAATGTTATGAAACAAAATCTGACAAGGTTAAAAAAGAGAAATACAATTCTGTTCTGAACATAGAATGAAACAGACATCACTGTTTACTGTGAAGATTGCTAGACCCAAATAAAGTATTCATTAGGTTAAATTCAATGGGTTTGAAATTGATCTAATAAGTGACTTAAGTGTTGATCCAGCAAGGGGTTTTCAGGCTGTGCAGAGCACCTCTTGTGGTTTATTACACACTGTTCAAGGATCATAATACCTCCTTCTCTATATGAAAAGAAACAGGATTTGCTGTTACCAGAAATTGCCATTAGGAGAAATGCAACAACAACCAATAACGTCGTGGTTCAAGAGCTGTTCCTCACACAGAGTTCATGATGTTCCAGTGCTGTTTGCTGCACTAGTACTGGTTTCTCCAAATGGTTCACCTCCTGAGACTGCTGATGTTTCTCGAAGGGATGGTGGTCCCCAGCTCTGCAGTGGGCAAAATATCCCACCCTTGCCATTGCTGGCCTACTGAACTCTGCTTTAAAGCATAATGCTTAACTTCAATTTCAACCTCTTGCACCTCTTCTACCTACTTGAGTATATCCAGTCCAATTCTCTGCACTTGCTCAAAAATAAAATCAAGAGTGCCCTTCTGAAACTAACAAAATCATAGTTGCCACGTTCAGCCAGGTACCAGTTAGCCCTATCTTATCAGTTAGAGAAATGGCTCTTGAATCAAGCTCACATTGACATGGTTTTACAAGCACAGATCTTTTCCTCCCACATGGAGAAGAATGTCCCACAGCCATATCAGTATCTGCGCCAGTATCTATGTATCACTTCTAATGATCCCTGGCAAGATCTCCATTCTCATCCTGTGGCATCTAAAATGTATTTTTCATACATCATCTTCCAGAAACCATCCTACATCCAGCAAGTAAGCTAGTCACAGAGTCCACTCCATTTCTTCTCCACTTTGCATTTACCTTTACTTGTTACGGCAAACCTAGAAAGCTTAAACTGTGAAGCATTCCTTATTCTTCACATTTTTACATTTCCAGAGAGGAAAAAATCCTTTCAGCTGGTTAACTTTGTTGAGACATCAAACTCTGAAATGCAGTAAGATATTCTGCTATATATCAGATCTGACAACAGTGCTAAAGCCTGAATAATTTGAGATGAGCAAAGAAGCCAAACAAAACCCACATTATGTGTCAGGGTTATTTCTTGACATTCAGAATCAGATGAGAACTAGCACATGCCCAGAGTCCCACTGTTTCCTGTATTTGTCAGTTAATGTTACTAGGTTGGTGGTTAACTGTATTTTTATGTCTTTGAAACCATTGTAATTGAATTTGCAAGTAGAATGAAAAAAATGCAGGCGCAGGGGACCAGCAACACATCCACTTTCCATGGAAGAGTCCCAGGCAGTTTCCTGAGCTTCTTTAGACAAATTAGTCTTTAACACAAAATTTGAACTCTCGCTATTATTAACCAAGATCTTTAAACCACCACAGGATGGTACAGAAAGGCTGAGAAGACAACTGCCAGAGGCATATAATATTCTTTGGAATTTGCCTTTACCTGTGGGAAACTTAGAAGACAGTAGTTTCATTTTCTCAAATCAGGTAAGGAAAGGCAACCACAAATGTGTCACAGAACTACCTTGCAGAAGCCCTGAAATCACAAAGAATTGCTTGTTGGGATGCTTCTGGATTTATCTTTCTGCTTCTCCCACTGTCCCCCAACACCTCAAGCTTACCCAGCCAGTACATTATCCAAATCAAGGAATGCTTACGAAGCCTTCTGGACACCACATAGAAGAGATTCAGATATGTATGCAGTACTGCAAGAGCAGTAATAAAAGCCAGGAAGAGTAACCCAGGGCAGGAACCACCAAAACCTACTGGCATGCTCAAGAAATGGAGCAGCCTCGGATGGGTCTCCCTAGTGAGAAATACACAGAATCCAGAATCACACTGCCTTCTGCCTCTCTCCCACTTATTCATCCTTTTAATGTCTCTTATCAAAGCCAATAAGCAGCACAGAAGAAATACAGTGAGTAGCATAGTAATCAGATGAATATTAGAAACATGCAGAAATACATGCAACTCTAAGAGCAAAAGATTGAAGAGATTTACGGAGATTAATATTAACTAGAGAAAAATCCTCTGGCTTTGGAGGAACAAGCAGATGCTTTGTTCATTGTGGGCCAGACACGTGATCTGAAGTAGAGGGTTCAAGACTCTTTTGGAGGGACAGAGAGGAAAACAAAACAAAAAACAACGTAAGAGGCAGGAGCTACACTATATAAGGTGCTGTATTGTAGCGCAAAGCAACCACCATTCAAAAATGGATGAAGGCAGACTGTGGGCTGCCAAAGTTAGATTAAAATGGATAAAAAGCTGAACCACAGTAGAAATCCTTTTTAGGATGCATTTTATAAAATGCAAGAGCTTAGCAGTGGTCAGTACATGCTCCTGAGGAGCTGCCATTTGACTTAAAATGACCTGTTGGGAGGTATTCTAGGAGGCTTCAAGAGAGATACTCCTGCTTTTCTAGGAAAGGGTGGCTGCCACAGAAGAAGTTACGAGCAGACCAAGGATGGCAAAATTCAGTGAAGTCAATCATGCAGTCTCCCCCAGAAGACCCCAAGCCTGGCCCCTCTAGCACTAACACAGGCTTTGTGGGCAGCACAGCTGAAAGCCTGGTCCCCTCTGCACCCTGGTGAGCTCTGCTTTAGGTAGCACAGGGAACTGTGAGCTGCAAGTCCTGGGCATTATTCTGGGTGACACTATCCAGCTACCAAAAGTGAGCAGAGAAATTATTTTTCTGAAATCAGTAGCAGTCTTTCTTTTGCTCCAGCAGGCTTTAAGACCAGGTTATAACGTATGAAGATAGTTCATAAATAGTATTGGCACAGCTTACCAATTAATCAAAACTAGAAGGTATCAGACAAAATCATGGACTGGGTTTGAATTAAGGCCTGCAGTAATACTCAGAATCCCAGTTTTTCCTGAGTCTCCCAGAACGTGGAAATGCAGTCCTCAAGTGACTGACTGATGCTCTTGATGGAGCTCCACATTTTTAGCTATATGCCTGAAGGCAGGTTTCAACAAATCTGCCAAGATGGAAACTCAAGGAAGAGCAATGTGTATATGAGGTCTCTTGTTCTGAGGATCTAACAGTAAAATAGTACCATTTTATGGCATGAAACCATTGAGCTGTAGACACTTCATGCATCTTCAACACTGACACTGACATGCCTCTCCACTTTGTTATTAAATAGTTCACCTGTAGCTTCCAGGACAACCACCACCTCTCTACCTCACTATTTTTTGCAACTCTTTTCCAAATTTCAAATGAGAACATGGCAGGTACCATGAAAATTCACACTCTGTCCTTCATAGCCAGCACGGAACATCCACTCAAAAGGAAAGGCAAACGTAAAAGATTTTGGATTTAAGTCCCAAGAAAATATTTGTGTTGTTTATGGACATTTCCAGAAACAAAATTTATCAGAGACACATTCCTCATGTACAGTATTACCCACAGCAAGAAAAAGTCTTTCAAGCAAAAGCCTGTTACTACATAACTATATTCTGTGTTTGCACTGTACCTTCAACCTAATCAGCTCTGTCATCCTCCTTATTAGACTTTTCCATCCTTGGGGACAAGACACAGCAGTGTCTTCTCTTACAAAGAAGCAAATGGGAGCAGCAAGAACTTCAGGAACCAATTATCACACAAGTAACAAGCCCTTCCTTTAATGCACTCCACAGTGCTCATACGGCATCATCACATCTTTCCAAAAGGCACGCTTAAAATAAAATTTAAAAAAAGCTCATGGAAAGAACACGTGTTTTGTTTCTTTGAACTGTGTCCAACACGTGTAACGATCCCTCCTGAGATGCGTTTAAGATATACACTTCAAAACAGGATGTAAGCCATTTATTTGCTCTATGAGCTCGTCCTCAGAAGAAGTTAATCTAACATTCCAGAGAAAGGTGGACCTTCCAATATATGTCATAGTCCCTAGCAAGAAGAATAAAGGCATTTTGGCAAGAGAGGGAGGGCCAGCACAAGGGAGGGTGTCAAGCCATGTTTTGGCAGCAGAGCTGGCCTACTGTATGCAGCAGCCCTTGGCCCAAGAGAACTGATATATATACAAACACTATCACGAGCTCACTCTTGCTCCCCACGTTGCACTACCTTGCATCTCTCACCCTAAGCCGTAACAACAGGATTCTGGTTAGTGCATGTTCCTCCTGATTTTTTATCCATTTGCCACATCAAATCAGGAATGTTGTGCAATGGGAATAACGCAGAGCATGAGGGCTGACAGCATTCCTGCTGCTGTAGGAGTCAGAAGAGCTCTAATCAGTCAGCTTCTGTTCTGCCTCTTTTTCCTCTCTCTGACAGGCACACCTGCCAATTTCAGCCCAGAAGAATGCCGGTATGTGCTGGATATGGTTAATAGGTGATAACTCCACCTTCTTTAGGCCTCCAGTTACTTTTAGAGCTGCAATGTACATGCTCTCCAACAGGAAAAAATCAATACCTTAGCCTCCATTTTTCTTCATCCATAGGACATGAGAGGGATGGATGAACAACAGAAGAGGACAGTGAGGACACTGCTGCTGTCAAGACTACACACTCCAGTTCCTTATGGCAACTGAGCTGGACAATCCAGTAAAATAGGAAAAGACACCAAAAGCATAAGGAAGGCTGCACTGCACGCAGACCCTGATGTCTGAACACCTTGTCACCGACACTGAGATCAGGTGAGCTAGTATAGGCAGGGGCATTGCACTGCGGGTGATGGGATGACAAGACCTCCTCACTCAGGCCCTGTCTATGCTCAGACCTAGAGACTTCAAAGCTGTTTTAGGACTGTTTGTATATGACCTGTATAAGATTCTTTTATAAGAAGCCCGAGTATCTCACAGAGCTGTTTTAGAGCCAGGACAGAGCCATTCTGCCTTTGCATGGTGCTTTCAGCCGAGAAGCCTTCGCAGATGGTCATGGTCCTGTGCAGCAATCAGTGCCTTGCCTTGCTCATGCCATCCAGCAGCTGCTTAGTTTTGAGAGCCTGGTTTTAAGTTGAGAAGCCTAACTCTTGTGAGGAGTTTCTACTCTTTACAGCTGCATGAAATGATTTAAGGCAAACGAAACCTTTCAGAAATATGAGACATTACTCATGGATTTTGAGAGCCAGAGTTCACATATCCTCAATGTGTGTCATTTTGAGATCATGGAAAGACGTTATTAAGTATTCCAAGGACTCTGGCAGGCTTGAAGTGTGCATGGCAATGAGCACCATCAAAGCACTTGCAGCACCCATCGTACAAGCAAAGTCAGACCAGAGAATTGAGTAATCATGACTAAAACATGATCATACAGTCAGTTCCCCTCAGGATTAGAAACATAATGAAATCTTCATAGAGAAAAAAAACAATCAGGAATGCAACAACCTGATTGCAGCCTCTTGCATGGCAACAGGAAAACACCAAGTCTTTAAGCAAAAGATGCTACTTTGAAACTGAGGTATCATTAAAAAAAATAAAATTACTCTCAATGCAAAACAGCATTTAGACTCTGCTACAAAATATTGCTAGGAAGGTCATGGATACCAGAGTATGACCTCTATCAAAAAATCCTATGTAAAATATGTCTAGGAGAAGGCTCAAAATCTTAAATGCCTGCGGGAATTCCTTTCAGACCTTGGGCAAATTTTAATGCTCTGTGCTTCTCATCTGTAACAGTGGAATCATTCACACTTTGAAGCCAACTTGAAACTGAACCCACAAACAGACTGCAAAGTCAGGCCCTAATGTTTAGAAAATAAGGAATTCATAAGATGACTTTCATGATGCATCTATCGAACAATACCACAACTGCTGATCAGTAACATCATTTGCACAGCCAACGAAGGAGTGCCAACAGGACTTGATACAACAGTGTGCCTCTCCTGTGCTAGTTTTGTTGGCACCTGTATAAAGATTGACCCCAGTGCAGTAAAGTTGTAAAGACAGAAACACGTTTTACCTACTAACCCTGGAAGTTACTGATACTGGAAGTAACAGAGGAGAAAATGTTACAACTGAACTTCATCAGCAGGCCATTCTTCCCTTGCTCAGCAACATGACATTCATAAGAAAGTCACCAGAAAAGTCAGGACGGGAATTTTGTTTTAGTGTAGCTTCATAGAGACTTTTCATGGTTACCCTTTAGTTTATTTTTTCCATTAATAATTATGACTGCGATTTACCTGTAAGAATGGCTTTGAAAATATACCTTCTCTATTTCAATTTATTTCTACAGCTGCAGAATTACACTGTTTAACTTTTCTTTCTTAAGTGGATTTCCTTTGGCTTTGGCTCCCATTTAATTAAGTGACGAGTTTACTGAAAACAGCCTTTGCAGTTTCAGTGGATTAGTATGGTAAAGCCTAACTTGATTGAAAAATAACTTCGCTCCATGTTGCTTTACTGCCAGTCAGCTCACACTATTGCCTACAGCTGCGTCTGGCCGACAGACTGGTAATTTCACTTTTTGTTTGTTTTCAAATGGTCAGCAACAGCAACACCAATAACATGCACACTCTTCATTTTCACGTTCTGTGGTGTGTGCAGAGTAGGTGGGAATCCTCTACGTGGAGACACATTGTCAGAAGAAGACTTTGCTGCTCTGCTGGAGATCAGCAGTTGATAAAAGCAAAGAAAGCGCGTATGGACCAAAGACAGCAATATAATTACTTACAATTCTATGCCAGATGAAACACGTGGGTGGCAATTAAGTACAAAAAGCTTGTCAGAAATCCCTAAGCACATAATTTAATCAGGATTTGATGCTATGACACCACAACATGCTGCACACCTCTTTAAGGCCTGCAGAGCCTTCACCCCTCATTCATGTCACATCCTGCAGCATTCTGGGCACAGCTGTGTCCCACAGAGGCTCTTCCTTGACAGCACCCATAGCTCAAGATAAGCATCAGGATTTAGCTTTTATTTGTCTGCTAAAACAAATAGATTTAATCTGTAGATCATTTCATTACAAATAAAATAATAAATAATAGTTACTCTGTTCTTTCAGCACTGAAAAGGTTTAATTTTATAGCTGCTTTTTGTAGGAATGCTGCATTAAACCTCACACGTGTAAGCAAACACTCTTTGACATTAACAGATGAGAAGAAAGGACCACAGGTCATTCAAATTCCCAAGACAAATCTTGTATGCCTTTCCTACCTTGGCCAGAAAATTGAAAATGGAGATAACTGTTGACTCTTACAAATGTCAGTATTGGCTCATATGTCTCCGCTGGAAAAACAATAACCAATTGATTTACTTCTGTGACCACTGAACATAGGATTTTAAAGCTTAATTATATAAATCCTTCCATTTACACACTTTCAGACAACTCTCTCCATTAAAAAAAAATTTAAAAGATACAATCAGGTATAGAAGTACAATTATATAGCAGAGGACATATTTTTGTCACAGACTTGTCTTTCACTTCCAGAGAAGTAAAAACTTTGAGTTTATGAATAGATTAAAATTTACAAACTAATGACAAAAAGTACTTAGACAAGTTCATCAACAGAGATCTCCTTGCATAAAGAACATAAACTTTGCTCACTAAGTGAGATACAGCAGTCTTCTAGAGAACTTCCCTGGTAAGGAAACTGCCAAGGGGTTAAGAGATGAAGCCAGCTGGTTTTAGAAGGAATTGCCAGTCAAAGGAAAAACTTTCTGCTGGTATAAACTGACCATTTTCCCCTGGATTTTTAGACTCTTGTAAAATTGATCCATGCAATTTCAGGGTCAAACGTAAGAAATTATCACTATACTGATTTTACAAACAAGTTACATTTGATTGATTTGTCTGATGTCATACAGGAAGCCAAGTTACGTCTCAAGCCTTGCTCTTTTAAATCACACTTTGCATGGTATGCCAGGATATGCTTAGAAAGTGCTGATTTAATTTGATTTTATTTGATTTGAGTTGAGTTGCTATGCAAGAGATGGATCTTTAAAATGCAGCTTGTGTGGGCCCTTTTCTTAATGAAATCCACTGAGATACTGAACTCCACAGTTAAAATAGGTTTTACCATATAGGTAAAACCTTTGAAGGGAACAAATTTGGAGCAGAATGTACTTGCTATAAAAAGTAAGGGGAAGAAAAAGTCTTCAAACTTAACATTTGTCCCAAGAGTCACATAAAATTTCAAGTCTCAGGGTTGTCTTCCAGGGAAACTAATGTTTCCTTGGAAACATGTTTCTAAATACAGTTGCTCCACTCGCATCTTGTACTAACAGTTTGTTCCTCAAGTACAGAGATGGGCTAATCAGTGCTGAGTTAGTATCCCTGAAACTTGCCCACTTTAGTCAAATCCCACAATTTCTCAGGATCCACCTGTTTTTAATAACTTAACATAACAACATTATGCAACAAACCTAACCTGTGGTTCAAGTTACTTCCAAAAGTCAATGCATGCAAGTCCTCATCTCATATTTTTGCAGTAGCCCTAACACATTTTTAACCTCTGACATAAAAATAGAGATGCACTACTGCTAATTACTCTTCAAGTCTGAGACAGCTGGTGCTCAGCCAGGTACCAGAGGCATTCCAGGAAAGGGACTGTATCCTGACTTCATATCATGCCTGGCACACTGGAGCACCAATCACTTCTAGAAGAAAGATCCAGAGCTGTTCCAGCTAAGCTGTGATGAAGTACACATTTCTGAGGAGCTCCTGGGAACCAGTGGAGGAAATCTGTGAAGTCACCATGGTGTGTGGTTTCCCTCCCTACCCAGGCACTAATGTAAGCATTAGTCCCAGTTTCCTCATGGATAAAGCATAAATGCTGGTGAAAATTTCACTTCTAGAGTGCAAGAAGAAGGAGCTGCATATTTCCAGCATTCCTTCTGGTTACCCTGCATTTAACTTCTTGCCAATATCCACCTACAACTAGGAGGCACTGCTGGTCCTGGCATGTTTCCTAACAAGATCTCCAAGTTGCAGTGGGTTTGGCAGAGTGTAATTGCTGTCTTGTGTCTCTGCCTAGGAAAAGCTGGCTCTGAAACAAAGGGGATGGGTGATACTAGCCTTTGCCCTGTCATCTTTATGCTTTACCAGAACAGAGGTGCTGGAACACATCATGCTAATCTTTTGTGACTACTTACCTGGCAGATGGATAATTTTGATGACAAACAATTCTTATATCTTTTGATAAAAGAGTGGTGGCAAGAGTAAGATTATTTGATCTGAAGAAACAAGACTTAAGATTTGACAGAATAATTTTTTCTCTTTGTGTGAGGTGTCTCATGAATGGCACTGGGAGACTAATTTGCTGTCTTTCCCAGCAAAAGAACTAAGGAACATCAAATGAAAACACCAGGGCACAGGTTTAAAAACAAAACTAAGAGAATTGCCTCTTCATGTTGCACTGTTGAAGTCCTCATAGCCAGAAACTGAAGATTCAACACATTTGGTGAGAGCATAAGGGGAGGCACAGTCACGGAAGGAAAATTCACCCATGTTGTTCACCAGCAAAATCACTCCTGTCTCTGGAAGTCCTTGTTTTGCAAATAACTGCAGACTGGATGAGGAAATTGTGAAAACTCTTGCCCTTTTCTTATACTAACTAGGTACCTCTTTGGTAATTGTCAGAGAGGGATACTTGGCTGGGCAGACCTTTGTGTGAGTACATGCTCCAGCACATTCTCCTATCAGGTACTGCAGTGGAGGAGTCTCAGCTGTGGGCCAGGTCAGAGAGAACCTGGGCTGAAGGCACGCTGGTATATTCTAGGCTGAAGCAAAAGACCACTTTGGATAAAAGGCCCTGGGAAGTAGAGAAAAAGTGAGAAACGTTTGCATTTTCATGCTCGTATAGCAATGGGAAGGCAAGAGGCTTGGGTTTGGTTTTCCTTTTCACTATTGCCTGCTCTGTCCAGTCTAGACTAGGACTTCCACTACTGCAGATAAGTAGATGATTGTTACCATACTTGACATCTATTTACAGTCTTCTTTGCATGACCTTGTATGGTCTCACCCTTAGATGGACTGAAACATTAAAAAAAATCCCGGAGAAGGAAGGACCTGGATAAAACACCCCTTTTGGCTACCTGCTCCAAGAACATTTCACTTGCTTTTACTGATAAAAAGTAACACACCTTGTTAAAGTCAACTGCTTTAACAAATTACTTTATTAATTTAAAATGTACTAACCTATTTATAAAACAGCTGGCCTTGTTAAACCAGCTATCTCTTAATAAAACAGCCCTGAAAAATTTCTGCAGTGTATGTCTTAGAGGATATAGCTATCGAGCCCACAGCTGGGAGAGAAGTATTGTCATCCCAAACTGGACACACAGAAAAACCCCTACAGTAAGCATAAGAACCAAAGTAAATAAATAGGTCTCCTGTCACACCCTGAGCGTTGCCACCACCCAGTGCTTGCCAATGAAAGCACATTCCAGATACGGGCCCTTCCTGACTGCCACAATTACTCCCAGAAACAGGTCTAATCCATCAGACTCCAGATCTCTATGGGAAATCAAAAGCCAGAAATAAAGTCAGGAAAGTAACACAAAATTATTCTCAGACAGGTCACCACAGAGAATATTTTTAAACCAGAAACAGTCTGCTCAGTGTGGAGTAGAAGCAAAGAGCAGTTACTTTCTCTTGTCCTCAAAGTGAGCACTATTTCACTTTTTCACTATTTCATCCTTTGGAGATTTATTTCTCTATCTTCTTGCAGATCTGTTTATCTTAGCCTGACCCCTAATTGCTTCCAGGAGAACAGAAAATGCCACATCTGCCTGCTTTGCCTGGAGCTGTCTCTGCTTTCCCTTGGGCTGACTAGGTTCTATGAACACCTCTCTTCTCTTCCTCCCTTCATCAGGAGAGCTTTTTATAGTAAAGTGCGGGTTTGCTGAGCAGCTAGGGATATGGAAAATGTTCCTATTAAAGGTTTTCCTAACAATGTCATTGCTTGACAGACAAGGTCACTTGCTTTGCAGATCAACTGAGTGTTTCGAAAGAAACCTGCTGCTTCCAGGGATGTCAGCACCTACTGTCCAATGTTCTTGCCTTTGGCCTGTAAAAGCATGCTGGGACTTTTGTTATAAGCTCTGGGCAGAAAAGTTACCAGTCAAAGACAAGAAGAAAGAATTTTAAGCAAAGAATTTGACTCGGATAAATTCTGTGGGTGTGGTGATATATGAGAATGTTCTTTCAATTCAAAGCATCTCATTGCTGCCTCTGTTCTTTTCTGAGAGGGAAAAAAAAGGTGTTTCTTAACTGGTATTTTTTTCAGGAATTGCACCTGGAGCAAAAGAGAATACCACAGTTATCCAAAAGGACTCTGTGTTCTTACTGAGGAAGCAGCTCAGTCCCCAAGCGCTGCGACTACTCATGACCTACACACAAGGTGCATATCCAAGCACTTTTCCCACAAAGCCACCTGTGCTGCACTCCCAAGGACACCTCTCCTTCAGTCTGTCTGCCACCCCTTGCAGTTCCTGGGCATGAACTTCTCACGCTGTAGTCCTTAAACTTTAAATGATCTGCACTGGTCTGGACATACTCATCAGCAGTTTCTTATGGCTTGGAGACTTTGTATTCACTTCAGACATAGAGGTGAGAAGGTAGAACTGTTTTGCACTAAGGAATGCTGTCAGGAATCCAATTTTGGAGAAGACTTTTCTTTGAAAAGTTTTTAGTTTCTCAAGTTGTAACATGGATCAATGAGAAGTTGATGGCCAATTATGGCACACCTGAATTTTTGCCTTCAGTTTGGAAGCACCAACTCATGCTTTACCTTTAAATGTTCTTCTGGTTCTTGCTTGAAATTGTCCAAAAACATCTCTGAAACCAAGATACATTGTCTGCAGTTGTCTGTACTGAAGAGCTTCACAGGTGTTCTAGTTAGCTCTGCACACCAGTATACTCATTCTGGGTGAATGCTCATTCCAGTGAAACCCTCTGCCCTGAACAGAGCTGGTGGTATGAGTAGTATCAGACATATCAGTCCTTGGAAATGGATCATTTCTGTCCTCTACTCTGCTGCTTTAGAGAAAAAAGGAAGCTCCCTCCTCATTATGAAGTTACAGGCCCAGTGAGGCCTAATTCAAACCCACACGTCCTCTGGGTGCCCGTTTGCAGATGCACGTCCTTGTGCTCCACATGGCCCCTGTCAGCGTCCCACATCACCGTCCCAGATTTGTACCCTCCTGCCAGTTCTTCTCAAAACTGCAGAGGTGCTCACAGCTAACCCAGTTCTGTCGAAATGTTCCCCATTTGCTGAATCACCTGTGCAGCCACAGCAGCCGAGCCACGGCAGGCGGTCCCGGCGTGCAGCAGCAAAGCGGCTCCCAGAGCAGCAATGGAGAACCAGCCTGCCCTGAGCCCGGCATCCCAGAGCCTGCAGGCACCAGGGCTGCCCCACGGGACTCCTGCCAGGCTGGGGCATGGCGGGAACTGCCCTCCCTTCCTCCCCCTTTGCCCCAGCCTGCAAGGAGTTTTACTCGATACTTCACGTGCCACTGTCTAACATACGCACACTGGATAAGATGCTACTTTTTCTGTCTTCATTAATCTCTTCGAGCTCCTTTAATTGCAGCCTGGAAGCTTTTTCCAGACTAGTGGCTGGCATTATTTTATCCTTTCCCTGAAGAGTTCAGCTGCCTTTGCAATTTACAGGCATTTCTCTAGGGCTGAATCTCAATTTTTCTTGGGATATAGTCACGTGTTCCATAGATTATCCCACCATCCATCCTCCTTCTGCTTCTTGAGTCAAGTCAGAAAAGAAAAAACAATATGCATACTTCTCTCTCCCCAAAAAGCACATTCTATCCCATTAAAAATTGATGCAGCATGTACTTCGAAGGGCAGAAATAAATCCTGCAGATTCACCAGCTTGTCATTTGCTCCCCCATTCTACCACTAGACAATAATATTAAGTGAGGTTTTTTAATTATTTTTTTTGCCACGGTCCTTTCTGCACTCAGGCTCTGTACTTTTTCCACATGCAAGAAAGCATTATTTGCCAAGGAGCCCCTTTTTCCACATAGTTTTTGCTGGATGCACAGCCCTTCTAGTTATTGTTACTTTGCTTTCCTATTCTATTCTTTACTTGTTAAATTGATTATTTGATTCTACTACACATATCAAGTACCAGAAAATATGTTTCAGAAAAGATCAGAAAAAGCAGGTTTCAGAAACACCTCAGCTAATCCCAAGACCATCTTGTCTTGTGTCTCACTAGGTGCATACACACTCTTCTGGGGCTCTCCAAATTCCTCCCCTCTGTAACCTGAGTTTCTTCCTCAAAGATGAAGGCAAACTGCTCCATGTTGCTTTTGAGCAGTTCTTCTATTTCCTCATAAACACGCTACAGCTCTGCCTCTTTTCCAGGTTTGATAACTTCATATTCAGTAGGAATGTAACTTTACACCGTTGTGTCAAAAATTCACCTCCTTTCATTTGAAGGGCAGAGAAAAAACATGGGTGAAAAATCACAGGCACTTGCATTTTTTTCTTCATGCGTATGAAAGGCAGATGGAAAAGCACACACAGCAGACCAATACTGTAAATAATTCAGGGACATGACAGGTTTCTCTACAGAAGCATCATTATGTTTTAAACTGCTTTCAGTTTAAATGTTTTCAACAATTAGGAAACAGCTGTGCAGGCCACTTCCTTTAAAAGCATCACTCTCATCAATAAGCACAGTATTCCTCAGCTGACTAAACACTCCTTTGTTAGGATTTCCTAAAGGATCACTGACTCCTGTTGTATAATTTGGGTACGACTCTTTAATAAAATTAATCAGCAGCTCAGAGCTTGTGGGAAGTGTGCAAGTGTGATACATCAAAAAGAACCATGCAACTGCAGTGTGATGGAAAATAACACTTTCCATGCCAAAAGGATTCTGGGTGAAAGGAAGGAAGAAAAAAAAAAGAAGGATTTATGCACATTATTGAGAAAATATCAGTCTGTAGATTTTATCTTTGGAGTAATATCAGCATCTCAGATATTTTTGTAGCTCCAAAGATGTAGCATCCAATTCAATTCACTGAAGCATTAGGCTTCAGTAAGTTTTGGTTAAAGTTACACTGAGCTGTCAATTGTTTTTTGAAAATGCAAAGTGTACTGAGTTTTACTGAATCTTAATCCATTTGACCTGTTGATTTTTTAAATTACTTCATTCTCTCTACCTATCAGAATGAACTTTTTTTATTACAAACCCCCAAATTTAATACTGTTACATGCAAAATATCCTTAAACTGTGACTAGGATGTAAGATCTGCAGAGAGACACCTGAGACTCCTCTCCTGGCACAGAAGCAGGAGAAGGATAAGGAGGTGCCACAGGGAGACTGGTGGTGTTCACAGGAAAGGACAGATATCCTGGTGCACCTCTGGAGCCCAAAGCATTATTTGAAGATTTCGGGTCACCTACATGTTAGGAGCCCAAGCAATATACCTCTTGCCTAGCAAACCATTGAAATTACTCACTGGGTATTTCTTTAGTAAGCTGCCAGTGTTTTATGGATGTGCTTCTTTAATTTTTTTAAATAGGATTACTTTGATCATCTTCTATTCCTTTGTCAGTTTAGCTTTTATGCTGCATTCTGAAATAGCTGAAGAATTCACTTAAAGCTTTCAGAAAAACGCACTCCTACCCTTTCAAAAAATGTAATTTTTAAACATTTATTGATGTTCCAAGACACGTGACAAGAAATGCAATTAGAGACACTGTGATTTTCCCCATATGCATTCGATTTCTCTATTCCCCACTGTAACTTGGGTCCCAAGTGTAGGTTATGTAATTTTCGCAGAAAATCATTCAAAAAGATACTCTCAATGCTGCATTGAGGGTGTTTTCCATAGCCAAGAGTTTGCCTCCTAAAACCTTTTCAAAGCAAAGTCAATTTTTAGTTCATTTTCATTATCTTCAGAGATAAACATAATAACTTAATAACATAAGCAGCAAAGAACAGCACTGTAGTTCAACAGTACAGTAAATCCATTCTAAAGCTTGTTGGAGCCAAATTTTTTCTAAAACCCACATCATACAAAATGCCAAACTAATATAAACTAGCAGCTTTATTATGTAAAAAAAGTTACAAGTTAACATCATATCTCCAAGTTTTAGATCATATCAGTTATTGTCTGGTGTTCTGCAGCCAGCAGGTCAGTGCAGTGTTGTCAAACTCTTCATTGCATGTTCTGGCAAATGCAGCAGAGAAGTAAACATGAGCCCACGTGTGATCTCAATTACTTCTGCATTGCTTTATTGTACAGTAAATTATTACAGTAAATTATTGTACCGGATTGTGTTTCCTCATAAACATGCTACATCTCTGTCTCTTTTCCAGGTCTGATAATCTGACGTTCAGTAGGAACATAACTTTACACCATTGTGTCAAAAATTCACCACCTTTTACTTGAAGGGCAAGGAAAAAAATGGGTGCACATCACAAGTGCTTTCATTTTTTCTTCATGCGTGTGAAAGGCATATGACAACATATAATCAATATTAACAGCAATGGGCTAGGTAGTGTTAAAATAACTCCTGGTTTTAATGAGTTGAGGCAGTAGGACACACTTCCCTCATGAGTTAGGCTGCCACCCATCAACCTGTGCATCACATCCGGGCACCCACCAAAAGGAGGGAAACACTTAATGACAAGTCTGCTCTTGGCTCATCTTGTATTTTAGCACAGCCAGTTGCAATCCCACCCAGGAGAGCTTCAGACTTACTTTTACATCCACTGAGGGGACCTGAATGCACAGCAAGAAGGGCAGATTCTGCCTGTTCCATTTTGCCCACAATTCTTTCCCCATGAGGGCCTTGAAGCAAACTAAAGCCCTTATGCCTGTAAATAGCGTGGCTGTGGAATGCCTGGATCAGTGCTTATTTGCAAGGGAAGGGATATTCTCACACTCTTCAAAAGCAAAAAAAAGCTTTGTTTGCTACTTTTAATGTGATGATTGTATTTGAATATGTTTATAACTCAATCATGTAATCTGTTACAGCCTATTCTTGGAAACAGAGGTTGTAACTAAAATATTACTCCTTCTTTTACTTAGAAGCGTTCATGTAGATGGATTCAAATCCCCATCCTAGGAAGCAATCAAAAGCAGAAATGCAGAAATGGAGAAATGCCTGCCTACAGCAGGCTTCATCAGCCACATAGCATGTATCTCAGGACAGAGCTGCAAGTCTGCAATACCCCATCAGGTAGAAAAGACCCAGAATGACAATTTTCTTTCTTCTTCATCCTTTAGTGATACATGGCTTAACATGACGCGTAGTGCCATATCTATTTTTCCTTACCTTTATCACGGATTCACAGTTTACACACCCAGTGAGAGCATGCAGATAGTTCTTGTGCAAAGATTTGCTTAATGTTCTCCATCAGCACACAGACTCAAATGGCTGGGAGTGGGGGATAGGGAAGAGCTGTCTAAATCCTTCTGTAATTCTATGGGAAACCAGATGCAAGATTTGATGTCAGCCAAAGTTAACCTGATGGACAAAAGGGTTTATTTTAACTTGGTCACTCGATCCAATTCACTGCGCAGTCACACAAACACTTGTGCCTGTATGAGCCAAGGGGGAAAAGGGTGTGTTATAGCTCTGCCTGTCTTGGCAGCAGCACTGGCTTATTTCTATTTAAACTGTATGTTAAAGTGTCTTAACAGCCCTTGAGCCATTTTATTTAGTCTCTTGAGTCACACATACATCACACAGATTTTTGCTGCTGTCCAGACTAGAGACACTTCATAAACAAAACATGAGTCCTCATACAGGAGGGAAAATTATGGCATGTCTAACAAAATACTCAGTGCTCCAATGGCTGCATATACAATGGTTGTATTTTCAGAAATAGTTGCAGTTTGGTAGTTAAAGCAGAGGATTGCTGAGGTATGCCACCAACATGAGAGAAGCAAACAAATGCATTTGTTTTCATGCCCCAGTCTCCCTACCTTCCATAAGCACTTTGTAAGGTCTTAGGATGAGAACTAACATTTTGATTGCGTGTCTGTGAAAAAAATAGCTGACAAAACCTTTAGATTCTCGAGATTCTTAAAGGCATTTAAAAATGTAACATAGAACTCTGATTAAAAACAGGTATGTGTAATGTCTGTCAATAGGTTGACTGTCCATTCTCTCCTGTGTATTTGCAGGGCCTGCACTACAAGAAAAGTCCTTGTCTTAAGAGTTCGTTCATTTTCTCTCTCTCTAATACTTACCTTTACCTATGCAGTGATAAGCCACAGAAAAAAGCACACGTACTATTGATTTATAACATTTAAATTACACATTTTGTTAGCTGCTCATCCCAGTCCTACTCCCAATGATCTAAATGGAGAAATTTGTTTTGCACAAGTGGCTTGAGACATAAGGATCAATAACCACTGTCCTCCTTGCCTGCTTTGCATTTATCATTCCTACATCTCTGTTTTGCTGGTGCTGATTTCCCCATTCAGTCTTTGATCTTGGCTGTAATCTTGGCACACAGTTATCTCTTCCTCTTCCCTTCTCTGTTCATTCTTTCCATCTCACAGCTGATAAAGTGGAGCAGCTCTATAGAGGTAGTTCCCTTCCTTACCAGACAGCAATTTGGAAAACCAGAGCAATCACAACCCATTTCTGATGCTGCTCTGCGATAGCTGCGGTTAGGGGAGCATTACACATACCTAGTCACTCCAGCTACAACATTTCAGGCCAGCACAAGATGAACACAACACCCCTCAGGCATCTCTGTGTTATGCTGCCCAAAGGCAGCAGCTGATGCACCACCTCAAGAGGCCTGATAGCAGCATTCAGTCCTCACTCATGCATTAAATATCGGAATCAAAAGGGGCTGCTACCTTTTAAATCCAGCTCACCATAAAAGGATCCTCTCTGTTGGTTATTTCATAGCTGAAGGAATGAATAATTAAAAGGCAGTAGGTATTCTTCACCAGAACTAAATCTTTAGTTAGGAGCAGAACAACATCCAGCAGATCCAGACTTTCATTTATAAGAGCTCAGATGAGTCAAAGGTCCCTTGGACATATGCAGAGCAGGCTGGCAGCAGAGGACTGATGCGCAGAGCACACACCCACTGATCCTGAGACACTCTGGCTCTCATCTGGGGAATGTTTGTCACACAGCCATTCTTCAGGATTCGCACAACTGTCCTGTTTTTACCGTGCTGGTGGCACATTACAGGCAGATGAAGATTCTCTCCTTCTCAGTTTAATTTTACAAGTTGCTCCAGGATGAAATGTGCCACATGGTTAAACAAGAGCTGGGCTCAGGGTGTGGGATTTGACTGGCATTAGCTGCAAGATGCCATATCAGTGGAAATGAAACAAACTCGTCTTGTTCCAGTGACTTAATGCTGCACAAACAGAAGCTAGTTAAATATAGACCATGGCTGAAAAATCATTTTCCATAGGTGAAGCCTACTAAAATCCCTGCTCTCAGCAAAGCTGCAAAGCTTGCTGCTAGCTGACGTCCCTGGCAGCTTCTCCAAGGGGGCTTGGTGCTGCCAGCTATGCTGGGGCACACTGGGATGGACTGGGCACACATGGCACGATCCACACCTACCCAGGTAGGATGGAAGGTGCAACAAATGCTTTTCCAGTCCAGAAACCTCTGCGTTACAGCCCCAAGGTGGAGGCTGGCTCTGCTGCCCACAGACACGTGTGAGGTCTGTAGTAGAGCTGGCAGCTGCACTTCCCTCCTTAACAGCCTGACAGCTCTGAAGTGCCAGTGGCACAGTCAGAAGTCCTCTTACCCTTATTAGTGCAGGAAAAGTACTATGGATATACCTCAGGCTAAGAGGTGCATCTCTCTTTTGAGGTAAGGATGTAAAAACAAGAAAAATAAGAGAACAGCTTCTGATGATGAAGTCCCTTTGAATACTCAGCTTGCTAAACAGAAATAAAACACCTGAAGGCTGATCATGGAAGAATCCCGTCTGCCTCCACTTGGGAGTTCTCACTGCTGTACGATGAAGTGTTTCAGCATCAGTCACAACCAATATTCTCCAACGTTGCAGTTGGCATTTGCTGGCTGTGGAAGGGCAGCCCAAAGGGCAGTGAGCACAGGGCTCAGCTGCAGGTCCTGGCCTCTGGAAAGAAATTCCTGAGCACTTGCAGTACTGCATATTTTCCAAACAGGGCAGGCAGTTCTGTAAAACTAAGAATAGGTGGCATAAAAATCACTTTTATTTCCTCCTCCAGTTCTTTTTAAAAGTTGGGCTTTTTTAGACAAAGAAAAGCCATTGGTTTAATGATTGGTCAATACTCAGGCATTTTTCCTGCCTTAGCATATTCATCTTTTTTCAGGTCTCCTATGGAACTGCAAACAGGCACACTTCAAGTAAAACTTCAGGGTAAAAACACAGACAAATGCGAGTGCCCAGAGAAATGCAAGTGTTTAGGAATGCACCATCTCTCAGGCAAGTGCCCTTCCACAGCCAGTAAATGTCAACTGCAGTATGATCGCTCCTTGGAGAAGACTGGCTGTGACTAACGCTGAAACACAGAAGGCAATGACCTTCCCAATGTAACCTAGAAGAGGGCTTCACTTATTCGCAGTCAGGGTGCATTGTTGGGTTGTTTCCAACTTTCAGATCTACTGGCATCTTTTGGCATTCATGGTAACACCCACATCCATATCAGCTGGACTACAAGCTACGCAGTCGCTTCCCAGCCTCTACCACTGCGAGGGGTTGGTCTGGCCAACGTGCACTGTTTTGCTGCCTGAACTCCACAAGCTTCATGTTGGCCTAGTCACCAAGTTCATCCCTGTGGATTTAGGTTCTCTCATTTGCTGTTGCGACCCCTAATTTATTGTCGTTGACACATTTGAGGAAGACACACTCCGTGCTGATCAAAATGTCGAGCAACGTGGACTCCAGCAGAGTACCCTGCTCACTACTGGGTGCCGGCTGGATGTCAGCCCTTTGATCTCCTGGAGTCCAGCCGAAGGTGGTCCCAGCAGATTTCAACCTGCCTAACAATCTGTTCCACCAGATTGTGACTGCAGTACCAGAAAGGCCATTTCCCACTGGCAGAATTTGGCAGCTTTGAATCTTTCCTACACTGGCAAGGATGAAAATATGCAGATGGAAAGAGAAGCCATGGTATCTCTGAATTAAATTTTTAAAGTCCCTCTGAGACCTGGGATTGCAAAGGTCAGCGTTGAACTGTACCACAAATTTATCAGCACAAGAACAGCTGCCTTTGTGGCCTTTAGCTTACTGAAAAAGGATGATGATCACAGACGAAATTGAGATCCAGCACAAATTCAAGTGCATGTGAGGCACAACTTGCAGAACTGATTAATTCCCAATGTCAGTAACTGTGATTTAAGCATTCTTCCAAAACCAAAGAACATCTCTTTAGTGAGGCCTCCTTAACAGTTAATAAGATCACGCTTTCCAGAAGATCACAGAACTTGTGCAAAGAGATTTTGTAGCTTTCAGCGAAGCCGTCAAAAAGAAGGACTGTCATGCAATCCAAAACTGAAGTAAAAAATGGAAGCAAAAACACACTGACTGACTCCAGTGAGAACTGGGTGTTCACATGAAGAGATTACCATTTTGGGTGTACATACACAGATTAGCAATTAGGGGTAATTGCTTTCAGCTGCATTTTGCTGTTAAAAAAGTATTAATAACTTGTAATTAACATAATTTAAGGACAGATGAAAGCCCATGTTGGTGCTGAGAGTAGACACGCCTGACAGAAAACAGCTACCTCATATGCAGTGCTGGTGGTTGCCAGCTAGAATATTTCTTGTGTGTTCCCAAACCAAAATTACAACAGCTTTAATCTCTCTGTCTTCTCAGGCACTTCCTGCCCACTAATCTCTCCTTTTAACCATGGTCAGATCTTCAACAAAATTACCATAGAGGAAGAAACTCATTGTGCATAGGCTGCCAGGTATCAGCCAGACACTGCTCCTCGATATCCACCCTGTAGCACCAGACCTGCCGTGCCCGTGTGAGCTGCACCACTGCACTCCAAGGGGAGGCCTGTGAGCCACACTGCCCCGTCACACATGCTCTTCTACCACCACGTGAAGAGATAAACGTAGCCAAGATCTAAGACTAAAATGAGTCTGCTGGAAGATTTCCTTGTAATTTGCCCTGACAGCATTTTGTGCCTGGAAATAAAATCTGTCCAGCCCCAGGCAGCTCTGGTTGCGTTCCTCTGCACATCACCACGCGAGGCAAGCCCATGCACAGGCAGCACGACGGGCAGGGCAGCCCCTTGGCTGGCCATGCCCAGGTGAACCTTCCCTTGTGCTTATAGGGCAAACTAGTGAAGGGCCAGGGTGCTGCTGGGGAAGAAGTTACTCGGCCATTACGGAGGTGTGGCTCTGTGGCTCCCCTGAGGTCAGTGAGGAGGTACATGGCACAAGGCACCCTGCCTGGTCAGCACTTCAGCCAAAGGCAAGTTCATCTCATGAGTGCCCCTCCCATAAGTTACAACTTTGAAGTTATATTTCCAAAAGTTTACCTATTTCTGTACTTCACTCTGTAAAAGTACATGCGTGTTACAGGCTTAAATGCATCAGGCTTGTAGACTTGTTCTAAAGAATTGTGCTCCCAGTGTCTGGCTACCCAAGCTATAAAACCCTTTTGTAGAGTGGTTTAGTATGCACTTTTCTGGATAGAATGCTGGATCACACCTAAATCTCATCTGGGTCAAATGGAAGTGGACTTGGTCTCCTCAACAGTAGCCAATAGTACATATTTGTCAATATGTCAACAGGACAAAGGCCAACAGGGATGGTTTTTCAGCTGAGCTCCAGATTATAAAACACCAGGCAAGGCAAAAAACCCCAAACCTCAAGATAGTGATGCACCTGTCCTACACGGCATGCCCATTCCTATTAACTATATTCCCTCCTGTTGAATTTCTTGGGTTTTTCCCCCCCACTCTAATCAGTATTTATATTTGGTCAAATAGGCAGCCTTCAGCCCACAGGAGCATTTCTCAAGTTATCCAGCCCCGCTTCCTGAGCAGAGTCACAGAATATTCTGAGTTGAAAGGGACCGATGAGGATTACTGAGTCCAGCTCTTACGTGAATGGCCTGTACAGGGATCAAAACTGTGACCTTGGCATTATTTGCACCATGCTCCAACCAACTGGGCTAATTCCAGGGTCAGGTACTGACCTTCACCACTGGGGCTGGAGCTGCAACTAGAGTTCATTGCCTCATTTCCTTCACCATTCCACCACACCTCTGGGTTCACCACACATCACCTTCAGTGGTGGAGCTGTGCAGATTGAGGTCCCTGCAGTGTAACTGCTTGTGTAAGGGTCATGTGACTTCTTAAAAAAAAAAAAAAAAAAAAAAAGTCATTATTATTATGAAGCCCCAGCCAGGCATCCATTCCTCCAACAGTGGAGAAGCTCAGAGATCTCATTTCATCTCAATTTCCTGTAAATCTATTTCTATAGTCTGACGTTCAGGAACCTTTTATCAATGAAAGGCTAGTTCCTTATAGTCACTCCAAGGGGCTCAAACAGATTCAGAATAGAATTCAGTCACTTCTATCACCAAAACTTAACAGCACACAGGTTTCACTGTAAACAGGATTGGCAATACACTATTCAGATATTTTTAAGCTTTTTGGAGCACAGGAACCACTCCCCACCCCCCACTTCTGATTGTGACTTTGTTTAGCTCTGCGAAAAACATTTAAACTTTCCACACTCCCTCTATTCTACTGATTTTGCAAGGAACACCCCCTTACCTGTTACAGACCATTAACAAAGTGCCCTTTTCGTGCGTCCTCACCCTCCCCCACGGCATTTGGAGAAATGCTGCAAAGCTGTGACCCTCCTCAGACTCCACTGCCTGTTGTCCCGGAGATGGAGAAGGTAAAGAGGAAGGTGTCCTCTGAGCAGGGGTGCGGGAAAACAGGAATTTCCCTTTAGGGATTGGCTGCAGAGAATTACCTGGTTGCTTAGAAACATGAGATTAACTACAGCTCAGTTTCCCCTTCCTTCACACATGCACTTAAGCAGAGGCCATAAATCAGCTCGGTGGGAGACTGAGGATGGCTGGTCTGTGGGGTGAGACGCAGGGTCACCACACAGGGTCACTATGCAGGGTCACTGCGCGGGCAAAGTGGCAGGCAGGGGGGAGGCCATGTTTTCTGCTCCCCAGGCTGTGTGAGCTCCCTTTGGTTTGCAGTGAAAAGTTTCTCATTGCTGAGTTTCAGCCTCCAGGACGAGAGACAATCATGGAGCTCCGCAGCCACATCTCCTGTGCCAGGATTTCAGCTTTGATGACAATCATTTGAGGGAATGCAGTTAGGGCAAAGCATCTGACAAGAAGAAGCAGATGATATTTAAAGCAAATTGTATTTTAAGCATAAAGAAAAGTTACGTTAATTTCTGCACCTCTTAGTAATATTTTCTATGTGAGCTGCCAAAGCATCAGTGATTGGCAGCAATAAATGCACTCGCTGCCTGTTTGCATCTTTCATACCTCAAGGAATTGGACAGAAAGGGTGAATAGCAACCCACAGACCCAACTATTGCCTTGCTTACGCACCAGCACGTAACACAGAAGAAGGAAAAAACAATCTAGATAAAACAGACGTGGACTTAATCTCATACAGTTTATGGTCAAACCAGTTTAACATGAAAAAGCGCCACTGCTAACACAAACATGAGAGCATAGCTCACAGTGTGTGCTCAAGAGCTTTAATGAAGTCTCTGCAAGAATACTCTTCAAGCCTGACGTAACAGGTCAAAGGACAGATGAACTGGTATCTGCCTATAAAGTATTAGAATTTGGAAAAAGATACCGGCAAGTGTGCCTAATTTAGACTCTCACATTCATCCACATTCACAGACATCAGCTCCCAGACAGCGTGGAAGGGATATGCTGTGCAGTACATACCCAATAACCTTGTGGACAGGAGCCAGCAGCGTGGTTATCATTATGCTGGATAGTTACTACAAGCTGAGGGTTAATTATTAGCAGAACTTAAAATCAAAGACAGTTTGATCCAGGCTGCATAGCTACACACACACACACACAAAGCTTCTACCCCGAAGCACTTCCGTCTCTTTACAGACAAGCTCAGCATAGCTTAGGCACATCCAAGGTGGCACACCATGCCAAGGTAGCAGTGACAGGGAGACTGTAGCCAGGCAGCTCTTGAAGAGTCAGCACCTACAGGAATGGGTGTTGGGGTCTTTTCACTAGTTGGTTTTTTTGCACTTCAATGGTTGTTTGAAAACAGTTAGCATGACTAGAACAAAGTTATGTTTTGTGTATTATTTATAAGTTCTGCACACAAAAATTGTCTCCTTGACCTTGGAAATATTTTTTTTCAGGGAGAAAGGACTTAGAGTTACCTTCTGCTCCACATTTGCATCCTTAACAATGAAAAGCAATGACCTCTGCAAGGAAAGGCTTGCAGATATCAGGACTCCAATTTTGTTAGAGGTTATTTAGTTATATTTAATAGTGAATTCAAGCTGGTGGGATGGGGAAGGCCAAGGGAACAAAGCAACAATCAAAAACTGCAATCATCTGACAAGTTTCTTTTGTAGATTAACAGAAACTCAGATTTGGTAGTGTTATTTGTTCTTTTTCCGCAGCAAAATGCTCTTTAGGCCTACATGAGCAATCATACCCAAGGGTTTTTTTCACTTAATTGTCCTGTTAATTCAGCATTAACCTGATGGACTCAATTATAACAAAGAGTTTTACCTGTGCATAAGCACTTGATATTCAATCTGCATTCCGTAAGAAAACCAGGAATGTGGGTAAGCAGATCAGGTTGAGTTCAGAATACGGGGGGAATTGCCTCTTTCAGTCTTCACCTGGGATGGTGTAGATGTACAAACCTGGAGGTTTCTAAGGCAGACACAGTGAGCAAGTACCACATGCAACTAATAGATGGTACACACTCTTCTACCAACACCACAGAAGAAGAAGAAAAGGAGTTTACCCTACCAAAATGAAATAAAAATGACGAGCCAAGCCGGCTAAACAAGGCAGTGTTTGTGTAGGGCGGGGGGGGGCTCAGCTGACAACACTGCTCTTTTATGTGCTCTCATACCGTGTTCGGTGCATAAACATGGGCTGATGTGACCGAGGCTCCCCGCGAGCAAACGGAGCAACCTTCCCCTGGCAGAGAAGGATTAGTGTTTGCTGACCCTGTCAAAAGGAAATTGGGGTGACCTCTGTCTCCCCCCTGCTAGTCCTGCCACCCTGGTAGCTGCAGGGCTTACATTGTAGTCTGCAGTATTTACAGTGCTGGCCCCAAACCTTTTTCTGTGTCTGCAGAGTAACAGCAGAGGCTGAAATTGAGCCTAATTCTCTCACAGCAAATGAGAGTGCTTTCCCAGCCTGGCATTTAGCATTTCACATTCTCATGTACTGCAAACAACCATCAAAACCAGGGAGAAATCACGGCTTCAGAGGAAGTCTACATGACCAACTGAGAAGGTCCAACTTCCAGTTGGTTAGGGCTTAAGAGAAATGCCACCCATTAAGCCAAAATTGTCAAGAGAGTCCCAAGGGTCTTATGAGACAGGGCAGCTAGGTTCAGGGATCACATCCAGCCCCTGCAAAGTGCCACAGCTCAAAGTGTTTGTCGTTAAGAGTCGAAGCTGTGAGAAAGGCACAGCTTTAATGAGGGCTAAGTCAACAGGAGGGACCTTCCAGGCGTGTAATACCAGCAGCTACCGTGACTGCAGATAGGAGTAGACTGTCCTGATCAAGGGAACATTTGCTGAAGTAGTTTTAAAGTGAGCAGTCCAAACTCCCTACCATTTACACCAGTGTTCTCTCAAACATGGGGCTTTTGTTAGTACCTCGAATCTTGCTTTAGTGAATTAAAATACATTTCCACTTTGCTCCGCTAGCCATTGCAAGAACAGCAAAGGTGAATTAAACCCTAACACTGTTCTTGGGAATGAATGATCCTGGGACAATGTCAACAGCCTGGCAAGAGCTGAGGAAACACTCAGGCATCTCCCAGCCTTCACTCATGCCCTCTCCCTGAAGTAGTCCTCAAGGACTTTCCATGCGTAAATAAGCTAAGGTAGGATGAATTTTAAATAGGCCTCGCCCTACACAGTCAAATAACCTAGGGAACGTGTATATATGATTTGTAATATCTGCATTTCAAGCAGTGAAACTTCTTGTTTTGATACATTATACATGCTGGGATTACTAGCAAGTTGCAGACTGGATAGGTATTTCATGCATTGCTTTTTACCATGAAGCACAGATGGTTGACTTTGTTCAGGGACCGGGCATTGCTGGGAAAACTCAAGTTATGGCAGTCCAGCTAAAGAGTGTTCTCCTGCTTACAGCTGTAGTTTAATTTATCCATTTACTACCTCTCAAGGCCAAATTTCACATTTTGCATCTGCAGTCAGGCTGGGCCTTGGCCATGCTGTTAGTTACTTGTCATTCTCAGTCAGTCAGGGCTGTAATCTCACTTATTTGTAGTCAAGCTGTTGTTAAGTACAATGATGTACTTTCAACAGATTACTCTGTATAAATGAAAGAAATTAATTTTTTTCTCAATGGTCACAAATTAGATAACAAAAGCAACATAAGCAAGGCAATAAATAAACTGGGTTTATACAAATTAACATTGAATTTGTTTGTTTCATAGTCTGCAGTCTGGAAACATGACCACTTGCACTAGGCTAATGTCATTGATTTCTCTTGCTCAGATAAGCATGCCACCAAAAAAAGTCTGAGGTGATCTGGGAGCTTTTATTAGGCCAACAAAAAGGAGCTGGAAAAACAACAAAGCAACTTATCAGCTAGCCTGAAAAAAGACATTACCTCTCCCTACAAACCTTGCCTTGCTTATATCATGGCACTAAAATCACTACCCAAATATTTCTCATCCTAACAATTAAATTTTACATTTACTAGAAGTCCAAGAGCAGCCTCAGTTCATAATTGATTTCGTTAACTAAACAAGATTTTCAGTGCAGAAGGGCAAAGAAAGTATGAGAACACTGGTACTGGAAACACAGCTTGTGTAATTTGGCCAGCACAGTCTTTGAATCTGCGAGTTCCCCCACCCCCACATGCTGCAATCCCAGCATCCATGGAGAATCCCCAGCAGCAAAATGATGGGCCTTGGGACCAAATTACCTCCCAGCTGACACTGCCCAGAATTACCATTGCTAGTGTGGGTGGGTCTGTATCCCGAATAACTGATTTGAGAGACGAGCTGGCTCCCTTGCAGGCGTGCAGGATTCCTGGGAGACTCCTGAGAGGAGGCAGCAGCAAGCTCCTATAGTGGCTGAAAGTCATCTTTCATTCCACACTCACTGCCACGGCACTGAATTAGGAGAGCATTTTCTGTGAGGCTGGAGGAATAATTGCATCCTATGGATCAGCAGTTGAACAGGTAATGTATAGCCATGGGGCAGTGTACGCATTTTCCCTGGAGCATCCTCAAAGTCTGGAGAGGCCTAATAAACTGCTTACAGGAACCATTATAGGTATATAGCCATTAAGTATATAACCCTGCTTTGTCAGCTGCAGAGTAAACATACCCACACACATGTGGTCCTTTTCCAGCATCCTTGTTATTAAGAGCAGCTCAGGCATCCCCAGTGAGCTTCTTGTTGAGACAGAAAAGCAGGGAAATACTCTTGAAATTCATTCCTAGCCTATTTTTGTTTAGAGTAGCCACACAACTCCTCCCTGCCTCAAGGCAATGTCAAAAGCAAAAACCAGAATTACAGACAAATGAGCCTCAGCGCCACTGCTCCAGCAGGACAGGGCTCTGCGCTCAGCCTTTCCAGCTAAACCGCTCCTCTGCCTGCCCCTCCCAGCACAGCCTCCAGCAGCAGCGGCTGTGAGCCCAGCTCCACAGGTACTGATCCTGGTACAAAGCACACGCTTGGCCCAACTGGCTGGACTCAGGGTCCCCTCTCTGCCACCCTCACTGCTTTCTCTGCATCCGCTTCTGTTGTCAGGACTTGGGTCGACTTCAAGCATGCAATGGAATATCCGCACTGCTAACACCTTGCCTTATGTAGAATATTAGCAGAGACAAAAAGGTATCCTTACTTCAGTGTACATTTAACTACAGCTGAGGCAGAGCCACCTTCATTCTTCAGAGGTACCATTACACCAGCATCCAGGCTGACTTCCAGGGAAGTTAATTGTCATTAACTTTTGACGGTACTCATGTTGACACAGTCTATGTTCCTTAGCTGCACCATACCAGAGTGGCAGTGGCCACATTTATGGCTCCATGGTGCTGTAAATAAATGCTAAACCTGTGTTTTAATGGTGGCGGGCGGGCAGCAGCTGTTGCTGCTGAATGCCCAGCAGATTGGTATTGCTCTCAGGGCTCTCAGAAGGGAAGGCACTGAATAGCCTAAAGATATTACTGTCTGCAACAAGCATTTTCTTTCATAAACACCACCTGAAAAAAAAATCAACCAGCCAGTCTGTTGTTGTATGTTGGAAATAGATGACGAAAAGTCTTTCCTGTGCCCCTGCTCTGGGCACCAGGCTGTCAAATTTTATGTGAGGGGAAAATAGGACATTACATGATCTGAAAGAGCATGTTAGAGAAAGGAAAGGCTGGATACAGAATAAAATACATAATTCATGGCTTGTGAAAGCCTTGAGGCAAGACCTTTTGGACTTGCTAATTGCTTTGCTGAGAAACAGGCCAGAAGCCATAAGAAGGACTCCTACAGCCAGGCAAATGAATGCATAAATGCATAAAAATGCATTGCAACATCCACTCAGGGGCTTCCACATCACCCCTCTTGCACAGGTGTGCTGCTGGCTCACCTGGCAACATGCCAACCAAGGACTAGTGTATGGGGTATCGGGCTGATCCAAAGATCGATTTAATTCTGGTATGTAGTTCTGTATATTCAGGTTTTTCAACTGCAGGCAGATACATTTATATAAACTGGCTGTAGCCATACTGTAGCCCTTAGAGGACCCTCACTGTGTGCTCAGAGCCTTAGCACGCTACTCTGTGCACATGAGACAGGCAGGGATGAGCACTTCCTCCACTGCAGTAGCCAGATTTAGCCTCATTGAGCTCAACGGCCAAAAATTCAGTGGGTGCAAGGTCAGATCCCAGTTGCAGGCAAAGAAATTCATATGACAAGTAGGAAGGATGAAGGCAAGCTTAACAGCTTATAGTTACTGAGGTTTGCGCAAGTGCATGGTTTGGTGGATTTAAGTCATGAACAAAGCATCAAAATCTTTTTGCTTCCTATGTTATAGCTACCTCCTCCTCCACGTCCCCAGAGAGCAGCTTTGGATTTTCTCATCCCAGCAGGCAAAATCATAGGATTTTGTCTACCTACATGTTCAAGTCTCTCTTATTGACATTCTCTCATTTCAGAAAATGCTATTCCAGCCAATTCTCTGATAATATCCTGCTGACCACCACCAGCCACTGCTCTTCTTTGTAAAACCTCACCAGAATTTTGCCTTAAGGACCTAAGAAAGGCTTTGCTATTGCTGTTTCAAATTTGTCACTGAATTCAGTAAGAGCCATTCACTGTGTCTGAAGAAAGATGGACTTGGCCCCAAAGCATAGGGATCAGGCACCTTCCTGCTCCACCAGCTTGTCCAGCTTCCAGCCCCTTCAGCCCCCTTCCAGCCCCAGCATCTTCTTGCTGTCCTGTTTTAACTGTTTTCCTCCAGAGTGTCCTTAGAGAAGTCTAACCCCTCAACTGATACTCTCAATCCATGAGCAAAAAAATCTCTTTTAGAGCCCTTTCCTTCCCCTTTGGTATTATTTACTGATGTATCAAAATTACCATAAAAATTCATTAATAAAACATAGATCTATATCTTCCATAATGCAGCTTATCTCCGTGAGATTGCAGAAGTAAAACTACTGAAAATGCAAGAAAACAGAATCTGTCCCTTAACTGTACTTCTCTCAGTCATACTACATCAATTAATTTACTGAAGCAGATCAAATTTTAATTGCTAATACACTTATTTTCTTACTTAAAGATGTTCTATCTATTTCTCAGGGTCAAGAATATGAAAAAGAAGAACTTGACAGAGATGAAGAAAAAATAAGATGATCAAAGATCCCTGGGCTTGACAGGTTTCATGGGGAAACCACCAGTAACAGCCTGCGAGTATGAATGAAACTATCAGTTAATATGATAGTGGCATAAAGTATCAGAGCACATAAAATGTTTTTTTGTAATACTGCAAATTAAATAATGGTAAAAAGACAGACTGCTTTGCAATACCTTCTATATAAGAATCTTAACTGTTATTCTATGATTATAAAAGGAGTCACAATGAAGGCAGGAGAATTTAAATAGCAGTTCAAACATCAAGGGTGGGTGAAGTACAGTGAAGCTGTGGATACCCAGGCTTAGATCAGACTAAAATGCCATTGCTAGCTCTGTAGGCAAATAACCTTTAAGCTACTTTATAACTGATGTGCAACATGATTTAAACCACGCTGCAACACATTCAATGGACAACTCTGTGCTACACCCTTTTAAATCTACCTGTAACATTTTAACTTGTTATGTTACTGTCCCTTGGGTTTTGATATCTACAAGGGGCATACAAGGAATTCAGTTTCCCCAAGGCCAGAGGTTCCAGCCCAAATGCCAACGAATGTCAAAGCATAGAAGTGAAAGTGGGAACAACAGAAAAATGTCACTTAATCTTGTGAGTTCCACCTTTAATAAATGTTGGTAGCTCCCACGTTGGATGTAAGGTAAATATGCATTAGCAGTAAGTAGTGTTTGGTGTAGATTTGTTTTGTTCCGTGACCTATCCATTTGGTCCAAGAGGGAAGGCAGTAAAAGCAGAATGGGTCCATTGCAATCACAACACAAAGAACATTCTTTCACTTCATGCAAAGAATACTAGCACAGATGGTGAATCCACATTTTGCAGGAAAATCCATGTGCTTCCACATTAATGAGACATGGGTTAGAAGAACACAGTATTATACACTGTCGTCATTATGTCAGAAGTGATTTGTTGTCCAAGCTTAGGTATCCAGATGGTACCAAAAATACTCCAAACTTTCTATAAGCACAAAGCTTTCACTATAATTAAAAAATGGTTTCAGAAAATATACTAGTTTCTCTGAGTATTTCTAGTTCACTTTTAACTGCTGAACATACCCTGTATTTTGCTTGCAGTACTTTAAAAAGAAGGACATATATGCACTGGAAAACTCAAAAGGCAGATCTTGGGAGTGATAGCACAGGAGAGGGGAGATGGGCAGAACCATCACGTTCCAAAGTGCAGAAAAGAAAGGAGCCAAGAGCTATATGGTGCTTCCTTGGTCGATATACTAGCAAGGTCTTCAGAAAAGAACTGGCCTCTGGTCATGCAGAATGGCACAAAAACAAAATTACAGAACTAAGTGTTCCACATTCATACTGTTAGGATTAGCTCCAACGAGGAGCAATGGCCCCTTCTGATTCAGATCAGGTTTAGCCCCCTGTGTCCATGACGGGCTTATCCATACTGGAGCCGAAGCATTTGGATTTTATAACTAAGTCCCATTATTAGCACACTTTATTTTCTGATAGGAGCCTCAAAAATCTTCATAAAAGCTTGCAGTGAAATAATTGCTCTCTTTTCACTTCACTCTTGCTGACTCCCACAGGTTAGACTGTATTTTTTCTCTTCGAACTAAATTGTACAGCTTCTCTTAAAAAGCTCACCTCTGAAAAAACAGCCTAGAAAATACCAGGCTAAATTTGACAGTTTTTCCTTGTGTTTCAAAGCCAGGGAAGGGTTTTTCTGGAAGAAAATGACACCTTTTCTACTCAAGAAGACTGAAAATCTGCTGCAGAAAAAAAAATGGGTGGGAAAGAAAAAAGAAATAAATAAACTGCCAGGACAGTACGTGGGTGACAGGATTCAGTCTTTAATCTGACAGGTGTATGTCAGCACTTCTTCACAAACATACCTATAAGGGATCTGATTGTTTTCCTCCTGTTATTCTACTGTTTTCTAATGATACCCCTTGTTTTTTAGGTTAGCATCCTGCCAGTCTCTTTACCTGATGTCCAAAAAGCAAACAGGTTAACAAAACAAGAAAAGCTGACACCTTTCGTCATCAATCTATTTGCTCTTCTAAGTGTCTCAAGCAAATTCATCTTGAAATTAAAAATCATGTTGTCAACCATGCAGTAGACAATGTGGTCCAAAGACAGATTTACAGACTGGTAACTAGGGAGCAGACAGAGGAGGTGGCTGCTCAGCTGATGGATATAAATAGCAAAATCCTAGTCAACAGGATATTATTGTTCTTTGGGGTTCCCAAAGAAGCCTTAAGCGATGGATCAGCTCCTACGCACATGCTGATCGCAAGCCAGCGCCCGTGTGCAGTGGGGAGCACCTGCCCAGGGAAGACACGGGGCTATTTCAGGACTTAGCAGGCCTCAGCACTTCCCATGCTCTGGTGGGAAGAAAGACTGAGAAGGTGGGGGGAAAGTGCTCAGCAAAGCACCTGTCATTTATTCATTCCTCTTAGTATTAATAACTAATCTCTAAGAATGAGACTAAACAGCAATGCTTTCCTCTGCCCATGCAATGAAACCAGGCCTAGATGGAGACGACCAAAGAAACACCAAAGAGCTTGAGAAACTGGGAATAGAGAACAAAGAAGGAAAGGAATCTTTCAGGAGCAGGTCAGAATGGCTTATTTATCAAGCTGTAACTCCACAAGACAGCAGCTTCAACTGGCTTCAAATCAAGGCAGCTTACGCTCTCATATATGCAGAGCTTCCATTATAAACCACATTTAAAGGTTAGGCAATTAATTGACTCATTCCTCTATGACCTTTGCAGTAAGAAAACATAGAATCTGATTGCTTTCCTATTTCTAATTCTGTTTCTTTTAACTCTCTGACTTATTTCTCTTGCAGAACATATTCCTATGATCATCCAGGGCAGACACAGATCCTTTGATAGATATTTCCCCACATTCACACAAGATAAAGATGCCTCATCCATGCCCTCAGCAAGCTCTCCCTTGGTCTTCCTCTCTACCCCACCGAGCTCTTTCAGACCTATGCACAAGGCAGACAGGGTTTCAGGACAATGGATATAGCACTGCTCTCTGTTAAAATAACATTCGGATGGTTCTGAGAACTGAACTGAAGAGCATGAATTGACAGCAAGTTCATGCTGGGATAAAATTTAACCTGATTCATTTATGCATGCGAGCAGAAAGCTTTTATTAGCATACATTTCTCAAAGAAAACAAATTATAGTTCCTGGAGATGTTCATCATTAATTACCCTCTTCCAGCATCTAGCAGGAAGTTTTCTTCCTTCCACAGCTTCACTTTATCTTCTTTCTAGAAACACATACTCAAAACAAAATAAATAAAACTTCTGTAACAAACTCAGTGAACTGAAAGCATAGTACAAAGAGCCAGAGGGAGCACAGCTAATTTGGATCTTAACTGATGTAATTCCAAAGCACCTGAAGGAAAAAAAAGTTTCTACCCGAAGACGGTAACTAGTAACTCATCAAGATGATCAACATGCGACATCAAAAAATACATCTTCGCAACTGGGGAAAAAGTAGAACAAAGCAGGTTTATTTCATCCCACAAATATTTTGTTCTTCTCGCATTTAAAAAACCCCAAGTCAAGCCAAAATGAAATCTGATTGCAGTTAACCTTCACACCAACTGGTGTGCACTGCACAGAGCACCACCAAGCGCACGCAAACCCAGAGGGGAACCGCCTGCCACCAAACACGAGAACACCACATGCTGGGGTGAAAGATGGGTCTGTAGCTTCACGGTAATTATCAGCTTGTAAAGGTTTACTACAGAGAAGGCAGTATATATATGTGTTACAGTTCTCATGAATTGTTAGGGGACATTGTTAGCTTTCGCTGTAACATAATGAAGGAGACAAGAAGATGTGAAGAAAGGAATTTGGTCAGGTAGTTCCAACGGTCACCTTGAAAAGAGAATACCAAGATTCAAGGCCTGCTTCACCAAAATTTTCCATGTTCTTACACAGAAAAGCATGTCATTAGGTTGTCTGGATAACTTTGAAACAAATCCTCTGGCTTTCATGTGTCTTTTATACTCAAGCCTAACTTAACGGTGTCATCTAGAGAAATACATTAAAACAATGAGACACTTAAACACTAAAAAAATATAAATAAATCCCTGCTATAATGCATTAGGAACACATTTCAGTTTTAGTCAAATTAAACACAAAGCAGTAAGAAAGAAAGCCTATGGGCATCAGTGTTATCTGAGTACCAGAACTCAAGTTTGGACCCTCTCTGTAAAACAAAAATTCCTAAATGCTACTTCCACATCCATAACAGCCCCTTCATTCTTCTTTAAGAATGCTGCATGCAAGAAGACACACGTGTAGCAGGACCAGAAAGCCAAGAAGTGGGCAGCCCCCGCCCATCTTTCTGTCACGTGGCCATCACATTAGCACATTACACTGTATTTTCCATGCAGCTCCTGTGTTTAGGCTCCAAAACTGATCATTAGTATGATAAATTAAATGAGTGGAAACTTTGGCTCAAAGAGCCCAAACTGCTGCAGCTCTGAAGTCACTCACTCTTCCTAAGCTTTGGTTCATTAGTGAAATGAGAATATAAGCGGTCAAGTGAACATTCAGTTCATAATTAAGTGCCTAAATGACAAAGCTGTTTACTGGCTTGAGTGACGCAGCATGGGGGTCTCATCAGCACTTGCTGTGGGCATCCAGACCACTTCTGCAACTGGCTTTCATAATCAGTCTCAGCATAAAAGCAAAGGACTCACTATGCATGAACAAAACTGAGATCCTGCAGGAAAAAAAATTGCTCTAGAGCCATCTGTGGGATAGGCAATGAAATAATGCTTCAACCTTTCCCAAAATTAAAGGGTGGCAAGGGCTTGAAAAGTACTAAGATCTGACCAGTGGAAACAAAATCTGAATATAAGTTGCTGTATTAATTAGTTTTCAGACAGTTTTGAGACAGATGGGTATCAGCTTCCCAGACCTCCTCAGCTACACCGGGATCTCTCAGCACCTGAGGATGGCTCCTCTCGGCTATGCCTGGGTGTGGACAGGAAGCATGCACCGACCTTCTCCTGCAGAAATGGGCTCCCATCACCGGGGTCAGCCCATCAACCACTTCCTGACTTCAGAGGAGTCACATTGGTGTGACCTCCAAATTCTTAAATTAAAATAAACTTACGATGAGTGATACTGTCAGCTGCAGCTTAGACAAAGGATTTTACAGCATCCTTTAGCTGTGCTAGCAACGAGAACATGGTGCTTCCTCTCTTCATGCACACAGTTGTTGAATGAAGATCTGCTACCTTCTTTTATCTTTTTGATAAGGATAAGGATGTTTTAAAGTTTGGAAAGGCCAACAATGAATGCATCAAAAAGACTGTCTACCTTCACAAGAAGAAATGCAGTTTAGCCAGTAAAAATTCAAATTCTGTCTTCTTTCAGCCAATGTCAATAACCAAACAACTTCTGGAAGAAGACTGAGCACAAGTTCTTTTAACCAACATTAGATGCCTTAAGAACTTTTTTCTCTGTAATGGGAAGAAACAGAAAAACTCAGGCAAGAGTCTCTAAAACTTCAAATTACTCCTTGTCCTGTATCCAGAGAGATCTTAAAAAAAAAAAAACCAAAAAAACCCCACCAAACCAAACCAAACAACAAAACAAAAAAAAAAAAAACCAGAACAAAACAAAACAAAACAAAAAAAATGAGAGCAACAGGAACTAAATGTTGTTCAGTGGCATTAATCATCAGGCCAGGAAGTCCCCTACACAGCCTGAAACCTGAGAACATGGAGAGGGACCAAATGTTTCCCAGCTACTCTTAACAGTTACTCTTGGAATCACTCAGGTTTTGTACCACAAACAGGCCTATGGAATACCTTATCAAAAAAGAAGAGTCAATGGGAATTTTGTCTCTGAAAGACCATCTTCTCATTCGGGCAGGATTTTTATGTTTCACCAAGTTTAAGTATGACATGCAAATGCTGGCCACAGTCCCTCCTGCACTATCTAGGTTTCTGAGGACCACGTTCTTCCCCATGGGCCTGCTTCTGTTTGCCTTGTTACTCTCCCTGGGCAAACAGCCCAGACAGATTTATGTTTCATTCCTTGTATTCAAGTCATTAAGTCTGAAGTGGACATTTCATACTATTATTTATAAATGCTATATCTTTATTAAGTTACAACTGCAGTTCATGTTTATCATGAACATCAGCAAGAGCCAGAAAACTTTAATCATGTATCCAAATGCAGTCATATGAAGGATCAGATTTTAAGTTATCTTCATTGGCATTGCTTTCATTTGTCACAGAGCCAGGTCTCTCTCGCCCTTCCCATTTTTCACTGAGCCAAGAGAAGCATAATCAGCCCTCAGTTGTGAACTACCCTGACTGCATACACCAAACACCTATTGACATACACTGGGAGGTTCTTTGCAAAGACTGAAACAAAATGGCAAAGTACTTCTATCTGGCCATTAGTGCACAACAGAAAGAGAGCCCGTGCACGTAGCTGCTCCCTCTGCTTTGGCTGCAGTTCAGAGCTTCAGCTGGAGTCCTGTGAAATGGACACTTCAGGCTGTGATATGACTCTCTCAACATATGAATAACACATGGCCTCCCAATCGTCAGGGGGTTTAGTGCACTGTTATGTGTATCTCTTGAAGAAAACTTAGGAAAAACAGGCTGGAAGAGTAAAAATGGATCTGGGCCATTCCATGGGTATGGGTGAAGCATCTCTGACCTTAGCAGGGCTCAGGAGGAACTCAGACATATGGAGCATCTGAACAGACATGTTTCCTGGTAATGGATACTACGTAAGAGCAGGGACTTCTTTGCTCAGCTTGGGACACTACAAAATGCGCTCATATCCCCAGTCTTAATTATGATTAAATGAAGATCCAAAAGTATGCATGCATTAAATATAACGAGGACTGGAGTATAAATCTTTGTTTTTAAAATGAACCCTGTGACAACATATTTCATGAGCATTTATTTTGTAAACAACTGGAATTATACTACCAATTGCACTACCAAAAGAGAAAAAACATAATAAAGCAAATCAACACTAGATTTGCTAGCAGTAAAAGATGCTAACCTTAAAAGTATAAAAAAAACCCCAAGGTAACTCATTCTTCACGAGTATACTAGGTCTGAATTACATTGACCAACATCAAGAGTAACTTTCAAGATATGGCATAAAATACATTTTAATTTATGTCTGAAATTAATTAGTGGAAAATTAATAGAATCCCTCAAAGTATTACATTATTATAACAAATACATCTTGAATCATGCCAATAAATTAAGTAATGGGCACAGGATTAGAGTTATCCTTTAAGTGTTTTTTATAACATCTATTCAGATTCAGTGGGATTTCTGGTTTTATAAAGAAATCCTCTGCTTAAAGCTTACAGGTCCACAGGCATGCACTCTGTAGATGTCCAGGCTGTTGCTATTATGACCATCCCTAGAAGATGCTGATTTAAACTTTTCTTCATGGCTGTACAGCCTCGAACTACAGCTAAAATACAGCTCAGCTCTTTGCACAGAAATAGGCAGCAATTATAATGAAGTAAAATTCATCCTGCAATCCTCCACCTACAGCCCCTGTATTTAACTGGTTGGGGAGATATAAAAATAGAATAACAGGTAGAGAGACATGTAGAAAAAGAGATTTATTTCTTATAAGGTGCTGTGATGCCCTTTACCACCCCAGCACTGACACATATCTCACTGCTTATCTGATAATTTCTACTCCTGAATACATTTTTGAGATAATTTTGACTTCTACATGACAAGACAGATATTTGGCTCTTCCCCTTTAGACATATGCCCTTAAGAATCATTCTGAAACAACAGTAAGGTTCAACAACTTAGGACATAAACAATGTTTAAATGGACACCGACAAGCCAAAATGCCCAAGATTTCTTCTTCTATTCCAACAGAAGTCTGTCTTTAAAAGTGAAAAATGAAATCAAGTCATCTCTGTAATATTTTCAAAATAAATGCTAGACATACTTCAGAAGGCAAGTGACATAACCTTGAAATTGTCCTTAGGAGAAAGAAAATTGTTTGAATTTCTGTCCAAGTCAAGTGGACAAAACAAAAAACAAGCAGGAGAACTATGGAAAGTCCATTATACTTTTAAATCATCACTAGTTTTAACACAGTGTTTTGAAGACTGTCATTTTTAAACTATGACTTCAGGCAAGTAATATGGTCTGAGGTGCCACCAGCTCTCCTAACGCTGAGGCTGGTCAGTGCTTGAACAACAGCTCACTCAGGAAAGACAGAGAAGGTGATGTTGGTAAGTGACAGTACATCAACCCAATGCCTCAAGTCAAGTCCATGCAGTTGCCAAACACGGGCTCTCTTAAGACAAAGTGTCAGTACATAAATGAGTTCATGTGACTGTGGAGCTACTGGGCATGATTTGAATTTGGTGCCATTTCATCCATTCAATGGGACAGACAGCCCAGACTTTTAATTTGTTAGAGAAATTAGGCATTAACCGTGTTACAACTACATGCTGAAACATGCAATCTGCACTTTGTCTCACCCCTCACTGCTCCTTTATTTCAGTGCCAGGGTTTCCTACATCTGGAGCAGGTAAGTCTTCCTTCCATTGCTGACAAATACTGTCAGGTATGAGACTGCCCTTACAAAGACCATCCCCACTAAGACACTTAGGTTTCCAGCATTAACTTTGGCTTCTTATACCTGGATCTGAATCTTTATTTTGGGAGTTTGTATTTATAATTCTCAGGCCTATTTAACTTCACTTTTATATAGAATAGGATCACTTTGTAGTAAAATAGTGCTTTGCCTAAGGTTCTCCAGACAATTTAATCTTTCCAAATGTCACCTGAATCTACAAAGAACTCCACTAAATGAACATTCCTACAGGCAGAATGAAATCCTGCTGAGTATGGTGACAAGTTATAGAAGAGTTAAAGTTATGAACAGTTACAGCATCTTACTTTTGTCAGAATGAATGGATACATTAAAAAAGGTTTCCTTCTACTCGTGAAATTTCCATGTAGTTGAAAAGCATGTCAAACTATAACAAACAAGTTGAATGCTGCTGTATCTTGTAATTAAAGGAAAATTATTAATCTCTGTAGTTAAGTGCAAAAGTCATAAAAAGTATGCTTCACACATAAATTAAGAAGAAAAATATGGAGAGAAACATTTTCAAGACTGACTATAGCACCTGCCTTTGGTCATCCATCAGAGATGCTTAAGCCCCCACAAAGTAAAGATATATAGATACTCTCACTGCCAGAGTTAACTTCTGTGAGTTAAGCATTTGTACTACTTCTTAAGACAGAGGCTTCAGAATCTGTTACCTCGTAAGATGCTGAGATTCATGTTAGTGACAATTATAGTTACTACTGTCCAAAGCTTATAAAGTCTAGATCTCAAGGATCCAAACAGGAAGTCATGCAAAATCAGAGTCTGCTGAGACTTCATGACTAAGTGATCCACCCAGAGATATAAACTACGGCAAGGAGGGGGAACCGATGCAGCTGATACTGTTCAGGTTATTTCTCCCAGTCTCACTATTTTTTTTCTCCATTATTTCCGACAATGCTACAATACACTCCTGTGTAGCCCTCCAAATACTTTTGAAGGCCATGTACCCCTCAGCAGACCAAGAATCAGACTCAAAAAAGTATTTAAATCTACAGAAATAAAGGAATAAACATGTACAGGTTTCTGTGAGTTCTGGATCAAATCCTGAATGAGTAGTGAAATAACAGGCAGCAGGACCTTGACTCGTGCTCTGATAGCAGAATGGTGGGGTTCTACCATCTCAGCCCATCCACTTTATTAGAAATGTACAAAATGAACATTCAAACTGCAATTATTTTTAAGTTGTGGTTACAGCACTTGTTTGCCAGAGATGAACAATACATCTGACCGCACAATTATTCATCTCTACATATTTCATTGCAGGGAGTGTAAGGAAAGATACGTACTACTCAACATACATTTAGATTATTGCAAAGCACACAACCAACATATCATCTAAAAGAGGATGAGGATGTTGCCTCTTTCTAGTGCGTGCAATTCACCACATAAGGAAGTATATTTTTGATGATCCTAAATCAAGCTTCCAGTAGGGAAGATTTTAAAATATTCTTGTATTGTAACAAAATGTTCCCAATGGTGTTGTAATGAAAGAAAGAAAGAGGAAAAAACCCATCTCCTGGCAGGAAATTAATTATTGAGCATTACACTGCTTGACGATGCACTCCTACATTCTGTGCAGGCTTTCCATTTTTCTCTCTCAGTATGTGGAGAAATTCACTACGGAGAATATACAAACAGAACAAAGAGCACGAGGGTATCAGTTTATTAAATGCATTTAGAAACTAAACAGACCGGGAGAGAGGAGCTTGGTTTGTGCATCACCACACCTAGTGTTTATTCCCTCTTTACATTCCTCTCTCCTCCATTAGATTGTCACTTCTGCTTCTGTTCTCTGAAATCACTTCTGTTGAGAATGGAAGCATTGTGCCTGCTCTTAGCATCACTTAGCTGACACAGTTTTGAAATGTCACTTCCTTCTTTTAAAAAATATAATAGAAAATCTCTTGATAGAAAGGGAAAATAGAAGCCCATCATTATATGCCTAAATATCAAAATGTAATTCCATTTTTAAAACCATTCTTTTCATCACCCCCAAGTCCAGCCCATTTAGTAAATTTCACCCCTTGCTCCCTATAAAAAAGCTGAAAAACCCACAGAGGCCATAATTTCACCCATTAGTAACATGACAGAACATATAGTTCCTGAAGCTACTTCTGCAGCCAGCACATGAAACTACAACATCTCAGTTTGGTAGGATCATACCACTGCAAAAGCATCTTCATGACAGCAGACACTTCCCAGTAACTGGCATCTTGGATTCTTCCTGGATGTGGAACAACCAAACTAGAGACGGAAGATGCAACAGACTGAAACAGCATATGCCATCTTCAAATAGAATTCTATGTCAGCAATGCTCTATACCCTAGCTAAGACATAACGAAGAATTTTCAAGAGAAATAAACAATTTTCACTTTTAAAAAAGGAGGCAGAAAGCGTATCTACTACAGCAGATGGCTGTATGATTCCTGCAGAAACCTTAATACCAGCTAGGCTGCTCGGGACCCTTTCTCACAGTCATCAGCACTTGGGCTCTTCCATCAGCTGCTGGGCAGGACGGCTCAGACACAGCATGGCTGTACTGCCTCTATCTGCCTTGCATACCTCATGTTTCTCTGGCTCTGTGCATCAGCCCAGAAGTCTCCACCTCTGCATGCAGATGTGCCAGTGTTTGCATGTGTTGTTCATATCCGCAAATATTTAGCTGCTGCCTCCCATCCTCTTCTTACGCTTTCTTGGGTCTATATTAACGCGATGGACACCCCAGAGACCAGGAGGCACCTCCACATATGCAAAATTTCCCGCTGATTTGGAGCATTCTGGAATAAGACAAACCATCCACTTCATACTCTAACCACAGCTAGTCTTGCAAGAGAGCAGTGCAGGAGCTGGAGATACAGCAGCAGATGGGGACCTCCACTGCATGAGGTCCTTCACGTGGCTCTGGGCAGCAGGGTCCTGCGGGGGGTCTGATGGTGCTGTTGGAAACTCTCTATTGTCCTCACCTAGTTTTTCATCCTAAACTCTTGACTTTCTAGCATGTCAAAGCTGTTATTGATTCTGCAACTGATAGAAAATGATACTGGCGATGATTCAGATTGCATTGTTTTGAGAGGAGAGAATGAATTTTGAATTATAAAGCAGAAGCAAGTTTAATTACTACATATGAGCATAGAGCATATGCTGCCATTTTACAAGAAACTGTTCTGAAGAGAAGCACCATGCTCTGCCACCAGGCTCCTGAGCGACAAAAATCACACTCTCACGAGTATCAGACTCGCCATCTGTAAAATGTTTTTCATCTCTAGAAGATAATGTGAGAATTATGTGTTACAAATCATATCTTTTGTGACAGCTATTATCACTTGTTTTGGAGCAGCACCTTAGAACAAATGCTTTTTCTCCCCTATAAGAAGCATGAAACTTCTTAAACACCTATTTTGTAGTGGAAGCAAGGTGATAACTAATATATGTTTCAAAATTTCTCTTGTGTAGTAAGAAAGGAACAGGAGGGTTTTTTCATGAACATAATGTCATTCAATGGAATTTGCTCTGTAGGATGACATTCTCCTACACAACTATAGGAATTCTAGATAAGGCTGTGTGCATCTGTATACATGCATTTTAATTTCCAGAAAGGGAAATTACTTTAACCCTTCTCTCAACAAATGACTGAGAGGCAAAGCCAAAAACATATTACCCTTTCTAAGAACGGATTACTTTTGTATTTTCCTTCTTAAAAAATGCCCATGAATTAAGGATTAAACTTGGTTTTATTACTATAGTTTTGAGCAACAAGAGATCAGAGGCAGGCCAGCCATGTTAACACAGAGAGTCAAGAGACTGAGACAGAAGCCAGAAACATAGAACCACAATGTAATGAGAGACTGTCAAACCCCAAGGGGAGTGCAACCTGGAATCAACAGCCCTGACGGTACTCAAAATCTGAATTTCAGAGGTTAGGATGATGCACGTCAAAATGATGTGGAGTGACCCCATCAGCAGCTAACTGCATTAATACACCAGAGCTGAAAGAATGGCTAATTTGACTCTCTTTTCTGATAAATTATACATCTACTATAATCAATCCAAACTGAAACTAGTTTCCAGCAATTGCACTGCTCTGCCAGTAGACAGTGCCTTAATATAATTATGCATAGACAGGAAGAGATAATGACCTCTGATTCAAGTCTATTATTTTTATGGAAAATGAAGATACATCGCAGCATTATGTGAGCTATTGATTAAGATCAGTATGTTACATTAAACAAGTTGTTCTCCCATAAACCACTGCTGTTTTTTCCTCTTCCATCGAATCTTACTGTCTTTTCTAATCACGAGGAGTTACCTGGTGAGGGGCAAACATAACTTTGGAGGAACTAGTACTATTACATTGATACCGATCTACGTTCAGAGCCAGGTATTTGCATCCCTTCCGTCTGCACAGCCTGTGGCAGAATAGGAGAGCATCCCGTAGATGATTTATCCAAAGACTCTGTCCATGTTTATTCAACAGTAGCTTATTAGAAGATACATTAAATTGTGTCCTCTGACAGTATCGGCTTCCCTTCAAATCGCGGTGGTCCGGACCCGGAGCCGTGCCCTGACGGCGGCCGAGTGACCCCAGATGTCCAGACGGGAGCGGCGGGCGGGCTCTGCCCGCAGCTGGGGCGCCTCGGCCAGGCCCCACGGGGACCCCGGGGCGCGGCTCCCGTTACCCCACGGCAGGTGAGCCCCGGCGCCGTCCGGCCGCCCAGATCCCCCCCGATCCCAGCCGGAGCCCGCAACCCCCGCCCCGACGGCCCTCGGGGGAGGCTGTGGGTGGCAGCACCTCCCGGGGGGACACGCCGGTGCCACCCCCGCAGCATCCCCAGCGCCGCGGAGCCCCCGCGCCCCGTCCCTGCCCCGGCGCTCTCCGCGGCCGGACGGGCCGGCGCCGCGCTCGGGGGAAACTTTGGCCCCTCCGACCTCCTCCCCCA
>VZTE01004109.1:121050-222168 GCA_013397775.1 Eulacestoma nigropectus | reverse complement strand
GGCCCCGGCGCGGTGGGGACCCCGCGCCCGTCCCGCCGGAGCGGCCTCCGTGCGCTCCCCATAGGAACGCGTTTCTTGCCGAGGCAGGGGGGCCGCGAACAACGCCGGGCGTGTGCTCGCTTCCTCCTGCCGTGCCTGGGGACCGGAGAAGGGTCGTCCCTAGACTGAGTGTCATGCACTCACGGCAGCAATGGAAGAACAAAAGTATGAGCAGCAGAGGGGTTTTCCTCTCGGGGATGAAATCAGTGCCGCTATACATTAAAAGCTAATAGTTTCATACTGATTTAGCTTGCTCTTGGTAGCCCGTTCAGGCTCTCAAATTTCCTTTAAAGTGATTTGAATGTCTTCATGTACACCGTTTTTCATCCAGCTTGGACAGTAATTGTTACCAAGGCTCTTCGGTGTCACTGAGATCTGTTCTCTACAAACCTGATGAACAACGTGAGCATTTCATTTGCATCCGAGGTGTTTCATTGCAATATACCACTATTTGTACCTTTGTGCCGGTAAACAGCAAATTTTGACATGATCCAGTCAGACCAGTATAGCATCAAGAGTTAGACTAGCAAAACACACAAGCAAGATCTACAAAGTTAAATATAAACAAACTGGGATCTAGAAATTGTGGCTCTTTCAAGTCTGAAGTGTTTATGTGATACCAAGCAAACACTCCACACAACCAGTTTTTTCACCCAGCTCAGGAATGCAGTGCTCTTCCCACAGCCTGCTCCGATGATTTTGCTATTACGACTCAAAATCAGATGGAGATGGTAAGAAGACAAAGTCATCCCTTAAGCATCTAATAAGGATTCGTCGCCACTATGACATGCAGCAGTCAGCTATCCCAAAATGTGGTCTCCAAGAGTCTGAGGCAATCTTCAGCTGTTTACATACCAAGACTGGAAAGTTTTGCACAGGTGTAAGGACACATGAATGCCATGACAAAGAGTTGATAAACCTGAACGTAAGGAGCAGAAAAAACAGCTTGTGAAAAAGAAAAATTGTCTGAACTGAGATAGATTTGCACAAATCACAATGCCAGGCTTTGACTTCATCTTACACTGGGAGGACCTGTTTTTTTTTTTTCCAGGCATTATCCAAGTGGGCTGAATGCACCAGTACCACATTTAGAGGTGGAGCTGGAAACTGAGCGAGCATGGCTGTGGGAAAAACAGGTGAATGACTTCACAGCATCAGTTGAAATACTGTCTGCCAGAGGTGCCTGAAGATCCCTAATCCACGCTGCAGCTCAAAGCAGGACTACTCTCAGCCCCAGATGGGGACAGCTGAGGCTTTGTCCCATTGTGTATGAGCATCCTCCAGGACCTGGGGTCTCATGAGCGCTCTAAATAGCCTTTCCCATTCTGCACTGGCCTGCTTGTGAGCTGAGTGGCCTGCTTGTGAGCTGAGTGGCTGTTTGCTATGGTCAGCAGACCAGCTGGACAAAGGAAGGTGGTATGAGATGCAGGCAAATGAATGTGGAGAAGCAAACCCATCTGCAACCTTCAGCAGCAGAATCAGAGACTCACAGATTTGGAATTGTTTAGGATGGAAAAGACCTTTAAGATCATCAAGCTCAGCCATCAAAGTAACACTGTCAAGGCCGCCACTAAGACACGTCCCTACGTGGCACATCTACAAGTCTGTTAAATACCTGCAGGGATGGTGATTCCACTACTTCCCTGGGCAGCCTTTTCCAATACCTGACCACCCTTTCAGTGAAAACATTTTTCCTAATATCCAATCTAAACCTCCCCTGGCACAACTTGGGACTATTTTCTCTGGTCCTATCATCTGTTACCTATGAGAAGAGAACAACCCTCGCCTGGCCACAATCTCCTTTCCGGTGGTTGTAGCGAGCAATAAGGTCCTTTCTGAGCCTCCTTTTCTCCATGCTAACCCTCCCAGCTCCCTCAGCAGCTTCTCACAGGACTTGTGCTTCAGACCTGTCACCATCTTCTTTGCCCTTGTCTGGAGGTGCTCCAGCTCCTCAATCACCTCAATGTCTTTCTTGCAATGAAGGCACCCAAACTGAACAGGATTCAAGGTGCAGTTGTACCAGTGCCATGTACGGCAGGACGGTCACTGCCCTGGTCCTGCTGGCCACACTCTTTCTGCTGTAACTCCTCGCTGCCAGCCCCACCTGACCTGTGATGTTACAGCTGTGATTCATTGTTCTTGCAGATTTCCCTAGAGCTAATTACTGCCTTCACCCTCCTCCTTGTCCTCATGCAAGAGCTGCCCAGCTTCATTCTCATGGTGGCTGAGGGTGCAGCCCACGTCGCTGACATCTCGAGGCCTGCCAGGCAGCTACACTTGACCTGCACAGTCTGGGTCTCAGAGTCAGGCTGGGTTTAAGTTGTAAATGATTAACACTGTGGGCACAGGGAAGTTAAAACTTCCGCTTAGAAAAAGGAGAAGGGCATTAAACCATTCTTACCGGGAAAACACCTGCTCTTTGCTGCCCTGTCCTCTGAAGGCACAATAGCAGAGGTTGGTGTGGTCCAGCAGCGGCTCAGGCTGGAGCTGACAGCCCTTCCTGTGCCGATGGAGGCAAAATCATTAGCACAACAGCCTGCCCTTCTCTTGCCAGCGACTCAGGCAGGACTTCAGCCTGGGGGTTCAGCCCCTCTGCCAGGTCTGATCACACCAGTTTCTAGCCCAGCACATCAATATAAGCTGCATCGACCTCATCTTACATTAATACCTTGGGCCATGAGGTGCTGTGAATGAAAACCCTGATCCAGTTTCACTTAGCAGGTGTGCAGCTGTGTGCAGGAAGGCAGCAGCCATGTCACCTGCGTTTGTCCCTCTGAGACTTTCAGATGGCTCTTCAGTGCCTTCCCCAAATCAGCTTTGTGGTTAGCAGAAGCCCTTAGAACCCCCTCTGAGATAATTGTAAAAAACTTTACAATATATGCAGAACCAAGTGCTCCAAAATGGAAAGGTAAGCCTCTAAAGTTGTAAGAACATTTGAAAATTGTGAGATCCAACAGGGCATCCTGTATAAACATTTTTCTTTAAGTTTTTATGTTCTTCCCTGCAAGCTGGGGTCTGTGAATCAGCTCAGCAAGAAAATATGAAATCTGAGATTCTCATACAAAGCTAGAACACCGAATGTTACGTTACTTGTTGTAAACCCCTAAAGGCTTGTGGAAATTATCTGTGAAAACACTATATGCTTTCTAAGAAGTAACTGATTGTATGCAGTGATGAGTAAAGAACTTCTCTTAAACAAAAAGTGATTTCAGATTTTATTAACAAAGTCCACTTTCTTTTTGATGTTTAAGGACTATTCTATAACTGAAAAAGCAGGTTAGATTTAATTAAGTCCCTTGGCTCAGTCTTGTTACTTAGGGCAACGCTATAAACACTTGGCAGAGACTCTGAACTATAATAACAAGTTTATTAAAAAAAAGAGTTTGGTCACATATGAGAAAGCAGGGAGTCTGATAGGAAGTTTGTGGGTAACCTGCCACTGTTCTGCATAGCCTTTATCTTTTTTTTTTAGTGTATGCAGAATAAAGATGTTAAAAAAGATGTTTTCATTTCCCATCCTTTGCCTATCTTACCTGTGAGTTAATGAGTTGAATTCTCAGTTTGGGAAGAAAATTTACACTTGAAGATTGTGTATAGTAGGAACAAAGCCATCAAATTCTACAGCTCAGCTTTGTGCCTGTCCATATGGAGGGTACCTTGTAGTTCCTGCTAAAATGGCAAGGGAAGGTATCTGACACAAAGCAAGCTATTTCGGAAATTAAGGAAGATATTTATGCCATTGTAGCTAATTTACTTTGCCTTTATAAACAGAGTGCTCCATATGAACAGTCATTCTAGGAATAGATTTTTTTCTGGTTTTGTTTAAAATAGTTCCAGACCAATGGTGACCAGAAAAAGCTGTTGTCCGTCTTGAAGTAGATGAAAATATTTTGCATTTCAACCCAAACCTCAGAGAAGTATAACTTCCTATTCAGCCATACCTCAACCATCCATGACTGCTCTGACTAAAGAGCTACAAAAACAACTTTCCACTGATCCTTTCTAGACCTCCCTCTGCCTACGTTCCCAAAACATCCTTGTTGAGTGCAAGGTGTTTCTCTGCCCACGACAAATAGTGTTTTGGGAAAGGTGGTGGACATTTGGATCCTACCCCTGCACTACTGGCATAGTCCTTGAGTCTTTGCATGGGCTTCTGGCTTGGTAAAAGGGCTGCAGAGAATGTGAGGTTCTCACTCAATTCTTAATTCTTTTTCTGAAGTCTTACAGGATGAGGACTGAAAATTGATGCTGTCTTACCCTATAGCTGAATGAGAAAAAAGGAGGAAAGTTAAAGTCTGTAACACAGGAAAACAATCCACATTCTTATTTAACTCTCATATTTTACGGATACATTACAACCCAGCTTGAGTGGTCGCTCCATTTCAAGGCAATAATCATGCCACTGTAAGTCTTATCAACAGTTTATTTTCCTTGCTTAGCCCATATCTGAAATACTGAGGAGGGCCAGCCAAGAGAAAAGACTCATTAGCTCTCCCAGATGAATAGGTAAGTGAAGATTTCGTTTCCATTACCCTGTCTGACAGCAGCCACCCCTTAGTCTGGCTCCTCTGCCCACACACATGTAAACAATGGGAGGGGTACCATGTAAAACAGACTTTCAAAGCAAAACACCAAAAAAGTCAAAAGAGAAAAAGACAGTCTAATTCAAACAAGTAAACAGGAGACACTGAGAAAAATGTATTGTAATAAGAGGATTAAGCAACTGGAGGAAGTAAGGTCATGTGCAAAAAAACCAAGTAAGCTATGAAATATAAGTGGTTTATGACTTCTTTAAAGGCAAGGGAGTGTACACTAAAATGTGTTCTACTTCTCTACCCAAAGTGTGATAACTAGCAATGAATTAATTTATAAAATGTATATAATCAATAAAATGAATACCAGCTTAGAAATAGGAGTGTTGTGCCCTACTAGACCCATCTTCTTCTTAGTCCCTTTCAGATGGTAAGAGAGGAAGAGGGGTGATGACTCTTGGCCCTTCCTCAGTGTACCACTGAGCATATTGAGAACTCTCGATGTTGACCAGCCTCTCTCTGCTGTGTCTCCTCTTCCTTTGACTCCCAGAAATCCACCATGTAAGCCACACTGATGAACCACATTTATTCACAACAATTGTTGCCACATAATGGCAATAAATAGACTATGGAACTTGCTGGAAGGTCTTTATGTGCTGTGTGTAAGTTTCATCACACAGTCCATGAATGATGCCAGGAGTTACAGTGGCTTCTAACTTGGAAGGCGAATTTGTTTTATTTGCTTGCTACCAAGGTAAAGTTTGTTTGGACCAGCTTACTAACAAAATGCACTTGGGTATTTTCAAGTCTGGGTCTTTTGGGGTGATGGGGTGGCATCACAGGGACAGCTTTCATGTGCTAGAGGTGTAGAGCTGAGGTCCTTCTAATTCTTCATCAAGACAGCTAGTGTGGTGGGAGCAGGGTTGTGTGGGTCACTCAGTCCTCCCTCTGTTGGTTTTTCATTCTCTTTGGTAAGTGTGTTTTATTTTAAGGTGTGATTTATTGAGAACATCTGTGCTTTATTTGACAAAGGCAGTGAGAAAGGCTTTTCTCTGGTCTTCAGGCTGGTTTTCTTACATTCAGTTTGGTTTTCTGTTGTTCTTGCATGCAGATGAAAGTTGGAAGAAAAGGAGAGTAGTTATGTAAAACTCATTTGAATATTATGTACTTGTGGAGCTGATGTCTTTCTGTTGCTATGAGCCTTTCATTCAAAATCTCCCCCCTTACTAGGGCAAAACACTTCCTTGATTCAGAGAGGATTTGACACAGAAAAAGTTTCATCTAGTTTTTGGAAACTTGTTTGTTATTTTTTCCCTTTATTCTGCTTCTATTTTCCTTCTGTTTCTGATGGATGTGGGATGTTGTCTTATCCATGTGACAGTATTGTGTAATTCTGCCCCTTTGAGCCTGACTTGCTCTCATTCGTCTGTGACCAGCTGAATCCAGGACCTTCACATTCCCTTCTGTGTGCTCCAGCATGCCATGAGGATTTGTTGCCCCAGTAGATATTGAACAAAGGTTGCAATGTTTACCAGCAAAGTGATCATTTTTCCAGCTCCGGATGTTGTGTAGCACCCTAAAGGCCAGAAAAAAGACCCAAGAAGGAAAGCTTTCACCTTGAGAGCATCTGAGCATCTCCTAGGAGTTTCCATCTCTTCAGAACCCACTTCCATAACATGAGTTTCATGGTTTCATCCTGTGTGATCTCCATGAAAAGGTAGAGATGCCAGCCTGGTTCCAGCAGCGCCTTAAGCAACAACCCAGGAAACAGAGCGGGCAGTTCTGTGTCAGGGCTCACTGCATGGAAGGAGTGAGGGACAACAAGCAGTGGCTTGGTGCATGGATGTCTCTGCAGGTGATGATGATGGCAGTAGGGTGCCATAGAGCTCTGTAAGCTGGTGAAGTTGTGCAGAGAGAAGCAATCCAGCTGAACGCTGCTCAGGGGTGGCCATCTCTGCACAATGTTCAGCTTCAAGTCACCCTGGCTAGCCTGGTTACCTTCTTCTGCCTGATTATCTTGGCTAGAGAAACTTGTGGTACATTCATTGTATACCCCAGACATACAAGTCAAGGCCTTTGCAATAGCACTCACTGGCAAAGACTATTTCTGGACATAACTACAAATATTTAATATGGGGTAAATTATAAATCAGCCTTTTCCAACACCAACCAGAAGTGAATGCTTCAAATGAAAATGGAGATTGCCTAGTCTGTTTTTTACCCCATGAATATTAGGATTGGAAGCAGGGCAGCAGGTAATTATTAGTGTTCAAGCACTGCAGTTGCAGTTGCTGTATAAACAATGCTAACATTGCTGACTTTTATACACAGCTTTCCATCTGCAGGTTTCAAATCTCTTGTATATTACTATTTTCTGTAATTTCCTGGCATAACCTGCCTGAAACAAAATCTACAAGCCCTGAAATAATATTTGATATTACAGAAAACAACTGGTATATTTTTGCAATAAAATGTTTGTGGAGGAATGAATTATGTGTGATCTATTCTGCGTACTTCACCATAGTAACAAAATGAATTGGTTTCTTAGAAGCCAGCAACCAAGAAGGCTTCTTTTGAACTGCCTGACCTCTTTCACAGCACTGGAGATGTCAAATAATCTTCAAATGCAACATTCAGCTAAACTGCCTGTCAATGCAGCACCCTTCCAAAGCAATTCAACCTTTTCCTATTTGTTTGTTTCTGTTTGAAGAAGGGGTTTCAATTTTACATCCGATGTCAAGTCAGTTTGATTGTGAGAGATATGAGAACAGATTCCTTCCCTGACCTTCCCAAACAATATTGGCTTTGAAAGTAACAGAAATATATAAATGCTTCAAATGGAGGGGCTGTACCCTGTAGCTGGTAAAGAAACTGATCATTTTTTGAGGTAAGAAGTGGATGACTCCGATGCATATCCGGCCAGACAGAGGCTTTTGCAGTATGAGATGCACTCACTAATGATTCCAAGCTCTTTCAGAGCAGGCATTTTCAAACCTTACTTATATTTCACTGAATATTTAATGTCACAGTTCTGCCAGAAGCCTCTGAAAATAGGGAGAATTAAAAGCCATCAGTCATTCCATAGCAGAAGGAAGTTGATGATTTAGAAAGTTTCTCTTTATCATGTTTCAAAGTGTGACCTTGAGGAGTGCTAGGAATGTCAGACATGCCTTGTGGTGCCTGTAGAGGCAGTTTAGAAGTAATGGTTGGTGGTATTTCACCTGAGCACAGTTAACTGCAAGCATCTGTCAGGGTTTGTCAATCTCTAACCAGTATGTCCTTAAAGACTAATCACCTTAGAAGTCATGTTACAGAACACACAGTGGAGCCTTCTCTTAAGTAGGTTTTGATGTCCTTGCTTTGCTGTGGTCAGCAGGTCCCTCAGTGTTAGTTTGGAGATCAGCACCCCAGTCAGGAAGTGTTTCTAGTGAGAGGTGGCTGGCTGCTTCCTTCTGATCTGTTCTTGTCCTCTTTTCCAAATGCATTTTCCAAATCAAGCTCTGGATTTCAAACCCATCCTTTAAACAGAAAAATCTGGAATCCGACGAGAAAACAGACAGCAATATCTTGTGTGTATGGGGTACCAAAAAGAACTTTCTGTGCTCAGTTTGTAGGTGTTGGTGTGTGCCTGAGCATAGAAATGCAGGCTGAAGTGATAACTTGCCAGTGGTTCAGTATGGGGATTTCAGTAACGTTGCCTTTCACCATGTCCGACCTCCCTCTGCATCACCCAGTCCCTCCTGTATCACAGAGATGGGTTGAGGGGATAAAAAATGGATGAATTTGTATGTAATTATGCATTGTTTTCCCTGTTCTAATAACTGCTTTGCAAAAATGAACAACAGTTAAGGAGGAAGGTGAAAGTATGAGGCATCCTCACTTGGCAGATATTCTTAAGTTAGCTTTGATGGAAATATTTGTACTTTGCTTCTGAGAGAGGCTCAGGAATACATCTATTTATGTTGTAACTCCCTTGACTTGAACTGGCAGATGATCATAGATACCACAGTACAAAATACAGCTGGTGTAATTTGATAGAAATTTTGGAGATTGAAAATACTCTTTAATTCTCCCCTTAGAAGAGCCCAGAAAAGGCATTCGGTGCAATCTCCTACCTCTCAAAACCAACACATTTGCAAGTGATGGGTTTGGATGGAAGTCCCAACAGCAATATTTGTCTCCAGTACTTCAGAACTGTTGAGATAAAAATCTGACAAATTTCCCAATTTTGTTAAGTTCTAGTAAGGCTGCCAAAATGCGCAAAAATTGAAAAATCAAGGATTTTTTTTCTCATATTTTTGTACAAGTCAATGGCTTAACCTGTTTGATCCGAAAGAACTTTTACGGGAGCATTTTGAGATTCCAGGATGAGGTAAAAGTGTGACCACATGTAGTCGTGCTGGAGAGCTCTGTCTTTTGTATTTAGTGATTTTTACCAGCATTTACGAAGCTTGTTGCATTTTATTGCACAATTGATTTTAAGATATGTATATGTCCAGGAGCTCTTTCATATGATCATTGGTGAGAAACATCCCTGAAGTGTTTGATGAAAAGGCAAAGCATTCAGGGCTCTTCACACACACACAGTTAATTTTCTTCTTAAGAAGAAAACACCAGGCCTTAAGGGGTTTTAAAATGCACTGGGGACAAGAAAGACAAAAACCAGTGGCCAGAAGCCGAAGCCAAGATGAATCCAAATGAGGAGATTTTAATAGTGAGTCAGTCATCCAGAGAAATGATGATTTGCCAACTCTTAATGTCTTCAGAGAGAGCGTGCCTTTCTAGAAGATGTGCCATACTAACAGTAGTTTATTCAAAAGTGGGTTAATTGTGTGAAGTATAATGACTTGTAAAATAAAAGCTGTATCAGGGGATCTGCCTAATGGTCCTTTGCCTTTAGTTTTGTGAGGCTTATCTTAAAAGGGTATTGCTTTTCTTTTCGTTTTTCCAGCTCTTGCACAGAGTAGGTCAAAAAATTTTAATTCCATTCCTTACAGATTTCTACCTGGAAAATGAAGCCATTGAGCAAAGCAAAAGTCGTAACAGCAACTGTGAAGTGATAACAGTTTGCAGTTAGTGCTCAGCCAGTGGGAACTAATTCACTCATTCACAAAGCTACAAAGCTGCCATCAGATGGCATTTTTTTTGTTGCTATCAAACAGATTGTGATTAGATCCACTGACAAAGGTGAATGGTTTGATAGTCATAATTTAATCCTCTTCTATCAATTCAGCAAGACAGTCTCTAAATCAAACAGTCCATTTTTTGCGAGGTTATCCTGAATTTATAGTCAAAACTGTTGCCACAACATTTGAAAATACATATTGCTGGATGGTTGTTATAGCACAGTTCATACCCATGTGTGTACCTAACCTGAATGGCCTCTCTGCCAAAGGTGTGTGTAAAATTATCTCTGTGTGTGCCTGTACATGTATGGAATTAATAATTGTGGGAGTGAACAGAAGAGTGTTGTTGGTGGAACATGAGCATGTAGATGTCTGGTTTGCTCAGCACTATTTCTGCAAGTCACATGCATCTGTGCACAAGACACTACTGCCTCCTTCACCTCTTACATAACTTCGTGAAGACTCATAACATTGATGTGGTATCTGCAAAGAGAGGCTCAGGGAGTCAGTGAGTGGCCTGGTATGTTCTGAGAGTTAAAACACAAATAGTGACACACCTGCAGAACATTATCAGCATCATTCACTCATTCAGAGCACCTGAATTTGAAAAGTCTAGATATTAGTTTGGCTCTGGCTGTGGCTTAGGGCATATATGATCATATATAAGTTACCTAATTTCTCTGAATTAATATTATCTTATTTATAGGACTGGATGCTCTTGGTTTACGATGCTCTACTTCTCCCAGCTCTTGTGAACTGCTACACTTGTGTGTCTTCATATGGAGGTAGTTTCAGGAAAGCTATGTGGTTTCATTATTGCCTGTATAAACAGAAAGCAATGCCTGTATTTTGGCTGGTAAAAGTGACGCAATGGTGATCAGAGTTTTTATTTGTGCTTGTTTTAAGGTAGCATATCATACATCCATGTTCAATTCTCTTTTATGTCTTCTTTTCAAGCATCTCAGTTGGTACTGCATTTGCTTAACCCCTCTAGACTCACCAGAAATGGTTCCAAAGTTCTTAACCTAAGGCTGTCAGTGCAGGGAAATGGTGTAATCTCCCCAGATTATGGAAGGGGTTGCAAACCCAGTACCAGAAATTCTCAGACTTCTTCTCACTGCTGTTGCAAAAGGTATTTGCTTAAAAGTCCGTTTGCCTGCCAGGAAGAAAATTTAGGGGAGAGATGAAGTATGTTTTTGCTCTAGCAGTAGTGGAAGAAACCTAAGAAAACACGCTCCAGTTATATCCTAGAGGTGAAAGGGCCAATAAAACAAACAAATAAACAAAGTAAATAGTGCTTATTGCTTTGAGAAATCTCATCATTTTGGAGCTGATTTCAATGATTTTTCAACAGCTGCAGGCACAGGGTTGCTCTGCCTTTCCTGAACAGCTGATATATCAGTTTTAAATCAGTTCCCAGCTGATAGGGAAAGGATTGCAATCTGCTTAATAGTGCCATTGCTGCAGACAAGTAGGGTCATTTCTGAAGGAAAAATATTGGGAACACTGCTATTTCCTGAGACCTAAGGAGACAGACAGACCTGCAGCCATCGGTTATGTCTGGGAGCAAGCACCATGTCGTGTGTGCAGACTTCACTCCACAACAGTGGCCTTGAGAGCACAACCACAGCCAGTGTCAGCTCTCACCTCATGCATTTTATGTGCTGTAAAAGCCACGGCTTTATTCCTGCCCTGGTCCTCAACTTCTGGCAGCGCCGCTTTCTCAGAAAGCTGGGGCAGCAGCACACAATGCACAATATAACACCTCTCTCCCTGTTTCTTCCCACAGACCAGCCATTGAGCAGTGGTCAGGAGCCATTAGCACCCAGTTCAAACAATGTAAATTCTATGAGAACTCATTGTTTTTATAAAGATCGCATGCAATCTGTTGCCAAGCAGCCTACGCAAATATTTAAAGCCTGCCTCTTTCTTCACACAGTTTAAAAACAAAACAAAAATAACAAGACCTTTTACTTTGTAAAGACTGAGGCAGAATTAACCTCTTCTTGCACAAGTACCAGACACTGAGATGATGGAATTATTGACACGTGCATGCGTTCCATGGGGATGATGCTGGAGAGGACTTGACTTGGAGGCTGGCTGTGTGTTTATATATGTATTGTTATATATTTTGCCAGTACAAGATAGGTCTTTCCAAGTCCCTCTTTTCTTGAGAGGCAATATTTTTCCGGCTAACCCTAATGTAACTACCTGTTTTCTAAGGATCACCTCCTCATCCCAAATATCTCCAGGGTCCAGGCCCACCTTGGAAGAATAGCCACATTTGATCATGATTTTCTCTCTCTCCATTCCTGCTGTCATTCATGTCTAAACACATGCTCAGCTGCTTTGCTGAAATCGTCAGACAGGAACAATGTCCATTCTGTCAAAATGTTATAGGAGTGCCAGCTCTCGAGTTCTGTGTAGAAACTTGGAAGTAGACACATATTTAAAAATATTTGTTATTATTTTTACTCCTATCACACTTCAGCCTCACCAATATGAGTTATCAGGCTAGGTTTTTCTGTCTCTGGGAACAATGTCCAGGCCTGGAGCTGTCTAGTCAGGCAAGAATTATCATTGGTATTACAGTGGATAGACATCATGGAAAAACAGACCAAGTACCAATATAAGCAATGTCTCGAATCCCAGCGGCACTTTTCCATAGGAACAGGCCTTCATACAGTATGTACCTTTGTGTGCAACTGCAATACTCAGAAGGAGTCATTTCCCAGCCAAATGAAGCCTTTATCAGTGACTACAGGGTTTGATTGCCAAGGAGACATCTGTGATCTGTGAGGAGTCAAGATTATGAAGGTAATTAACATGCCCCTAAGATCTGCCTCAGAAGTTTGCCATTCATTCATCTCTTTCTTGCATTTGATTTCTGAGGTTCAGTTATTTTGTTTTTTGAAACCAAAGTTTCATGTTCAGAGCAGAATCACATAAATGTATTCTGAGCTCCCTGAGGCTGTAAAATTTCATGACACTTCTCATGTAAGTTATAAATCAATTCCTCCAAGCTGATTTCAGAATTGCCTGAAACACCATTTAGTATGGCCTGACCTATTTTTGCTAGACAAACTTTAAAACTGGTTGGAAAGTATCCCCATTTTAGCAAGGACCTTGTTATTTATAACCAGGTCTTGATCCTATAATATCTATTCATTATAATAATTTTCCTCAAAATGTCACTTATCCACGTGTTCATAAGGACATAAAATCCTGCAACTTGCCTAACTAAGGTAGAACTGAAAGACCTTATTGTGGTTTCTTATCGTGCCTTTCTATAGAAATGCAAATACCTACCGCTAATGTGCCACGATGGGATAACATCAATTATATGCATAACTGTTTTCTGCATCGAGATATTAATGTGTAAAAGCACAAACAATTTTCAAGATTTCTCATACTTTTAAATGTATTTACCGACTGTGATTGACTGTATTTCCTTCTGTGAGGATTATAGACCAGTAGACAAGTTTTTCTTTTGTTGCCAGTTTGCTTCACCTGTGGTTCTCATGCATTGCCAATGAGATTTGCAGTATGCACAAATGAAAAGGTTCATTTAAACTCAGAAGAAGCAACTGAAAGTAACCAAGTAAGAGCTATTTAGAATAATTTGGTTTGGAAGTGACCTTTAAAGGTCATCTAGTCCAAACTCTCTGCAATGAGCAGGGACAACTTCAACTAGATCGGTTGCTCAGAATCTAGTTCCAATTGGGCCTTGAATGTTTCCAGGAACAGGGCATCCACCCACCTCCCTGGGCACACTCATTGTAGAAAATTCCTTCCTTATAACTAGTCTAAATCTACCTTCTTTTAGTTTGAAACCATTACTCCCTGTCCTATTGCAGCAGGCCCTACTAAAAAGTTTGTGCCTCTCCATAAAGGTCCTTCCTGGCCTAAAACCTGCAACTCCTTGGGAAATGGCTTGCGCTGCAGTCGGGGGATTGAAGATGAACGCCTGTGGGTCTGGTGGCTCATGTGCCGTCTGACCGTCACGGGCAACATGAACCGCAGCGAAGCAGCACATTTGAGCCCCGATGGTTGATACAGAAAATCTCCTTCGATGCCCTCCGTGGTTCGGGGCTCCGCGGGGGCCCCGCGCAGCCCCGCTGCCGCCTGCGGTGCGCGCACTGCGGGCAGCGCCGAGCGCTGGGCACCGCTGCCCTCTCCTGGCGCCTGCCCGCATCTCGGGATGAGCCGGGGGCCCGTGCACGCTCTGGGATGGGTGGGAGTGTGGCAGCCGCACCGCAGGGCCCCACGGAGCAGAACAGAATGAGGTTTCCTGGATATAACCCAATTTACAGGTAACTACACGGGAGTGTGAAAGACTGTGGCAATAAAGATGGTTTTAGCGCTTCCCTGCCTTAGGGGACCAGTCCCACCCATGCTCCCCTCCCCGCCTGCTTGCACTCCCTGGCGGGACATGCCGAGGTGCCTGCAGCCTGCTGTCCTGCACCGAGGAAGGCAGTAAATGGGAGAGCTTTTCATTAGTTAGAGCCCTTAATTTGGGGATTGTGTAAAGCTTTTTCCCATTCCTCTAGTTAACCTGAAACCTCTAACACATGCCCTGCACTGCCAGTCTCAGTGGAAAACAAATCATATGTTGAGTGTTGCAATGCTCCACAGAGACAGCGGGGAGAATTTGTCAGCCCTGGACCCTAGAGATACACAGGGCCTTTTTATTATTTCAACTTGGAGCAGTCATTTGTGACTGAGTCAAGAGAGCATGAAACTGCCACGTTTTCCAGGCACTTTGCATAGGTACCTTTGCCTGTACTCAGAGCAGGGTGCTGCAGATCGGTCCCCTCTGCTCATCCTTTGAAGTGCAGGACTTCAATTTTTATCACATCTTTTTTGCCACATCTCTCCCTTTTCTTATCCATCTCCATTCCTGGGGAACATCTGAGGGTACAGGAATGCTGCACACCTGCAAAACATTCGTTGACTTTCCCTCCAGCCAAGCCCATGTTCAAGGTTCCTCCCCTGGCTGGGGCAACTTTCCCTTGCAATACAGGGAATAAAACAAAGAGAGAGAGGAAAGTCCTTCAAGCTTTTCTCTGGCCAGGGATGGAACCACAGGAGCAGGAGCAGCCTGAGCATTCGAGAAAGATCAGAGGAGAAAGGGAGAAAAATTCCAAATGTGGTACATGGCTCTTGCGAGCACCTCACAGCCTTAACCTGCTGAGTGGTAAAAGAAATGTTCTCCACTGCCTCTGTTTTTCTTTTCCTTCTCAGAGAACTTTGCATAGCTGGAGGAGCAAAAGAAAAATAACTGTCTTAGATATTATTTCAGTACTTTAATTTCTGTTTCAAAGAATCCAATTTATTAGCAGCAGTACCTGAGATTATACTCACCAAACAAATTCTCAAAGGAAGCCTCACCATCTAGGTGTATTTTTCATTATACAATAAACTCTGAACTCCACCAAAGGTGTTTTCTCGTAATGTTAAACTCAGTGCCTGACAATTATTGTCCAGCTCCATTTGGTGCCAGAAGTGCATTCAGTGGAGAAGTAATAAATCCTTTCATGCTGTTTAATAAAACGAGAAAATGTGTTGCTCACACTTGTATGCTAGACTTTATTACACAAACACAGCTAAAAAAATAAATGGAGTATTTCCTGTTTAGAAGTGCCTACAAGTCATGTGATGTTGATTTTCTCCAGGTGTTGCAACTCCAAATGAAGTTTTCACTTAAGTTATTCTTAAAGAAATGAGTTATTTCAAAATGCAATAATCAACATGTTGTTAAAGGTGCAAAAACCATTGTAAAAAAACCCCAAAACATTAAATGTGCTGTAATGAAATTAGATGTGGGGCACTGTGGTTGCCAAATTATTCAAGGTATTTGTGAGACACTTTGCCATCCACTTGAGTGCTTTTCTGAGTTCCTACTGAGAGGAAAAAAAAAGCAAGGAAAAATCCTATGAGATCTGAGAAACAATTTCAACTCCTCAGTTGGTTTTGTCTCTAGGGAGCTGGGGTTATTCTCTGCTCTGCTGGCCTGGTCTTAGTTAAAGGTGCCACTCCCATTGCAAAATGCCTGATACAAATAAATATCTTTATCAAGGTGAAAGCGCTATGTGAAAACTGCTCCTTAAGCAGGATTGTCTGTTCCTTCATTTTCACTAATTTAAATGAAAGAAAAAGTCAGCCACAGGTTGTCTTTTAACAGATGGATCCTTCGGTTTTGGATGTGTTCCATACTGCTCATACTCGCACAACCCAAGTGAACCTCATCCAGTGGCATTTTGAAGAATGTGATGAATATCTGTCATGCATGCCTCATTCCTCCTCTCTCTTGCCTTCCATTTACAGGCTTGTGTGGGCGAGTCTCTCCCTTTTGGGGACTTGGTGGGGGGTATTTAGAGGTGCTCAATAGTCTGTATTTCTGTGGGAGATGTGGAGCAAGAAGCACTGAGCATTAGGATGGGTCTAACATCTTGCTGGAGTTTCTCTCACAGCTTCTGAACAACCACCAGAGTGGAGACTCCTGCCCAGAGTAGCTCTATGCCCACTGTAAATTCCTTGCACACCTGAGAAGGATGGCTCTCACCCCAAAACTTCGGAGACATCTAGACAAATTCCGAGCCTCAACCATCTGTTATTCCCATCCATGGTAATTTTTTGATATACCATTATATGAACGTAGCATTGTCTCTTTTGTATTTAATAGCTGGAGTTGTATCTCTCTTCCGTTAATCTCTTGCTCAAATCTTTCCCAGTTTCAAATGGCTGAGCACACTTACACCACTGGGGTTAATTACTCCTGTTGGTGTTTCTTACAGAAAAAAGTAGATCTATACCATTGGGTGGCTCATACCTTTTTTGTAGACTAACATTAACCTAAATATCCATAAGAGGCACTGACACTGCACATCTATAAATGTCAGAGAACAGTGCCTTAGATATCATCCAAAAAGCTCTTGTACCTGAAAGAATGACTCAAAGAGCCACAATTTCATACACAATAAAAAAGTTCAGAAGTGACTGCAAATACTTTCCAAATGATGTGAACTTTGTAATAGGCCCTCAGAGCACACGGAGTTTCCGTACCAGCTTGACCAGCTGATGACTTTGCAGCCACCAGAAGAGGTGGGATCACCCTGTCCTCCCACTCCTCCATTTTGCAGGCCAGCACCTGCAGTCGAGGAACCTGAGTCAAGGAACACACCCATCTGAAAATTGTTGGGCTTTTTGGAGGATTGTTCTTTTTCCAGATCAGTTTGCTGATGCAGTTGGCTGAACAACGTGGTTGGTTGCTGTGCTGGGGAAGCATGGCAAGGAAAAAAGGTGGGACATGCCTTTTAAATAACAATGCAGTCATCAGATGGCTGGAAAGGCTTGTGAAACCATCTGATAGGGTTTTGCAAGCCTAATGTGGTGTGTAGTCCCTGGGGTCCTTTTCTCCCAGAGGCCTCAGTTCAACATTGCAGTTAAATGACTGAATTTCAAGCTCATGAGTAGTTCCCAAGGCATTTCATATTTAATTTCAATTTAATTGTATTCTTAACTTAAATTTAATGATAAGCATAGATTTACCTGCATGTGCAGAGTTAGGTATGCGTTCATGTCCTTCTCAGGAGGAATATCACAATTGTGTGTATGGAAAAAAGTAATTGATTTTTCCTAATGGGTGATTCCAGTTATGAATTTATTTGGCTCATTAGTTGAGAGCTGATTTATTCACTCTTTCTCTTTACTGACAGCAGCAAGTTTCCTTCCACCTGGGTGTAACTCCAGGACTCAGAACTTTCCACTTAGCTCCCTCTGCAGATTTAGTCAAACTCTTTCTTATCAGAGTTGGTCTTACAAGAGGGTTTTTGTTGCTTAAAAATTTCCAAACTCAACAGGAGCAAATGTAGGCTTTTAAATCTGCATTTGAGCTCCTCCATACACTTTGTGGGCTCTGAGCTTCCCACATTATTTCCAATGAGAGATAAAAAAGAAAACCTCTGAGTTTCTCCCTGTGACTGTGGGGACCAGAAGGACCACTTTGCAGCAGTCCTTTTTCCTGTCAGGAAGCGGGGTCATGGCACAATGCAGAGAACATCTCTGTAACCTTGTGAGGTCAGATGAGCACAAGTGACGCAGGGAACAGTGATAATAATAGAAAAAGAAAGGTGAAAATAGTTGGGATTTAAAAGGGATTGCAAAGACACTCCAGGAATACTAAATATTGGTATTACACAATGAAGTGAAACCTTCTGCTGGTCTAAAATATATATTAAAAAAATCGGTCTGTCTGAGTTGAAGTGTGATGCCATGCTGCTTACATTATATATGAATAGTAATTGGAAACAGGACATCTGCAGAAATTAACCATTAACTGTTGAGCACTAAAATCTCTAATTGAGTTTGTAAGCCCATAATGGCACAGTTAACCTTAAACATAGCTCAGTGCACGCACTACCTGGTTAACACTGGTTAATAACTCTAACAGCTGATAATATTTCACACCCATGAGAGCACCAGATTAGCAAGAGAGTTGCTGGAATGAGCTCAGCTCGCTGCTCTTTTGGACCACAGACATAACAGCTTAACCTTTCTGAGCTTAACCTTTCTGCTGTAACTGGTCTTCTTGGGTTTTCTTCCTTCCAGACCTGTGCGTGATGAGAGCACCCCTGCACGTGTGGCTTGGTGAACTGCAGACACTGCCATGTCCTTGGAGCACTTTGTGGCATAGCAGCAGATGGAAGCTGCACGGATAGCAATGGATAAATCCACCTCAGGTGGGCTGGAAGAAGTGTCTATAACTTGAAGTGTCCTTTAAAAGGGAGTGACACTGTAAAATACACAAGAAGGGCAAATTCTACCCCAAAGTATCCACGGGAACTGGAGACATCAAAGCTGTGAGGAACAGCCCACTACATGCTTGACTAGGGATTCATTCATAAATCTTAACCCCACATCCTCTACCATTAAACCCTGTGCCCAGGAAACCCTAGGACTGTGCAGCCCAGGCAGACCAGCTTGGGAAGGACAATTTCAAAAGTGTGGGTGGTTTAAAGTGATTGGTGCAAGGGGCAGAGCTGACAAGCAGGTGTAAGAACTGTTGTTGAAAAAGCACATCATTCTTTGTCAGCAATGAAAAGTAAGACTTGACAAGTAGATTCAAGGGTCTGGCACTGTCAGCTTTAGGTGTCCTAATACAGAGGCTTGTAAACAAAAAATACTCTTACTGCCAACTTCCAGCACATATCTAAGCAAATTAATTCTGTGGATGTTCCAGAAGAAGTATATGTATCTATATATATATATATATATACACTTTTTTTTAAGAAGCAAAACCCCTAAATGTGAATTGAATACATTTTTGAAGAGACTCACAAATCTCAGCTGCAGACCTGTGTTATCTGTAGCACGAGTGTGTGCCACAGCTCCTCTGAGGCTGGCATTCACCTGGAGAAAACCAGGTGAGGTCTGCACCTTGGGTTGTCCTGAGGCCATCCCTGCAGAGCCCAGGCAGAACTGTCCAGTGCTGCCCTCGCCCACTGATGGGAGAACGAGGGGCAGCGATGAGAAGAGTGTGTGCAGACCTGCCCCTCTGCAGCAGGGCGCGCTGGATTGCCAGCAGCAGGAGGATGTGCAGCTGAGAGGCCAGCCTGGCCCTGTCCTGTCCCGTCCTGTCCTGCCCTGTCCTGTCCTGTCCTGCCCTGTCCTGCCTGTCCTGCCCTGTCCTGCCTGTCCTGCCCTGTCCTGCCTGTCCTGCCCTGTCCTGCCTGTCCTGCCCTGTCCTGCCTGTCCTGCCCTGTCCTGCCTGTCCTGCCCTGTCCTGCCTGTCCTGCCCTGTCCTGCCTGTCCTGCCCTGTCCTGCCTGTCCTGCCCTGTCCTGCCTGTCCTGCCCTGTCCTGCCTGTCCTGCCCTGTCCTGCCTGTCCTGCCCTGTCCTGCCTGTCCTGCCCTGTCCTGCCTGTCCTGCCCTGTCCTGCCTGTCCTGCCCTGTCCTGCCTGTCCTGCCCTGTCCTGCCTGTCCTGCCCTGTCCTGCCTGTCCTGCCCTGTCCTGCCTGTCCTGCCCTGTCCTGCCTGTCCTGCCCTGTCCTGCCTGTCCTGCCCTGTCCTGCCTGTCCTGCCCTGTCCTGCCTGTCCTGCCCTGTCCTGCCTGTCCTGCCCTGTCCTGCCTGTCCTGCCCTGTCCTGCCTGTCCTGCCCTGTCCTGCCTGTCCTGCCCTGTCCTGCCTGTCCTGCCCTGTCCTGCCTGTCCTGCCCTGTCCTGCCTGTCCTGCCCTGTCCTGCCTGTCCTGCCCTGTCCTGCCTGTCCTGCCCTGTCCTGCCTGTCCTGCCCTGTCCTGCCTGTCCTGCCCTGTCCTGCCTGTCCTGCCCTGTCCTGCCTGTCCTGCCCTGTCCTGCCTGTCCTGCCCTGTCCTGCCTGTCCTGCCCTGTCCTGCCTGTCCTGCCCTGTCCTGCCTGTCCTGCCCTGTCCTGCCTGTCCTGCCCTGTCCTGCCTGTCCTGCCCTGTCCTGCCTGTCCTGCCCTGTCCTGCCTGTCCTGCCCTGTCCTGCCTGTCCTGCCCTGTCCTGCCTGTCCTGCCCTGTCCTGCCTGTCCTGCCCTGTCCTGCCTGTCCTGCCCTGTCCTGCCTGTCCTGCCCTGTCCTGCCTGTCCTGCCCTGTCCTGCCTGTCCTGCCCTGTCCTGCCTGTCCTGCCCTGTCCTGCCTGTCCTGCCCTGTCCTGCCTGTCCTGCCCTGTCCTGCCTGTCCTGCCCTGTCCTGCCTGTCCTGCCCTGTCCTGCCTGTCCTGCCCTGTCCTGCCTGTCCTGCCCTGTCCTGCCTGTCCTGCCCTGTCCTGCCTGTCCTGCCCTGTCCTGCCTGTCCTGCCCTGTCCTGCCTGTCCTGCCCTGTCCTGCCTGTCCTCTCCTGTCCCGTCCTTCGTGCTCCCCAGGCAGCCGTGCAGCCGGGGTACAGCCCGACATCGCAGGTCTTTGCCTTTCGACGGCAACTGCTCTTTTATGGCTGTGACCTGCAGCATGTGACTGAAGCCAGGAAATGAAAATCACTTTCTTTTCTCAATTTACTCACTTGCCTTAAAAAATCGTGCGTGTTCTTACAAACCCTTCTTTTATTTAACATGACAATGACTTTGATGATAATTGCCCATTTTTCTGGCTGCTTTTGTGGTACATGAAAATTCACAATAAGCGGGTACGGATCGAACCTTCGAGCTAGCAGATGTCTCTGAAAACAATTTTTCTTGTGCACTTATCATAGAAATTCTCTAGCACTTTTTGTACTTACCAAAAAGTTTTGCTGACCAAGATAAATAAAACAAAAACCGCAGCTCCGTGCAATGTGGGGTTTGGATTTAAAGTAAATCTTTCTCCCATGCAGAGATTTAGCCCCTCCGAGGCTGCTGTTTTGTCACCTTTTACAGCCTTGTCTCCTAGGCACCCTCAGAGTTTACTGCAGCTGACATGGCTTCCTGTGGACTTTCGCCTAAGCACTGCCCTTAGGTACCTGCAGGAGTTGATCACTTTGCAGCCATTACTCTTTTCCTATTTTCCCATGTGTTTTTACGGCAACTTGTGGTGATTTTCTAGACTAGCTGGGGTATCTGGGGCTTCTTTGTGCCTTTGTTAGATGTTTTGTTTTTCTTTCTTTTTCCCCAATGGCAGTTATTTTATTACATCCCAGCCTGTGTCTCCAGGCCTCACGCTCTGGGATTCTTGTTTGGTTTTCTCATGGAGCAGCCCTTTTCCCTTACCATTTCCCTGATGCCTTGTATTGCATTTTTATTACAGCAGAGGCTGTGTCTACAGGTCCTTCAGGCTATTTGTTCTGAGACTTTTATTGGATTCTCAATAAATATGTTTGCCATTGGGGGTCCTTAGCTGGTTTCCTTACCTATTTTTATTGAAGCTGTGCTTCCAGACAAAATGTTAACCAGCTATTTCAACAGCAATCTGGTTTCTCTTCTGAGCCCTTGCACAGTTTCTTACATGTTTGCATTGGCTGAACTACATCTCCTGCTTTTTTTTCCTTTTTTTTTTTGGATGATTCCCTCATGCTTAGGACCTTTTGTTGATGCAGTCTGAGTGCTTTTCTGCAGCCGTCTCCATTTTAGCTGGCAGCACAACTACACCTTTGTGGCAGGCAGCAGGTGGAATGAAAACAGTTCTCTGCAAAGCCGAGAAATCCTAGGCTTTGGGTAAACAAAGACAAGCAGGTCACATTCCTGCAAAAAGCTGCTCTTTGCTAAATTGACCCGATGGTTTTTTCTTGGGTAATCCATGCTTCACTGAGGTACGTCAGGGTGCATCATCTTCATCAAGAGAGGTGGATTTGGTGTCTTACAGGATGGTGGGTGTGTTGTCCTGGGGAGGTCCTGTGAGGAAAGACTGACAAACCCTTGCAGGCATGTCACCAAAGTACTAAAGCTGGCGGCTCCCAGCCATCTCTGCCATGAGGATTTTGATCCAAATTTTCACAGAAATTCTGATCTGACACTTGGTTTAGTCCCATTTCCGTGGTTATTTGTGGTATCAATACACATAAGTTAGGAGGCAGTGGCATTCCCTGGAGAGACTCTGTGGAAAGGCTGAGGTGGCAGCCTAGATACATAGGGCAGGACTGGCAGCTTTTCGTCCTCAAAGGCAACAGCTGCACCCCTGTCCTAGTCCTTTCAGGGATGGGGCTGTGGTACAACTGCCTGGTGTTCACGTCACAGAAACCACTGCCAGGGCTGGTGAGTTACCCTGCACCCCACCAGCGTGCTGAGCCCAGACAGCAAAACACTGATGGGTAATACTGGAGAGGGAAAAAAAAGCCTCTCTCCAGTCTAAGCCTAAGCCTTCATCTTTTAAAGTAGTTTTTGTGCGTTTCATTGCTTTCTGTTTTTAACTTGGGTGAAAAGGCCTATGTGATTAATGTATATGTGTGTGTTTGTGCATCTCTAACTGTTCTTCTCATAGTACCTTTTGAACTTATGGACCAGTTTCAACCAGATTTGACTGAGAAGGAGAAATCACAAAGATAGGATGCTCCTGCAATTTCTGTCTTAAATAAACAGCCGGGTAGAGGAGAGAGTATCAGAGAATCCACACAGGAAAGAGCCATTCTAAATACTTTAACTACAGGAAAAGTTTAGATCACAGTTAATGCTTTATTAGACATAAAAATCCACCAATCATTCAAGTTGTCTTTCCCGTATGAAGACCATATCCTTCTAGTTGTCTAGTAAAAGGTAATTCTGATTGAGCTTTTTCTGATGCTATGGACATTCATAAAGTCTTCTCTCACAAACACATGCTGCAGATATAGCCTAATGCAGTTTGTAAAAGAGAATCAACTACAATATGCAAATTATTTGAAACCTGCTCCTTATGATAGAGTTAGACATAGATATTTGCTTAGAGCTAGTTATAGAGCTGTTCTGTGGCATTTATTTTATCAGTACTCTAGAAAATATCGATAGATATTTTCCATTTAATGTGACACACACATTAATAGCCTTATTTTTGAGAGGCCGTATTTGTACTTTGGGACCAGAGGATTTGTCTCAGAACAATAAGACATTGATGGCAAAGAAATTAAGACAGTCCATATCAAACAAGTCCACTGTCTTACCTTGGAAGACCATTTCTCCTTCAGCATGAAGCTGTTTTCCAGGCATAGAGAAAGGTGGAACTATCTAATGCTACACTGTATTTTACCTCAGAAAAGGAACTGGGACACAGTGAGACTGATACCCTTGACTTGTCTGGAGTCTACAGGTGATCTGACTGAACCATTCCCAGGTCAGCAGTGAGACTGGAAAGACCCTGGGAGTCACATCCACCCAGACTAAGCTACTGGGACATTACTAGTAGGGAAGAAGCTCATTAAGAAAACCCATTTATTTGCCTATTTTGAACACAAGAAGTAAAACTTGAACTGAGCAACATAAATGAAAACAGAAGCTGTAAATTCTTAATTTTTATCCACTGTATTCAGATCAACAGGGAGAACTTTGTGATGAGCTGTTGGAGGCTTGCTTGGCCCAGTAAATCAGTGGTTCTTCAACATTTTGCCAGAAACCCTGCTCCTGCAGAAGCCATGGGGATTGCCTTCTAATTCCTTCAAGAGACTCCGAAACCAGGTTTCTTTTGCCCATGGCTGGGGGAGATGCAGGCTGCAGTGCAGCACAGGGGGCAGGAGGATTTGGCATCCAGGTGCTGTTCCAGGCACCTCCCTAGAGCATGAACAGCCCCTCTCCTTGGGGCAACATTGGCTCCAAAGGGATGCTGGGCTCAGGAAAAGCTCTCCCACCCCAAAAACTGGATTTCTTGTGAAGGACCCATCACACCAGCTTGTCATTCTGAGGCCCTTGAACTGCCAGGTAACACCCTGCAAGGCAGCCCATGGCTTCTCCTTGTCCCTCTGCAAGTGGGGACAGTGACACAGTCCTTGAAGGGGATCTTCTCTCAAGTATTCATGATTATTTCCAGGAACATAAACAGCTAAGCATGGGTCACTCCAGGTCCTGCAAAAGAACCTTCTGGCCCAATTTGCAATGAGAAGTTAAGAGCAGCCTTAATCATGCCAAAGCCAAATTATTTGCTGCTGAAGTGGATTGTTTGTCCACATCCAGCTTCATTTGTCCAGCATGTTGAGCAACAGCCTTGACTTGTACTAAAACATGCTCAGATTTTGCCCTCTTTCTGTGAGTCAAAAGGATGGGTGGGAGCTGAGGCTGGAGCTGGGAAGAGCCACGAACCTCAGCCTGGTGATGACACTGGACTTCTCAGGCCAACAAAAGCCTGAAACATCTAATGTGAGCACATGCAAAAGTTCAGCTTTCTTTGTGTCAGAATTTGGGGAAACCACAAAATGACAGTGATAACATGACTCTCTCTGGGAGCATGGAGCTTGTGGGACAGCCATTAATGGCCCTGGTGTGAAGGTGGGGCACTCCATATTTCAGCATGCTGCAGACGTGATTGTAACTCACGATTCCCAGCAAGAAACATCTCTTTAAAAAATCAGAACATTTTCCTGCATTTCTTGGACTCTTTTATTGCAAACTCTGTTTCTTTTTTTATTTTCTTCTGTTGCAAACCTGCAATTGTCTGATAGAAAATGCACCACACATGGATGGTTGATGTTCCATTCATGGGACTGAAATGCCCGAATGTTTTACAGCAACAATAAAAACCTGAGTACCATTGTGACTGAATAAAATTTGGGACACAATAACAGTAGCAATTTTAATTTTTTCTTAAATGAAAGCAAGTAGCTGTATTATTAAGAGCACAACTCCAATTTATGAGTTATTTTGAGGGAACAAAAGGCTCACTCTCTTAGCCAAAATAGTGGATACTTGTTCACTCTTAACAAAACTATAATCTTCTATTATTGTGTCACTAAATGTATCATGAAGCAAAGCCCTCAAATCCAGGTTTTGACATCAGAGGCCAACATACCTACCTGAATTTGGGATTCTGAGATGCATTTATAGTACTACTTTTTGCAGTGGTCATTCCTTCTGCATGGTCATGTGCATGGATAACCTGTTGGGATGGTCCATGGCCTGGCTGCAGTTGATGCCAACCAGCATCTTGTAGCTGGGCTAGAGGGAGGGCTGGTCACAACTATCCCTGAAGGCACTGGGGTGCAGCCACCCCAATTCAGATAGCTTCTAGCATTTGAGGGTTATTGATTATCAGGAATTATTCTTGTCTGACTTCAGTCTAAAGTTATCCCTATCAAAGATGCAGGTTTTCATGCTATACAAGTTGTGTAGCAGTACAGCTGACCAGGAGGACTTGAGCTATGGTGAATTTTTAAATTAGTTTCTAACTTCTTGAAGTGCTTATCCCAAAAGCTTATTTCTTTTCACCGTTGATTTCTTGCAAAAAGACACTTTAGATGGTGTGAATTAGAATAGCTCCAGAGAGACTTAGGCTCAAAAACTATTGTCTCATGCCTTCGTGGCCTCCATGAAATCAGCAGCAAACCTCAAATGCATTTTAGTGAGAGAAGAAGCAAGCCTAACACTTTCCTAACTGGGGAACAGGAAAGGAATTCTCAAAGAACTCTAAGTTTTGCTTACTGAAGTAAATTTGACGTGAGCTACTGAATAAGCAGAGTCCTATGACTAAAGGCATCCTGAAATGTGATAAAGGAGACAGAAGAGAACTTACTGCTTTTCAAAAGAGCACACTGGAACTACACAAGCAGAAAATGTATTAGTTGATAATGGACACGCTTTTTGGCAGGGATATCTCATGAGTCTACGAGGTCATTTATGTTCTGCAATAGTTGCTTTATAATGAAGAGGGGGAAGAAAAGAGTAATTAGATCCCCATGCTTCAGGAAGGCAACAGATCCCTCTTTACTGGCAGATTTCAGATTCTTTTATCCTCTTGTGAGTGCCTAAAATCCTCACATTTCTTTTATATTGAGATTCTTCTCCTCATCCCTTCCACCTTTTTTCTTACAGGGAAATGCACACAGAACTTTTATCTGCTTTTGTCTGAGCTAAGCAACTTGTTTCATTTTTTGTACTACTGACAGCTGTGCGTGACACTCCATGGTTTTGGAGTGCATGGAAAATGAGGACTCCATCCCACAGATTATCTGTGACACTCTCAAGAATTAAAGTAAACACTGTTCTGCTTTGCTATTTCAAACAAAGGAAGAAATAGCAGCTGGTTTTGGCTGGTTGAAACAGAAGATGTTTTTCACAATGTAATGGAATTTAAACACAAATGTTTCAGGCTGTGGTACAAAAGGGGCAGAGGAAATGGAGCCTGCCACCTTCCCTTGGGAAGCATGCACAGCCTGGTGTGTGCATGCACACACATGTGCCCCAAAAGAGCTTTCCATAGCAACAGTGAAAATTAGAGATATAAACTAGGAACTCAATTGCATCCAAGGTCAGCAAGGTCCTCCAAGGTCCTATGAGACAAGTCCTCCAAACAAAAATAATTAAAAAATCAGATCATGTATTATTCTGCAGATCATAGTCCATTACCAGCTGCTCTCATCTGGCAGCCTTTTACTGAGTGTATGCCCAGGACTCTGGGATTACACCTCTCCGGAAGGGATCTGGGCTCCCAGGCGAGTGGCCCCAGTACACCGACCTCGGGGACTTCTCTGCTTGTGAAACTGCCTGGCTTTTCTCACTGCTGCCCGCCCGCCAGGCTCCTCATGGGTGAGATGTGACACAAATGGGTTTAAAACCAGGAGCTTAAAACCAGAACTTTTTTCTGCCAGCTGCTGGCACTCCTACCTGCACTCATCTGAGCAGGGAGTGAGCAGCATGGCATGCATGTCTGGCTGTGATTTTTGTTAGATTTTTAGATATGCTTTACATGCCAGTAGGTAAGTTCTGGCTTTCTTCTCTCTCCAATATCAATAAATTTGCACAAAAGCAAGAGCTGTCTGTGCTCTAACCCAACCAGTGTCCATTTTTATGGAACCCAAGTTTTTCCTCAATATAAGCAAAGACATCCAGGGCAGTGTGACATCTAGACAGCGATAACATGAAACCTGTATTCGTGGTAGCTACCTTGAGTTACCAGCTTGATCCAACACAGCTCTCCAGGATGTTGACTTCCATTTTCAGAGGCTAGGAAGAAAGTGGCACCAAAGAAAACGCTTACATTTCTCCTTCTGCTTACCACAAATCTTTTCCTCTTGACCCTGTTTTTGTCATAATAAATTAAACCCTTTTTGCTGTCCAGGAGGAATCACCCAGCAATGCACATATTGGCCATTCCCCTCCTCCATGAATCATCTACCAGCTCACAGGGTCATGCCCTCTGCCATGAGAGGTGAATATGGAACAGCACTACCAAACACACCACCGAATATTGTTGCACTGTCTCTGGTTCTTTCTAATTGCTGCATTTAGCTTTTCCCACAGCAAAACCAAGGTGATTGACTAGTGGTTAAAATGCGCAAAAATAACTCAGACAAGACGTGGCTTTTATCAAGGACAATATAAACCATTTGTCACTGTCTGAAAGAGCACTGCATACAAGAGCAGGAATAGCTCTTCTCAAAATTTGGCCCCAGGAAGACAGCTGTGGCCAAGATTGGTCATTCTGGGATTAAACCTTGTGTTTTGGGACTGCTCTGAAGGGAAAGGAGATACCCAGATTCTCCAGCTGCTCTTCCTGCACAGCAGGTAGGGAGTAGCAGTGGTTAACTACTTTCATACAGAAATTTACCTTACTCTCCATCAAACCTTTCCCTCTAGCTTTCCTGAAGCTTTGCCCGGTGCCCTCTGGAGAGGACTGCGCTGCTGGCAGGCAGCTGGGCAGCCCAGTACTGTCCAAGGTGGCTGGAGACAGCCCAGGAGGCAGAGACACAGCCTGTAGGTTCCCTGTGGCAATGGGCATGGCCAGAAGCCGATTTCTGTTGGTTTCTGCCTTCAGTACAACACTGTCGAGGTGGTTTTGGAGGAGAAATGGGTGTAACTGCTGGTTATAAGGATCCCTGGGTATGGGTTAGTTCTGCCAAACGTCTGATGGAGACCAGACTCACAGGTTCCCTGCCAGCCTGCCTGCAAATGGGGCTGGGGCCAGCTGCTGTGCAGCCTCTGGCTCCTCTGCAGGAGACTGGGCATCCCCCTGTGCCAAGAGCACTTTTTTTCCCTGCCAGCTGCCGTAAGAGAGCTGGAGAGCCAAGCACAGCAAGAGAGTGACAACGTGGAAGAAGATCAGTTTGGAATTTCTTACCATAAGCAGTGTGACTCTTGATTGGAAGTGTTATTAAACAGTATCTTTAGATGTGATTATTATCAGAAGGCATTTGGCTTTTCTGCTCAGCACTGAGGAAACAAGCTCAGGCGTGGGCAGCAGATCCCTGGCATGGCTGTGCCCCTCCAGGCTGATGGTTGTGCCTAGACTGGATCCTCACTGCCTGAGATGCTGCCTTCTCTGCCCATGGGAAACCCAGCATGACTTGAGGGCACGGACCTGGGGTGTGAATTTCATAAGATCCATAGGCAGGTCTGACTGTGGAGCCCTGTTTATCCCCTTTTTGCAGATCAGCCCCTGGAGGTCTCCCCTCAGCTGGACGGGGTGGATGGGAGTTGGCAGCAGCATCCCCCAGCAGCACCAGGATGCAGCTCCCACGCCCAGGGGGTCACATGGTTGTGCCTGAGACTGCGCCTTGACTCCAGCCCTGCCTCTTGTGGATCCCCTGCAAGTCAGGTACCCACAGCTGGTCATGGCAAACATCAAGTTTCCCCCAAGTCCCCTCCACTTATTCAAAGCCATATTCCCAAAGTGCGAAACTGCCATTGCATTGTGAAATGAAAGAAAGCAAAGGGGAGTTCTGGCAGTGATTTCCTGGGGAGAATAGGATTTGCCCCTGGTTCCCCCTGTGACCAGAAGACACCCATGACCCAGCCAGAAGCAGAACAGGAATCCCAGGCCTGTCCAGTGCCTACATGAAGGGTGTGTTGTGTCTTCAGGCTGTTCCCTCTGTGTCACTCTCCCACTGGACCAGCACTGGGCTCAGAGCCATGTGTAGCCCTACCCTTCCTGCCCAATCCCACTCCCACTCCCACTCCCTGCCAGGTCCCTCCTCTTCCTCCTGGAACAGCATTTTCATCTGCAGCTCACCCCACTATCCTCTTCACTTTTTCAGAAGGCTGCCACTTCATTTGTCATTTATGGGTTTTTTTTCTGTATGTAAGTGATATTATTCTTTGCTTTTAATCTTCCTGCTGCATCTTTCCTTTATTTCCATTTTCTTGTTTAGCCTTGGACAATTTGGGTTTTGAATGATTTTTGGTTTTCTCTGAATTTGATTTTAGCTTTCTGGGACCAAATTGCCACCCTGTGTAAATTAAATGATAATGCCAAAGCAATCAGTCACATTTCTCACCATTATACTGTTTTTTGAAGAGTAGCAAGAAAGGCTGAGACAGAGAGGAGCCTACACTAGTTTTACTTACTAATCTCTTGCATAAACAAGCGTGACACTACAAATTTTGCTGATCATGGGTATCACGATATATACATTAAAAAAAAAAAAAGCCTGTTGCATAGACATAATTGCACTAATAAAAGCACATTTCTGCCAACATCTTAGTTCTCCACTGGAAAAATGAATTGTTGAAAAGATACAGTCCTTCTGGTGTGTACCAAGTCCTATCACTGAATGTTTTGCTAGCATTGTATTAAAAAAAAAGTACATTCAGCATTGTGGGCACACTGCAAAATATTTTATCTGCTATAGATGAGAATTGTGAGCAAAAAAGAAATACAATCGTCATTGCTTCATCCCTAGCGAGCTGTGATGGTCAAATTGAAAGCAGTAATGCAGCAGTATTAGCAGTATTTGGCACACTCAGTCCCCAGGCAAGCACACTTGTCTTGCTTTGCACGACTGAGGAGCTGTGACTCCTTCTCCAGAGGCTGGAAGCTGCACTGTTAATGCTCAGCTCTTCCCCAGCCTTTCCTCAGTTCAGGCCCCATAGTGCCCATGTGAGTCAGGCAAGGTGAGTGTGTTTGCCCTCCTTTGAAGAAGGAAAAGAAAGTGATTGTGTGTGTCTTCACTTCTGCGCTGCCTCAGAAGAAAGATGTTTGAGGGCCTGATGCATTAGGAGGAAAAAGTTGATGCTGGTTCCTACAAGTGCAAGGGGCTGCAGGGTGAAGGGCTCGGTGCAGCACATTCCATTGATTTCAGACTGATGGCAAGGTAAGCTTCTCCTCTGGAGCCTTGCTCCTTCTCTTGCCTTCTTTCCTCTCCTCTCTGCTCCAACAGAACCCCTTAATTACTGCATGGAGGAGAACATTTTCCTCCTTCAGCCAGAGCTCTTGATCAGATGTCTAGCGAAAACAATTTCTAGAAGTTAGCAGCATTTCCCTCTTCTGCACAGTATCACTTTATGAAGAAACACATGACCTGGTGCAGAATGAAAACCCTTCAGTGGGTACCAGCATGACCTGCAGAGTAAACATGAACCCTGCCAGCTGCCATGGACCAAATTTATTCCTGCTGCAGCTTCGGTGACATCCTTGGAATTACTCAGGGAGGAAATCTGATGCTTAGAGCCACATAACCAAATGGCTGTTCATGAGGATGTGTTACTAATTACAATTACTGCATGTTAACAGCACTACAGAAATATTGAGAGTGCCCTATATAAAAAAAATATTTTTGTAGCAGCTAAAGTCATAAATGAATGTACTAATTTCAATTTAAAAGCAGAAGCCAAGGGTCTGTAAGTTTGTGGAGAGGCCTCTTGTGGTCTAACACAAATGAAGTAGGGGCTGCTGGCACTCAGAAAATAACAGATGAAGAAGAAAGGTAATTGCCAGTCCTGACCTGTCAGAGCTGCTCCTTTGTGCACCAAGTCCAACTTCCCCTTACACTTCCAAGTTATCTACAGCAAATTTTCTTCCAAACTAAACAAAATCAGAGGCTTTTAGGAACTTAGAAATGTCTGCTTAATTTCAGTGTCGATAAGCCCCTGCTCCAACTCATTCTTAATGTATCAAAATTAAATGTTTTAAACATATTTATCTAGTTGCTATGGCTTTGCCTGGTGTGTCAGACACTTTATCCATCAAATATGACAATTGAATAATATTTTTACTTTTAGATATGGATCACAGATCCTTCTCATCATACTATTCCCTTCCCCCCTTTCCTGAGTTTTGAACTCACTGGAAAATCTGTTCCATAATATGGTGGGTAAATGAATTACAGTCACAGATGGCCTCTGGAGATTTCATACATGCTGCAATTCATTTATTCAGGAATGGAGAAAAAAAAAAAGAGACCCTTGTCTTGTGAGGCTATTATCAGAGACAGCAGATCAGACACTATAATGCTGCCTTGCACTCTGGATTCGACCCATTTCCTAAGCTTTTATGACTCGGCATTTACTATTCCTGGATTTGAAATTTTTTAAGAGGAACGTCAAAATCCTCAATGAAAATGATTAAATGCGAGGAACTGTGGCTGTTACAAGTTACAATTTATTTTTACAGTCCTGAGTGAAACTATTGTGTTCTGTTGTAGAGAGATGCTCAAGAACAGCAATCTTCAGCTCTGGCAATAATATTTCAGCAAAAAGAACTTAATGCACAGATGACTGTTGAGAATTAGTCAAACCTTGCAGTGGGCCTTGAGATCCTCATAAGGAAAATGCTAGAAGAACAAGAAATATAATATAGAAAGCAGTATATAATGTCACTGCTTAGGTGTCTTGTTCAGCGTAAGTCATAAAGCCTATTTGCAGGCAAGCATTAGGGTCAGGCCCCAAGCTCACTTTTGCCTCTGAATTCAGGCCAGCGATTATGGGAGAAAGGGATGGGGTGGTTGATGCATCAGCCATCAGGGGAAAATTAATCCTGCAATAAATGCAAAGAATTTGTCTCAAGAGTGGATCAGACAAACTCATTTCTGTTTGTGCAATGATATAAAAATACTACTATGTGGTCAAATGTAGCATGGTGATTTAATCATCTGCACCGACACACCGCTACTCCATTGCAGGGTCAGGCTGCAATAGGCTGAAAGAAGGAACCATTTATCTTTTCTTGATATTTACTCTGCTCTCATGAGACCCACCTGGAGCCCGGTGTCCAGCTCTGGGGCCCCACGATGTGGACCTTCTGGAGTGAGTCCAGAGGAGGGACGCAATGATCAGAGGGCTGGAGCACTTCTCCCATGAAGACAGGCTGAGAGAGTTGGGGTTGTTCAGTCTGGAGAAGAGAAGGCTCCAGGGAGACCTTCTGACACTTTCCAATACCAAAAGGGGGCTTATAAAAAAGAGGGAAAGGGACTTTTTATATGGATAGATAGCAATAGGATAAAAGGTGATGTTTTTAAAATGAATGAGGGTAGATTAGATATTAGGAAGAAATTCTTTACTCTGAGGGTGGTGAGGCACTGGAACAGGTTTCCCAGAGATGTTATAGATGTCCTCTCCCTTGAAGTGTTCAAGGCCAGGCCAGATGGGGTTTTGAGCAACCTGGTCTAGTGGAAAGTGTGCCTGCACATGGCAGGAGCAGGGGTTGGATCGAGATGATCGTTAAAAGCCCCTTCCAATCCGAAGCATCCTATGATTCTATGAATATTTAGCTCTTTCTGAGGGATATTTCACACCTTAATCTCTCCCTGCAATTAGGCCTCACAGTTGACACAGCCCACTGGGTGCTCTAATGAAGTTATTTGTCCCAATGCCAGATAAACCAGCCAACACTGCCACTCGAGTGGAACAGCATTGGCCAAGAGGCCCCGCTCTGTACCTGGCGATGCTTTGGGTTGGAGAGAAACCGCTCAAAACCTTCTTCCAGCATGTCCACAGGCCTGAGGGGAGACTGCACATCCCAGGGGGACTCCTGAGCTCCTCCCCACCTCTGCCCTGGGATTGAAGGTTCCTGTGCAGAGCTGGGTCACCTACATCCCTCTGGGACAGAGACAGCACCTGCTGCTGGAGATGCAGAGTGCCCACAGGAATGCCTTCACTCATCCACCTCAGCGGCAGTTTAGGGAACCAGGAGGTTAAAATGTCAGCTGAATCCTCCCAGGGCTGCCATTCCCCTCCTTGTAAAGAAGCAGCAATTTAACAGACTTGTTGCCCTAAGGTTTAATGGATGGCTCTGGCTGCAGTGCTTGGGGACCCTCTGACAGGGCACTGTGAAAGGGCAAAGGGGGACTAATAGCTGCTGTGTTTTCCAGCAGCCCCAGCCAGAGATAGCTCTGTATATAGCTGACAAGCAGTCAATGTCTGCTCCCTGTCTCTGTTTGCACTTCATCGAGTTATCTCCTTGCAAGCAAAGAAATCCCAGCTGATTGAACAGCACATTCATCATCTGGATTTCCCTCATATCTTTTCCTGTATCAATGGTGCCATAAAAAGCCCACCAGAAAAGTCAACGGAAATCTGCTCTATCTTCCATTAAAAGCTTTTGCAGAGATCTGAAGTAGAGAAAAAAACCAAAACAAACCCCAAACTTTTTTCCTCCCTGAAATGTCAATCAAGGAACATTAAACAAAAAGATTAGTTCTGCTCTTATTTGTTTGTAAAACAAAAAGCATGAAATATTTAGCAGTATTGTAATGAAAAGCAGATGGGAATAATGCCGGCTTTCAAGGCTGCTGGTAACCACCTCCTTTTCATGCCGCAGCAGCAGCAGGACGAGGCAGGCAGCCCATTAGGACAATTTATGAACTGGACTTCCACAGAGGGAGTTCTAGCAAGAGGTCCACAGCTCGTACAGAGCAACCCTGATAACATCTGTTAGGGTTATTCATTGAAGAGGATTATATTACAATCCCTCTTAATACTACGAGTGCTACAGTAAAACCGGATGAGCCTTCAGTTTCATTTGCTCCAGCAATATGTGTTTATCAGAACATTTTTCTGAAGTTGGAAACCTAGGCTGCATTCATGGTATGTCACAGAATGAAGTTTAGAAAGCTTGAAATATTAACCTAGAAAAAAACCTCAGTCCCTGCTTTTAATCTCTCATGGCTGTAGTGCTCAATTTCTATGTGCAGCATCAACACACCATCAGCCTTTTTCCAGAGAAAGCCACTCCCCATTAACTCTCCAGGGCTGAGATTGATTTTATTTAAATAGTTCTCACTCGCTAACCTTGCTCCATCCTTTATTTAAGACTTTGCTAATGATGTATTTTTTTCCCCTTAATTTACCTAAGCATATAATGAATGCTCACATCCGAAATGACCTCATTATAGCAGCAAGGACTTCGTGTGGATACAATTTAGTGCACAGACATAAGGCAGAGAACTCTCTAAATGGAGAGGTTTTAAACATTCTGTAAAATCCCTGTTGACTACAAGCCAGATTCTTACTGCTGTAAATTGACTTAGTTCCAACAGCTTCAATGAAGCTACACTGATTTACTCCACCTGAGGGTCTTACCCTATTATTCTTATTTATTGAACTTGCCACCTTTTGCAGCTACAACCTAAACTTCCATCCTCTAGCAGCAGGGTTGCTATGTAAAACAGGTGTTTCTTCAGTAACATATGACTTAGGAGATTTAGAACTGCCTGGAGTATTTCATTGTCCCCTAAAAGTGTTTATAATAATTCTTGTTGACTGTCCCAACTCACACCAAGCAGCTGTAGAGCTGTTTGCAGGCTGAACCTGGTCAACAAAATATCCATTCCCCACAGAAGCATGAGCTGTTTTATCTGTTCATAGGCACTTTTCCTCCCTGCTGGACAAAGGTCTTTCCTGGTCTCTGTATAGTGTCTGGGACAAAATGAAACCCCAAGTTTTCTGCTGGTTCCAGAAGAACAGGCCCGATATACACAAAGCAGACTACTTTCTGGCTCCACAAAAAACAAACTGCAAGATGAAAAAATGCACTGCAAAGGAAAAACAAAAACCGGGAAAAACAGAATTGTGAGCTACACCAACTGTAGCCTTAATGGGAATGTGACTGTCCCACCATGACAGTCTGCTGATCCCACAGCCCTGGGCTTGTTTTACCCCATTCTCTCCTGGGAGGGATTCAGGCGGCTGCTCTGACCTTGACACAGGTATGATCAGCTGAAGTGTCTGCATTTGTACTTTTGAGGGCTTAGCAGGAGACAGCTCATAGGAAGGCACAAGCTCACATGGTCCAAATACCTGGGAGAAGTCAAAGACCTGCATAAAGCCCAGTGTGTCCATAAAAGCAACAGGGAATCTAACCCACAGGTTCACCAAGAAGTTGTAGTGGTTTTCTACTCGTCCAGAAATAACTGCCTGTGGAGCCCTTTGATATCAGGGATACTGGCAGACGTTGTCTCATACAGACTCAGGAAAGAAATCAGCAATTACCTGGATGCTAATGAGAGTTGTGCATCCATACACACACGCTGCAGTGATTGCTCTTCAGAGAGATCAGCAGTGGTTATACCAATAAACTGCTTGCTCACTACATGTGATTGGTGTTAACTTCCAACCTAAGGTTCTCAAAAAAACTCCCCTTTGTCTTATCAGCTTAGGGATTGAGAATAACTCCACAGAGAGTGTCAGGGGTCAACGCCATACGAAATCATACTGAATCATAATATGATTTTAAAAATTCACATTTTCTTCAGGTCCAGTAGAATTCCATTTAAAAAACTTACAGAAAAGCTGACATTTTCTATTAAATCTCAAAGGATTAGAACAAAGTAGCTACATTTAGAATAGCCATCTTCCACTGATACCTGAGCAGAGAGGCAGGCAGCAGCAAATTTTATTCTTGCTTCACTTGTTCTGGTTTTTTTCTAGGTCAGCCCAAATACTCTGATGGTAAGAAACAAGCACAGCAAAAATGTGCAACCACCACCCAAAATAATCTGAAAGTCCTTAAAAAGAAATGCACATGTGTTTATTTACTGCATTATAACTGCAACATCAAATACAACTATATTTTCATTTCAAAAAAGGACACATGCAATAAAATATTCTGATTTTATAATCCGATTCAACACAGTTTGTTGGTAACAGTGGAGCATCGCAGAACAGTCACAAGGCAAGGGTTTGGGGTGATGAATTTGCAGTCTCTTGATCCTACTTGCAAACAGCAAAGTCACGTCATATTTTATTTGTCATTGAGGGATAAACTTGTGGAACAATGTGGCTGGATCACAGAAGGTTCCAGCTACCCCTTAACTCCTGGACGAGCCTTGAAGAATCAGATTTTTTTACTTGAGAAAACATTATGCTTTGACAAGGATGAGGAATAGACAGCATTTTCCAAGCAGAGAGCAGAAATCCTTCCATGTTACACCACAGCTGAGGTACAAAACAAGGGCCTCTGCTTCACAGGTGCAAAGAAGCCAAGGCTGTGAGTTACTTTTAACTATTGCTCTGAAGAATGAAATCAGGCCATTTTCCACAATATTTCACCCCAGCTTTCTATTATGTTCATCTGCTCATGGGGCTTCAATCAATTTCATCTGGCATTTCAGCTATGGAATAAATCCACAATACACAGGAGGAGTCCACAGCTCAGAAAAGAACACAAAAAGTTGTCCTGAAATACTCAAAACATAGCCTCTTAACTACTTAAAAGGCCCTGTTCTTCATTAGAAAAGGTCCTTATTCTATCAGAGCTATTCACACACCACAGGTTTTTATTTTTAATATTTCCCACGAAGTTTCATGGGACTAATTTTGAAAAAAGGTTCTAAACAGTGTGAAAAAACTACAGACTCAGGGCCCAAAACGGTACCATTTCTAGCATAAACTCTCCTGACTTTCAGTTGGGACTTTTTAGGAAGTGTGACATAATGCTGTCCAGCCTTTCAAAACAATGACCTGGTTTCTTTCTGTACATCTTGCGTGGCGTAACACTAAGGATGACTTACTCTAACAATTTACATAAAAAATAAAGTCAGTCTTTTCATGCAGCTCCATTTTTATAGAATTTCACAGAGTCAGTATACAGAAGCTTACAGCTTTTTGAGCTAATTCTAGCAAATAGGAGGATTTATCTATGAAAACAAAGAGTTCCAAAAGTACATGGAAATCTGTAGAGCAAAATATATCTCTCTATATAATTTTCCAACACAAGCAATAGGCAGTTTAGAAAAATATGATTGTTACAGTCTTTCTGAACCAGAAAAAAAAGGATTTAAAAAATAAGTTCAGCTTTTCAAAAAGCCATATTTTTAATAAGAAAATAGAGTGGTCCGCATTTCCCTGAATAAGCCTGAAAGGTTAAAGAAAGGTCCAAGCAAGACAAGGAGTCTGACTTGGACTTGATATCAGCTGTGATAACATGCACATGTACAGAGACAGCTGCTTGGCTCCAGTATTGTTTACCTTAGAAATGAGCCTAATTTATCACAATTGTATTCTAAAATCATAAATAACATGACAAAAGTGGAACTGGTCCCCACAAGGCAAATAATTATATTCATACAAGCAAAAAGTGACATCAATCCAGCTATTTTCTTGTGACACTTAAAAGGTATTTTGTACCCAACTGTTACAATGAACAGCACATGTATAAACACAGATTATTATTGCAGACTTTGCTATCAGCTACTATACATAAACAAGAAGAGATGTTCATGCTGTAATTGCCTCTAAGGTTTTTGTTCTACTTGAATATTAACATTTACAAGAAGCTGAGGTGGAGACCTGAATTCAAGCCAGGATTTCAACATGCAAAATGACAGGGTTCATAGGAAGGTTTCTGATCCTCCCCATTACTGACATTTGGAAGTGGATAGGAGCTCTGAAGAATTTTAAAACCATTCATAACATGAGTTTCTCTTGTGAACAGCCTTTGGTTTTCCCTGTGCCCAGAGGTGGATGATCTAACGTGTAATGGACGATCTAATGGACAGGCTGATTAAATTTAGATTCACATCAATAAACCTCCTGTTAAGGAGAATTCACATTTTAGTTTCAGGTCACTTCTAAAAGAAGGTGGCAAAACACACCTCAGTATTTGCTGATTTTTAAATTAAAAGCAGAGAACAGTTTGATTGCAGAAACTTTGCTCCAGGCTGTTCTTAATAACTATTTAATTTATCAGTTAGAACTTCTTATTAATTCTGTTCAATGTGAGAGCAAATCCCTTCATTTTGTTGCAATTTTTGTGAAATATATGGGATATTTACTCACCCTATATGGGAGTCTTAGCACATTTCTTTAAACTTTCTTCTTGCTTGAAACTAAACAAAAGCACAAAAACTGATGGAAGCAAGATTGATGGAGTGTTGGTGAAGGGATCCAAAACTGTTTAAAATCCAGGCATGTGAACTAAATTGGGCCCGAGACAGCCCACTGCTCTGAGGAGTGAGGACAGGTCCTCTGTAGGAACACTGGGCATGGGTTATATTGCCAGTAAACAACAATGCAGCTTCTGGGTCTCCTACCACTTTTCAGTGTCAGTGGAGAGTTGTCTTACGAAAGGCAATGACAGAAAAATGCAACACCTGCATTATTGCTTGTGTAATTGCTTCACAGTGGTCCAGTACAGTCAAGTAAACAAATGAGAAGAAGGTGTGGTGCTGGAAGGGAAGCTCTGAGGCTGGGCAGATGCAGTGTGCCCTCCCGGAATCACCTGATAAACTCAGTTAACACAAATTAAAAGGAAAAAAAAAAAAAAAAAAAAGCAACACTGTTCAAAAGGAAAACATCTACTGAGGCAAAAATTACCATCAGGTAATTTGGAACAAGACAAAGGTGTGTCTTTTGCCTTCCAGTCAAGCTCATGTACAAAATGGAGGCTGGTGTTTGAGGACAGACACACACTTAGCACATGCAACATCCCAAATACCTTCAGGAACAGCCAGTGCTCAAGCAATGCCTCCCAGGTTAAATTCTTACAGGGTTTGATCTGAGAATGTGATGGAAAAATCATCTTGGGTGCTTTTTGCCCTAGAGACTGAAACTCAAACTCAAAGCTTATTAAATCTCATTAAAGCTCATTACAACATGTACCTCTAAACTCTTCCAGCTTCCCTTTAAGACACGGTTTCTCTTAAAAGCTGCACTTGAAAGTTACATTGAAGTGGAATGTCACCTTTAAGTAGAACAATAATTATGCTCCCCATTACATATATATATACACATATATATACATACATACATATATATATATTTCATGGCAACAGAAAGTACCATACAGAGGCATTCATTCATATCTGTAGTGAAATAAAGTCTGTGGTGTTCAATGCTTATTAGACTTGACAATAGAAATAATTTGATTTTGAAGGTGGGAGTCACTTCAGGAGAAATAACAGCTCCTACCTCTGAGTTCCAGCGGGAGGCCTCCCAGCAAAGCGCTGCTGAGGGCGGTGGCACTGCTCTCCAAACTCACCTCTCCCTTTTAACATACAGCTTTTCATGGAGCAAAAAGGAGCTAAAATAAATGGCTTGCTATAGGGCTTGATAAATGAGTTGTGAAATCAGTTTGTTAAAAGCGATCATTTTAGGCTGGTTTTTTTGTTGGTTTTTTCGGGGTTTTTTTTGTGTTTTTTTGGTTTGTTTGTTTGTTTGGTGTTTTTTTTTTTTTTCCCACGGCAGAAAAAAGGGTTCTGGCTTATTTAGGGTGCATAACAATGACAGTGCAACACTCCTGGCAGCTCAAAGGCACAGACCCTGGCTGAGCAGCACCTGGGAGCTCTTCCCCCAGCAGTGACAATGAGAGGATAACAGAGCTGCAGCTGAACCACAGCCCTCTGCGCTGACTGAGGGGCAATTTTCTGCACACAGTAATTGGATTACACATCAAAACCTGCTTAGAGAGGAGAAGAGAAAAAGGCTCTGGGCAGCCTATGAACAATGCTAATGGCGAGGCTTTCATTATTAATAATTGTTTGTTAAGGGACACCCTCACACTCCTGTCTGCCAATGTGAATATTAAGGGCAGTCTCTGAGCCAAAACTGAAGGCAGATAAGGGCAGGACATGGCCAGGAGACTTGGAAGAGATGTCTGGTCAGGACTAGAGTCCCCCCAAATAATGATGAAGGCTGGTTTGACACAGGGGACAGCAGAAACAGACAGAGCATCTGCAGGAGGAACTGCAATGGGGGAAGAAATTACTGAATTTTAAACTTACTGAAACTGGACCAGATTTTTTGCTCTAGGTATTGAGGAAGAACTGCCACTGGGAAGACCTAGGCTGTGGAAGAACTGCAACAGGAAAATAAGAATAAAAGACTGGGATAATTTACTTTGGAAAGGAAGCAAAGCCAAATCTCCTCTGCTCTCAGAAGGAAAGACAAAACATGGCCTGGGAAAGGTAGTGCTGGCCTTTCTGCTTCCTTGGATTTAACACAAAGTGGCCAAAAGAAGGAAAATCAAACCATCCCCACTCCCCAAACAAAAAGTTTCTGATCCAAAACCAGTTCAGGGGAATACCTCTTCACACAACCTGGAATATTGTGGAACTTGCTGATGGCTCTGAAGCCAGAAAGCCACTATCCTTCAGTAAGGCACTGAATAGGCTCGCCCCCAAAATCCAGAAGACTAAAGACAACACCTGACATTTACTTGAAAAAGAACAGAAAAACTCCCACTTCAGTTCTACAATGCATTTCTGCCTCCTGAGGATTGAACAGAGACCGTCATTAGTGGCTTTCTATCTATAATAGCATTTCCTGAATCTTTTCCTGGAGCATCAGCACCCGCCACCTACCATTAACCTGTCACCGAGCGGTTTTATTTTAGCAGTTTCTTCTGTGTTTAAAGAAAAAAAACCCAACACTTCCAGGGCTCAAATCTCAGCTCGAATCACCCTGAGGGGAGCCTCCTTCCACAGTCACGGACATGAAACTGAACAGTGCTGATGGCCGCTGTCAAAATTTTGTCTGGCAGAGCAGGATGGCAAGCCCTTGTTCCTGTGTCATTAGTCCTGGACTGCTCTTATTATGCCAGACCTACATGCTCCCCTCTTGCATCGAGATATCAGGCTGCCTTTTGAGGACCTAATGTCTCCTGCTGCTTCCACTGGGATGCTGCACCTTAAGCTGTGCAGTTTCACCTCACCCACACTTTACTAGGAGAAGGGTTGTTATCTCACAGGTTCAATGAGGTAAAATCTGGCAATTGCTGAAGCAGGTTAGGGAACAGAAGTGCCATTTAGGCTACAGTTTGAACTGGTATATTCCTGATATATATTCTTTGTTTTCTAGATCTAATTATAACTCTCTGGTAGACACGTATTCACATTTTAAATTTGATAGAAAAGAGATAATAAAAAACCAACTGTATGACAGATTATTCCATCCTGCTTTGTTGTTTTGTTTTGGTTTTTTCTATAATTCAAGAATCTTTGTTTTGTTTGTTTTACCATTTAACAAGTGCAACATGATCCCACAATTCTTAAGACATGTACAAGTCAAAATGCCTTGTGCCTAAAACATGCTGCAGTTACCCAACACCTACAACTAACCTGTTTATATTCCAGTATAACCAATAGATACCTTTTTTAAAATATGGCAAAAGTAGTAAGATTGGTTTCTCAATGAATCATGTTGTCTGCACCAGAAATATTATCTTTAATATTTTAATAAACTGGCTTCTGAGAGTTGCCAACAGCTGACAGATAAATTAACACAATAAACTTGTAATGGCTCAGAGCGGGTCAATGATCTGGGAACTGCTAAGAATATCCTCAACAGCCCACAGCATTCTGGAAGAAGCTGATATAGGTTCTCTGGGCAAACATGTTTTGAGCTGCAGACTGGCAAATGATACTGTCCAAGGGGTAGTAAAGTCTCCAAAAGCAGCTCTTACAGCCAGCTGGGTACATAACATATGACTTGAAAGACATCTATGATGCCTGGCAAAGACATGTTTATTGGAGGTTTTATACCAGCCTTTCCTGAAAGGCAAAACTATTTTTCCAGTTTCCTATGGTGGATAATTTAGTTTCAGTCTGTAATCTTTAGCTATTCCAAAAGGCTTTGTTTGCTCTGGGAATCTCTGTCGCACAGCAGTTTTGGTTTTTTTTTCTGAAGAAAAGAGGACAATGTACTCTCTTGTTGACACAAGTTAAAAAAATTATTGTACTTGAACTCACTCTTCAAATCTCTTTAGTGCTAATGAGATGTGTATGCACACACATCAAAGTAAAACATTCTCTTTTTAATATTGAAGAGGAGATGAGATGTAGCAAGCTCTTGAGGTCTAGAGCAACTAAAGGGAAAATACTGTTTCTTCTGATGTGCAGAGATCACCACCCGTCTATCTAACAATGGCCATTTTTCAGAGACATTTCTTCTCTCCAAAGTCTACAACTACTCCAACAAAACGGATTAAGGAGAAGCATAAAGCCATTCTAAAAGCTCTGCAAATTATTCAGTGATCACTAGGTGGTTTTATTAGTTAGCCTAGTAGCTTTATTTACAGCCTCAAATGTTTGAGTTTTCTAAGTATCTCGGTCAGTATAAATAAAGTAGCACTTAGTAGAAATCATGACTGCTCTGGAGATCCAGTGCTAGCAGAGAAATATATCATTTTTAATGTATGTGCTTAGAATTGAACATGTTTTTCATACAGAGATTTCTGGAGAGGGCATATATAAATAAAATTTAATACCATTTAAAGTGCTGGCTGGAATCAGAGAAAGGGCTGTTAAGAGACATGGGGCACAATAGCAATTTTCTACCTCAATTTATTGGTGTCATGGAAAATTCTCTGGAAAGCATCAGGCTTCAAAATCAATTACAGTTTACAAATGAGGCTTGCTTTCATGCCAAAGGTTGGGTTTGAAGTGTGCCTTTGGGCAATGTCTTACTGTAATGCGTGGGCAATGGAGTGCAGGATTTTGCCTTCAGCACTGCAGGGTCATTAATGTGGTCAACCAGCTCCTGGGTCCAACAGCGCAGGCAAGAGCTCGGACAGAGCGCTGTGAACAGGCTGGGTGTCTGCACAGACCAGGTGCACAAACAACTCATAACCTCAAACATACCCGATATATTTTAGATGGTTTTAGCGCCCTTTGACAGTGGCTGCATCTGGACTGGGGCAAAATGGTGCAAGTCCTCAGCTGCAGGCACATCCTAGGTTCTGTGCATCCCATGTTTCGGCAAGGGAAGGCTTAAGGCAGTGGCCCCAGTCTGAACCTGAGCTATAACACATCTCAGTTACATCTGGATGTCAGAGATGCATGAGCTGGGGATTTTATAGGCACAAAAGTGAGCATATAACCACCAAATCATCTGTGAGCAAAGATGAGGAACCATGCTCAAGATTTTAAGGACTGATTTGGAAACAGTATGATTTAATTTGTGTTTTGAGGAATCTGAGCTTTGTACAGTTTCCTGGAAGCTGGACTGGGCAGTTTGTTTTCATTATTCTAATTACTGACTTGATTAATATTTACGCACACTTCCAGGAATCAGTATCACAAGCTTTTCAGAAAAAAATCCCACAAGAGAATAAAAAAGAAAGTAAATTCTGCATTTACATCTCAAGTTTACTTTTGCGGTTTTTTTACTTCTTTCTTTGCCAGAAAAATCTCACACCTGCCTTGGACAGGTGAGGTAAATGATATTATGGAAGACTTAAACTGTTTTCACTGATATGAACATTAAAGTCCTGTGCTTTGGATAGTTTTCATTGCAAAGAAGTAGAAATATTCATCACTTCTGTGAGATATTCAGATTATTTAAGTTAATAAGAATGGATTGACTGAGATTTAAAAAAAAACCTTCCAAGATTACAGACAGGGGACTTACAGAATAAATTGATTGCAAATCCAGCAGCAAAAGTGTGTTTCTAATTTAGTTGTTTGGTTTTTTTTTTTAAAACCTGCCACAACACTGAAACATCAAGGTGATAATGCAGTTGTTCTCTTAAGATCCTCTGTGCAGAAATTTTTCTCCCAGAAATTTTTTTTACACACTCCTATGGTGTCAAATGCATTTGTGAACCCATACAAATCACCCAGGTCAGAAAGGCTCGGCAGAAAGAAATCTGATGTGAGATTTTGTGCTTTCATAGAAAAAAACTCTTCTATCTCCCTATTGACTTCCATTTGCAGCTTTATTATTCCTCATTATTTTTACTTTCTCACTGGTATTTTACTTTCATCACCTGGAACAGCTCAGCAAAACCCAGAGAACTGCAATGTAGCTACATCACAGAAAGGTGTGTGCACACCTACACACATCCACAACCACACAGAGCAGGTTTTGTTACTGCCCCTCTTCCCCCACACTTCTTTTCTAAAGGAAGATTTAATGTGAGATGGAGATGTGTGATGATTAAACTCCTTGCTGGGCAGCCACAGGAGTTTCTTCCCCCAGGGCTGGCAGCAATTTTTAGAGGAATGTGCATGGCACTTGCACAGCTAATCAGGAAAGGAGAAGGTATGTCCTCTGCCCCCAGAAAGAATGGTTGCAAAGAAGGAATTAATTTGCCCCAATCTCTGACAAATTATAGCCCCTCTCACCCTCTCCATCTGGCTCCCTCATGAAAGAAATCACAGGCCTTCCTTTGCTTTCCCAACATGAATGTCTTAGTGCTTAGCACACAGGGACTCTGCTTACCTTCCTGCTTCCAGTCCCTTCTGCCTGCTGAGAGCTCTTCTGCTACCTCCTGACAGTCAGGTTTTTAACCCACATCAGCTCAGCTCCTGTTCATGCTTCCCTTGCACTTTGACTGATCCCTTCATTATCTCTGCTGTCTCTCCTTTAATTTCCACACTTCTTTACACTTTTAGCAGAATTTTGGCGTTTTAATCCAACACTAGCAATCCCAGTGTAGTCAGAAGCATTATTAGGAACACAGTGACAGAGTCCCGGTGGTGGAAGTGTCTCCTCAGAACAGTGGTAGAAGCCCTGTTACTCACCCATTTTAAACCTTGAAAACTGAAGAAAAGCTGTTTAATATGCAATAGAACCAAAACTCTAGCAGGGAGGGGGAACCAAAAAGATTCTGAGATTTTTTCCTCTGTAGAGTCTGTACTCTTGTCCTCTGTGTTAACTGTGACTCCCTTTCTAAGGTTTTACAAAATGATGGACACCTCTCCTCTCTACGTTTAGCTGCTCCTCTTTCACACTGCCTGTTTTCCTAACCCTGTGCCTAAATTGAGCTCTGTGCTGTTATGCCTCTCAATTCTACACAAGTTTGCTTCTTTAACAGAACTTTAATGATTTTGTTAAATAAGTGACTTCCTCCTTCAGTCTCTCAGCTACTTTATTATTTTAGACCTTATTTAGAAGAAAACATCAAATACCCCATACTGATATGCAGAAGAGAAGTTCCTTCTGCAACATAGCCAGGAGAGGGAAAGTAACTGTTTCTTCTGTTAATTTTTTTTCATGATTACTACTATGGCTAAAAAAATGAGACAGTAAGGGACAGCTCTCAGAAATGGCACAAATTTTTAGAAATTACCTTTTCTCAGGAATCAATTACATAAAACACCACTAAGAATGGCTTCATCACTCTGAAGTGAGAATTGCTTTTCTATTAAAATGTACATTGTTTTTAATTTCTGTTAAAATGTACATTCAAAAATTTGATAAATCAGGCATAGGGTTATGTAAATAAACAAGTTGCCATCATTTTAGAGTTTATACTACATACTTGACTGTCTTTGATACAATCAGTGTACATAATTTCAATAAACCATTAATATAAAAGCATCCTAGGTAGGAATCTTGTTTCCAGGGTGGTATTATTAAAGTACTTCCAACTTATGCTTTACTGACACTGAACCAGGCTGCATCCCATTGTTCAGGCTTTATGATCCATTACCAAATGCCTCTTTATAAAGTAAAAAAACTCAACAAACCAAACCAAAAAACCCCACAAACACAAAAAACCTAACAAAAACTCCACCCTTTTTTATAGACAAGATTGGTGATACAAGGTTTTGTTCAGTGCTCACAGATTTGTTCAGAAAATTTTGACCTGATTTTAAAAGTTTTCCTGCTAGAGAGATGCTAAAAAATAGATTCTTTTTTTTTTTCTAGCTTTCTTCCTACTGTATTCCACCTCTCCTGATTCAGGTGGGCTGGAGAACACAGTAATTGGAAAAGAAATCTGGTAAAAAATAAGAACAAGAGGAGGTCCACCCCCACTCCTACTGAAGTCAGTAGAAACATTTCTATTAGCTTCTGCAACCCCTGTATCCAGATACTGAAAAAGCAGCTCAAGATTTCAAAGAGAATGGTCCAATCTTCGTTGGGCTGAATGTTAACCACTCTATTCAAATATGATTCTACGGTGCCTGCTCTCCAGTTTACACTCTGGTGCATGACCACATGTTCTCATACTTGCTCTGACTTCAGTTGTAAACAGGAATCTGACGTTAAAAATCACCCAGAAAATCCCACAACACCACCATCCTTCAGTATTGCTTGCTGAAAGATAACAGAAACATTGCAGAATTGTCCTTAAACAGTGGATGAGTGGATGGTGGTTGTTAGTTTGACCACAGATATGCATTTTTATATATATATGTACATACATACACAATCTCTATATACATATTATAAATACAAGAATAAAAAAATTGTAAAAAGATTAATTTTGCTCAGATACTTGAATGAAGTGGATTAATCTCATGTTGCAATTATGTGATCTATCCAGTTGATATGATGGCTGTGTTAGAAGCCCTAAAATCTACAATAGTTGCAATTAAAAACAGAGTCTGCACTTCTGCCAGTCACCTCGTGCCATACCAAGAAGTTATGTTGGAGGTGGGCCCTCGTATCTCAGCATCAGCTTGAAGGAGCGAGCGAAGTTGTTGGCCAGTGTGCAGCTGTGGGTCTCCTCTGCCAGGGGAAGGAGGAAGGCCAGGAGCAGCAGGAGCAAGAGGAGCAGTTGCAGTGGCAGTGCTGCCCGGCACACGCGATGCAGGTATGAGCACACGCCTCCAGAGTGCTTCTGAAAAACACAAACCAAAGAGAAACTCAGAAATATAAATTGCTGGGGAGGTCTGTTTCAAATACAACCAACTGCCAGGGAGAGGGTCAGAACAGCCCCTGTGGTCCTTGGCTGAGGATCCAGCCTGGGTGCTGGGCACACTGAAGCTGACTGAAGTTAAATTATGTCTTTTAGGAGAATAGTTCACTGTTTTCAAGAATTCACTGCTGCAAACTGTTGTCTTCTAGAAGAAAAATGCTGCTGACTTTCTAGAAGAAAATGTTTGCCTCCAGGTCCATTTCCAGTTACAAAGTGATGGTTACAAATGCTCATACCCAACTGGTCCCCTCACAGCCACCAGACGGCACAGAAGGTCTGTGTTTGCTACTCTCCAGTCAGTAAAATGAGAGTGTTGGTGCCTGGAAGAGAGGAACAGCTTCTGCTCTCCGTCAGCAGAAAGGAACTTTGTTTGCAGCTCATCCAGCTCCCAGTCATCTGCCCTGCAGCACCATGCTTTGGCTTTGGGGTCTACAATACTGGAGATCAGATAAAAGGCACCACAGTGCATCTTGCCTCAGTATACCTTATACCTTACCAGGCCCAGCTTAGAACTTTATGTGATGCAAAAAAAAAGAGAGAAACACAACATTGATAGTGAAGGAAGACATTAAAGTCTCATCTATTTCTGTGCAGGTGGGGGACACACAAAGGAGTCCCATTACACCTTTCTTTAAGCTAGTGCAAACCTAGAGTAGCTTAGATAACCTCATAAATTTAATCTAGTTTAGCATGACCAGGGGAGAATATATTTAGGGCTACAGAATTCAGAAAAGATTAATTAAGAAAGGAGATTTCCACTGGCAAGATTCCTGGGTAACTCCTGTCAATGAGCTGAACTGTGCAAGTTTCCAAAAAAAAAAAAAAAACCAAAAAAAAAAAAAACCACAAAAAAACTCTCTTGAAAAGAATTCTGATAAAAAGGGCTCAATAACCCACTTATTTCATCAAACAAGGATTTATACAACGAGCATAAATGCAGTGCTTAATGCAGCTACATTAGGAACCAGCCTACATCATAAATGTCAGCACAGAACATCCACTGAAGTGGGACCCACGTTTTCCACAAAAGGAAGTTAATTTATTGTATTCAAGTCACAGGCAATGTCAATCCTGCAGCAAAATTAGGGCTTCTGCCCACTATGGGGTGCTTAACAGGCAATGCCTTTGTACCACTATAGCACCACCATGAATAGCCCATGGGGAACATCAGCAGAGAAGAAAAGGAGGAGACTGATGGTAGAAGAAAGTGATTATGCCTTTTGCTATTTTTAATTATCTCTTCCACTGCTTTCTAAATTACTCAGTCCCTTGTATCTCCATATAAATGCTTACAGAATTAATGACAAAGGTAAATATACAGCTGCAGTTATACATAGCGAGACAGTTGTGCTGCAAAATCCTTCTGTTGTAGTTGGTTTGCTTCCATTATATTGAATGGCTGATGAGATTTAATTATTGTGTCAGGCAGATGTAGACGCAGCAGAGCAACAGCTGCTTGCTCTACCATTTCTGGCCCACAGTATCTGGGTTGTAATTTGCTCGCTGTGGCCAAGGAAAACTCAGATCCCTGGACACTGGAACTGTCAGTAGATAAAGTGTACATGCCAAGGTGTGAGTGGGACTGACTCTGAGCACCATGGGGCAAGTTCCCCAGGTACAGCAATCATTTACCCACAAAATCAAAGCTTCACCAACCTGGCTGCCTTGCAGGAGTCACCTGCTCCTACTGTGACCTGTTCTCAAAGTACAAGGTCTAAGTAGCTGTACTAACGAGACTTTCCCTTCTCTAGTCCAGACCTGAAATCCTTCTCCCCCCCTGGATTTCATCTGCCTATGGGCTGAACAAAACCTGGAGAGTCTTCTGTGTTAACACTCAATGCTAAATCCATCATGCACAAGAGCAGCAGCCACAACTCTTGGTGTGAGCTCTCTGGGCTTGTTTCTGTAATGCCACGAAATAGCCACTTCTTGGTGCATTCAGTGTAAACCAATGCACTGTCATTCACAGCTCATTGACAAAGATTTCTCATTTGTAATTCTTCACTGCGTCCATAATATACAGCAATATGACAAATACATTTATCAGAGTGCCCTATCTATAAGGAAAAGACCCTTTCCAGGTTCCAGAAGCCATGAGCAAGTTTGTTTGCATGTATGAACAGGTGTAGCTCTGTCAGTGGAAGATCCTATTCAAGTTAACTCTGCATTGGGACAATTCAAACCATGCCCTTTCTCCTACCACAAAGGCACAGTAAGTCTTAATGCTGATGCTGTTGAAGGGTAAGATCCTGTGAGTGTTCAATAGTTCACTACAACTGGAATCCTCAAAAATGTTCTCACAAATTCAGATTGGGACTTACAAACCCATCTCTCACTGACACAGATGTGAGGACCGCCAGTCTTCCTAGCAACACCTAAAACTTTTCTTTTACTGCTGTCAATCCTTTACAATTGGTTTTGAAAGCTACTTCAATCTGAAACTATTCTTTCATTGCCAGGCCAGCTGCAACAAATCTCTTCCCTGTTATGTCTTTCTCCCTATGAACTGGTGAAATGAACTGGGAAATGTGGGCTTTTCCAGTTGTGCCTTGTCTCTGTTCCTGCCACAGCCCAGGGAGCAGATATCTGATGGTCACTCAGGCCTGTTGCTAGTTTCCGATGATGACCACACTGCCAGTTAACCACTAATGTTTTCCCTACCCTAATTCTTTTACCAATCCAGCATTTGATTCAGAGCAGTTCACTGACTCTGCCTTGATTTCAATAGCAAAGACTATTAATGCAACTCAAGTAACATTTCAATCTCATCCCATTTCTCAAAGTGCCTTGCTTTTAGATACACTGGAAGAAGCTGTAAAATAGTATTGCTTTTCACAACTCATCCTCCAGAAAGAATTAATGCAAAATGGATTTATTAACAAGCTCTCATTTGCCTTCCTTGGACCTTTCTGCAGAGAAAGATACTCAGGCTAACCACAGCAGATCCTAGCATTAGAAAAATCTGTGAAGGGACATTTACCTTGGGGCAGAACATCAGAGAACGAGAAATGTTTTGTCTTTATCTGCTGCTTCTCTCCTACCTGCTTGCTGGGTTTATAGGTATTTGTGTTCAATGAACTTTTGTCTGTGATGCTCAGCTTCCCTGTTTTGTTTGAGCACACAGCAAGGTCAGAATCTTGTATTTCGGACTCCATTTGTTGTCATGGGAATGACTCAGCTATCGCAAACGGTATAATGATGTCTCTGCAGGACTGAAAATGAGGCCCACAGGAGCTGTGAAGGTTTGGTGTTTTCAGCAAATTTGCAATGATAAACCCTTAATAAATGAGGGCCTCAACCTGCACACACTGAAATCTATAGGAGATTTATCATTAATTTCAGTGTCTGCAGTGGGATTATGCACAGGCACAACTAAATAAAGTCAGGATCAGGAACTACTTGTCTTTGGAGGTCAGCAGGTATCTTACAAATGGATTCATTACTTATATGCCCAAGTTGTTGTGATATGAAACCTACATTTGTTCCATAGCTTTGTGCTTGCTAGAACAATTGGTGATTACTTTATTTTTTTGGGTTTTTTTTTGTTTTTCTTTTTTTTTGTTTTGTTTGTTTTTTGTTGTTTTTTTGTGTGGTAGTACTATGAGAGATGTTAAAGGATAAAATAATTTGAAGGAGACACAGTAACTTTTAACAGGAAAGATGATACATTTGGAAAAAGCACGGAAAATTTGAGGCACTGACTCCCTTTCTGAGTATGAAAAAACAGCATTTCAATTTTACTAAGTCAAGATATTTTTTTAGGTCTGTGATGTGAAAAAGAGATGCTTTCAGGATGTGGTGACCTGAGATTATGGCACCAACAGGAAATTCAGGAGGTCAAGGTTCAAACCTCTGCACTACTAGACTCAAAGTGATCAGGGTCCTGGAGTCAGCACCACACTTCCAACCCTTTAGCACATCATTCTGGGTTAGAAAAGGACAGTCTAACACAGTTCCACTTTTGCAAGAGACAGTTTGAATATATAATTTCCATGTGAGATGGAAGGTTGACGATGAGAAAGTTGAGAAGGTCGGAATGACAACCCTTGCTACACAGTGGAATTTCCCTTCTGCAATCACTCCAGCTACTGGCATCGGTACAGCTACTACCCAGCACCCACAGTGCCTGCAGTGCATGTGTCAGATCTAGGCTCCACTCAATATTCTGAAATCAAATCTTCCTCTGAGAAAAACTGGCAAAGCTCCAGTGAAGTCAACAGAATTTTAATTTCCACCATCTTAGAATAACAGCTGGAATACCTGAGTATTGAGCCAAAGTGTCAGAGACATTTTTGAAACACACATGGAAAAGGAATAGGTTGGCATTTAAAAAGAAAATATACTTTTAAAGTTCACCATCAAGAATGAATGTCCTCCCCCTTCTCCCTCAAAATACCAGGACAAGCAAGGACTGTCAAGGGGTGGATGGCTGTGTTTTGTGTAATGCTAAATGCATGCTTGTTCCAAATGAACCGCACTGGCTGTGAACATTCACATTTGTACTTGATTCGTGTAGGGGTGTTTGAATGACAAGCATCGGTTTAGATCTAGGGAGTCCTCAGAACTTAAATCTGTTTGCAGTTAATAACTCCTTACCATATGCACCGTGAAAAATCACTTGGATGGGAAACAGCAGAAAAGCACTTTAGAACTTGCTACATAATATTGCTGTGTAAGTTGCTGAAGTGTTTTACTAAAAATCAGTGCCCCCCCCCTCCCCAGTTTGCTATTGACCACATTCCAGGATATAAGAAAACACACAGTTAATCTAGCTATTTGAGAGAGCAGAGCAATATAGCATCTTAGACCAGCCTCATTAGCGAGGTTTTGCTGCTGCTTGTATGTCACCAGTGTGCCTGACAAAAATCATACCTGCACCACTGAATCAGTGATCCAGCAGAGAAAAAATATTTAGTCTGGATTTATTCCTCTTACCTCAGAGTATTTCCTGCGAAATGCACTGCTGCCTGAAAACTCCTGCTCTCCCCAGGGATAAAGAGACCAATGCCTTAGTGTCCTACAGACACTGCATACAGACACCAGCAGCCATTCCACTTCACGCCAGGGCTGTACCCAGCCCAAGTATCCTCTATTCTACAGCAGTTGGCACAGATGCATAGGTACTAAGGCAAGCATAAATAATTTCTCCTTAATATTCTCACCCTTCAGCTACTTTCAGTTCAGGCAGTTTCCTAAGCCTGATAGAGCTTGTTCATCTGTTTAACATTCAGGGAATCTTTCTTGCAGATACTCGTCCAGTTTCCCCTTGAACCTACACAAACTGTACAGAGTCCTCAATATTCTTAAGCAAGGAGTTCCAACTGGCATGAAGAACACATCTCTTGTGTTAGCTTTGAACCTGGTTCCTAGTTCATTCTGCAAGAAGAGATGGAGGGTCAACCATCATTTACACTCTCTGCACAATCCATCATGATGTGAAACCCTAAGTTAAATGCTTAGGCACAAGTTAAATCCAGGCCTACCTCCATAGTGGGAAGGTCACAACATATTGGGCCTTAACTACAGCAATAGGGACAGAGGAAGAACTTCTTTACAGGAAGAATAGATAGGCCTTGGAAAGGATCACCTACATAGGTATGGATTCTAGCACTTCATTATTCCTCTGAGAATAAACAGAGCTGCCAGGAAGGCTGAAACAACAGCTTGCCATACATTCCTTTCATCCTGCATAGGAGTATGCCCAGGTAGGAGTATTAAGCACCACCACTTGTTTTGGTGAAGCAGCTGCCTTATCAGTGGCATTTTGCCTCTGAGAGGCCCCATGTTTCTGCCACTTGAGATCCCACTGGGTACTTATTCAGCTGTCACTCACAGAGGCAGGTTATTGACAACAAGAAGAGCTCAGTTCCAGGGGGATCACAGGCTGCTCCCTCAAACCAAAGCAAATTGGTTTTTCTACCTCAATGTGAGATAGTTTGGAGATGGGCTTCTCATCAGTTCTCAACTCAGAGCCACGAGTGTCCCTCTCCAAGATAAACAACACATTGCAAATCACAGCTGGTCTTTTCAAGAGGGAAATAATTTAGGGGAGTTAGATGCTACTGTCACCACAGAACTGAGTATCCAACATGCTCTTGGGCAAAGCACAATCCCATAAACCACAGCAGGAACTAAGATCAGCCTCTGTTGATCAGAGGTCATGTGGCCTCTGCAAAAGGACAGTGAGACACTGGGTTCAGAACTGTATTTTCCTAAAAGCAAACACTGCCCAGGGTAGGCAACCAGCAGTGAGGAATGAGTAAGGAGGGCCTGGGACCCCATGGAGTCCCGTGCTTATCATTCTCCTTCGCATGAAGAGCTACCAGAACGAACCACAATGCTGAAGGGAGGTTAACTGCAGTCATACAAGCAATTTTAGCTCTGACATTTTCCATCTTCAGATTGCTTGACTTTGCAACCTTAATGTTCCTTTCAATTCTAAAGTGCATAAGCATATGCATGTAAATAGGTAAGTATATAGGCAAATAAAATAGTTTTCTTCCTGAGGGAAGATTCTGGAGTACCTCAACATGGCTGGGGGATAATCTAGAATCTTTGATACAGGCGTCATTTAAAAGAAACAGAAAACAAGGAAGAGCCAGCAGTTCGTATCTGAGGTTTCAGCAGCCACATATGGTGGATATTTCAGAATTTCTGCTGCAAAGTCACCTAGAACTAAACACTGTACCATATGCTACTGTGACAAAAACGGATTTATAAAGGCTAGCTTCTGTGTGCATATACAGCATGACATGTTTCTAAGGGAAGCACATCACAGGACAAGAGCTACAGCTTGACCTGTTAAAGTAGCACTGATTTCTATGATTCTCCAGACCCAAGCAAGCAGAAAAAGACTTCAGTCTTCTATAATTATACAGGAATACAGAGAAGTAAAACAACATTTCCCAATTTCCACCTTCCACTCATCCTTACAAGTTGAAATAAACTAATTAAAATAAGCATAGTAAGAATAAAAACTGAAAGAAAGACAAAATGTTCTGGAACTTGTAGAAGTTACTGACATCAAAAGCTGGTTTATCATGTCAACAATGTATGCTTCCAGCTGCTTGAGAAAATCCAGTGATTCTCTCAAGTCAAGATCAAACTTTTCTTAAACTTCAGCAGTCACTATACGTAATTTGAATATTATTTGCATTTTATTTAAATAATTAAAAAATGTGATGGCTTGCTTTTAAAGAAATAATAGGTATAAAATTAGAGGTGATGATTAGAAGAGTTTTTCTTATAGTGCCTTTTATAGTTGTGTTAAAAACATTTTTTCAAGCATACACTGAAAATTGGTTGCATTCTGCTATTGCTCAACAAATCTCTCTCTTTACCTTTCAGTTAGGATGTAAAATTGTATCTGCTGAGAAAATCATTCCAAGTTATCTCCTTGGTGAAAATCTGCAAACACTTCACAAAATGGCAGGCAGATAAAAGGATCATCTCTTCACATAAAGCAGGGACCACCAACCACATGCCTAACTATCCCACAGAAGCATGAAAAGAAAGTAAGAACCAGGTGTCCCAGGAAGCAGGATGTCACCTCCTTGCACCAGCACTACTGTAGGCAGAGAGCACTGGCAAGGCACAGGTGTGGCAGGACCAGATAAACAACAAACAAAGAGCCCCAGATTTCTAACATGTGAGGACACTGTAAATTGGAAAACAACATGAAACCTACAGAAGTAAGAGCAGACAGGCAGGGAGTCTCACAGGTGCAGTAATGCGAACGGAAGCTTGTGAGCCTGCTGTAAAAGGAAGGGGGTGCTGCTTCCTGGCTCAGCATACTTAACAGTGGGTCTGAGTTAGGAATGGGCAGTCAGGATTTTTCTGGAGGTGGGTTTTTTGTTGGTTATTTTGACTAAGTTTCCTTTCTGAGCAAACACCACTGTTAGGAGAAAATAAGTCTATCTGCTAATTTTTAATGCTAAGATGACCTTCATCCTGTGTTTGGGTCATGGTATAATTCCTAAAATAGGTAAGCACAGGCTTATAGGCAGAGGGATGAAAAAAATAATGGAGAGATATTATCTTTATCTATAAAAGAGGTATTGAAAATGGAAGGAAAGATACCTTTTAATAAGTCTTTTTCATTTTACTAGGACTGTAATTGTACAGAAGATTTCAAGTGGGTAACACCTAGCAGGACTTGAGGAAAACAAACGGGTCACACACTTTCAACAGAGAGGCACCACTAACACAGGCACTAACATACAGTGCTGTGCTTTTCTGCCATGAGGAACTCCCATCATATCTGCACTTGGGCAGAGCACACCACATTACTGTTTTCTTCCTGGCAAGCTGTGGCAGCTCTTGCCTTGCAGTTTCCTGAATGACTGCATTAATTTGATTGACTCCAGATCAATGGTGTCCCTAAATAAGATTAACGTACATGTTCCTTCTGTCTGTATGTTACAGGAGATTACTCTCAGCAGAATCTCAAAGGAAGCAATTAGCTGACCATTGATGTAATGAATTCTAATTATTTTGTTTGTACAAACAATAAAGCCAGATCGTTTGTTTAGCAAGGAAGTGTAATTACTCTGAGCACTTGGGAAAATAAATCAAACAGTGCTACCTAGACCTGTAAATAATGAGCTTTCGACTTCCTATTTATGCTAAGAATACTCGTGGAATACTTTCAGGTAGCTGGGAGCCAACCTTTGAAAGTAACATTTATCATAGTTATTACTGAGCACTTGCTTGATTATGTTCTTGAGTGTGCTAGGTACCCTGCAGAAATATCCATCTACATTGGCTGTCACTGGCACCTGCTAAAAATTCCCTGCAGCCAGTGCAATTTCCTGCAACTGTTTTTTGTTAATCAACAAGAAGTCGCTCACATCGCAATCATTAGGCTGTTCTGCTCCTTAGGGCACCAGTGGCAGGGGCATGTCCTCAGCAATGGATGAATGACCAGAAAAAAAGCACATTACTATACATAGAGCAGGCTCTATTCTGCCCAGCATTTGGCCATGTAGGCTAGAAATGGAATAAAATCGGAAGGCAATGGAATGAGAATGGTCGCAGCTGGGTCTTCCCCTTCTCCATGCTGGTCCGCTGCTGCTGCAAAATATTCACAGTTCAAACAGGAGAGACAAGGAGAGTCACTGGGGACCTCATGCTGCAAAAAGCAGAGATCAGTCCAAAAATACCTCAACTTCTGCCACTTCTGCTGATTTTGTGTGACTCAAGAGCATGAGGGAGCTGACAAATTAGAGATAACCTGATCCTATTTTATGCAAACCCACTGGCTGTTGCAAGCACAGTGATGCAGCCATCTGCACTCCCTGCAGATACTAACTCCTGAGATCAGCCGTTCTCTTCAAGGTAGCTGGCTTCCTTTAACACAGCTTTGAAAAGATATTCATGTATACAAAAATATTTGATCTTTCTTTCATTTCTAGCCACATTTTAGGTGTTAAATCTGAATTTAAAGTAAACTGCATAGCCTAGGATTCTGCAGTTGGCCTGGTTTTCCTCTTTTCTTAGGCCAAACAGTGATACACTCAAAAGGGATAAACATTATTTTCTGTCTCTCTTAAGTGGTGCTCAAAAATCTTGTGGCAACACTGGCTTACATCCTGATAAAACCTGGATGAAAAAAAAAGGCACTTCTGCTTACAGCACTTGGATTCTTGTTGTAGAGATACTGTTTAAACAGAGAATGAAAGCCCTGAGGTCAGCAAAATCTCACTAAAATCTCACTGAAGTGAGCAGGGTGTAAGTTACAGCAACATCTGTACTGGCTGAAGGGAAACTGCAAATCACTTGTTAGTGCAGTGGGAGCCATTTCCCTCATGCTTATGAGGTATTTCAGTTCTTCATTCCTTTCCACTCTGAGTTGTTTCTCTTTGTTTGTGTTCAGTAGCTATTAAAAACTCACAGAGTGGGGTTTTTTTTGTGCTCTTGCTGTAGGCCTAATTGACAAATGTTTGCTGCCTGCCATTATGTTAAGCCAGCATCTTTGAAAATTCTTTGAAATTTAGTCTAATTCAGAGAATTTAAGGGTGAATAAATACCATGTACCCCAAGGCAGGTGAGGCAGATGAATTAAAAATGGCATCTAACTGTAGTGGAGACATGCTAATGCCTAAAGCTTTTGTTTTGTTTTTCCCTACAAACAACTTGACCCAATCAAACAACATGAAACCAGAGAATTCCTTGGTCAGTCTTCTAGAATATCCCTTTGAGCCTCTTCCAGGGAAAAGCAGCACTACTAAATGTTTGGCTGCCTCTACACCAAGTATTAAAATGTCATACTGTTTTTCCAGCCTGAAAAATTCTTACTGAATTTTCTTACTGAAAATTCTTACTGACCTTACTGGATGAAACAATTAATGCTGAGCCAGACAGGCAAGAACAGAAAGTCTTTGGGGGTTTTCAGGAAGGCTGAACTGCAGCCAAAACTACTGAGGAAAGTGTGAAAACTGCCTTAAAATTGGTCAGTATTTTTCTGGGTATAAATACTGGAGCTGCTACTCCACATTTGAGTATTACAGGAATATCTCATCAGAATGAGGAAAGTCTTGATTTCTGGCCATGCTTGAAGTGCACTGTACTGCACCCTTTAAATATTGGTCTCTTGTACAGGGGTGTTGCAATAGGAGAAATCAAGGGTTTGATTTATCTTAAAATGATCAGGTGATTATGATCCTGCAACACATTATTCATCCAATCTCCTTTGTGTTGGGTAAATAAAGCCTTATTCTGTTCCTTCTGAAAACAAATGGAAAGTGGGATGACAGTACAAAGTAGACGAGCGTCTATAAACAAAGCAAACTGTGACAGAAAAATTTGCTGATTTTATGAAAATGGGATCAGAACTGCTGCTTGGTTTAATAAGAAACTGGCAGTTTTTTGTTTTCTTTTAGCTTCTCCTTATCATCTGCTGTACTGCTTCTGTTTCTTATGTCATCACTTCAAAAAGAAAATCCATCACAGGAGCAATTCTTCTGCTTAGAACAAGGATTTAGTCTAACATTAGACAAATCTCTTGACTTTCTCTGGCTTTCTGCATTAGAAAGAAGGTGGGCTGATTGATCCTAAGCATTTTTTTTTCAGAAGTGTCTAAAGAATTAGAAGTCACATTTTCAAAATTATTTTAGGCACTTAACCACTAAATCCTTTACAGAGATGTTTTGGCTCTTACTTAGTCTCTTTTGAAAAATGAATTAAGTTCATATAGCATGTAGATATATAAAAACTGAGTTTCCTTGCTCTCCCAGGAGATGGATATTTAGCCTCCAGAGATACAGTAAGCCTAGCTCAAGAGTAAAAACTGTGTAATATTTTTCCTTTTAAAAATCTGGAGAAAATCAACAGCTTCTTTAGAGTGGCTCTTAATACACAAATTAATTTCAAGAATCTTTAGAAAAGTTTAAAACAATCTTCTGCAAAATGTCTGGTCAAACATTTTAATAATAAGAAACTGTCATACCTTTCTGAATCTGTCTGGTTCCTCCAAAGATTCAGCACTCTGTTTAGAAGAAAAAAAAAAGAAAAGGAAAAAAAAAAGGCATGAAGTTAAGATCCCAGAGGAGCCTATGAATATTCACCACACAGGGGATGTTTCTTTCAAATTCATGGTCACCTGGACAGAGTGAACCAGCAGGAGATTTTTTAAATGAGCTGTTTAACAAACATTAGGCAGAAAGATGACATGTTTTTAGGTTCTTGACTATTTGAATCAGATGAGCAGTTCTCCCAGCAATAGCTTTGACTTTACTGACACCTATTGACTATATTAATGCCTACAGAAGGTTTTGGTTAACAAAGCATGAGTCATTACAATTAATGGCAAACACAGAAATATGCTCTTTATTACTAGAAGTCATGCTTACCTTCCATGCATTTTGAAGGATTCATGTTCTAAATAAGCTTTGGATTTCAAGACAAGGTTTCCCAATGCAGAAAATTTTAAAATTACTCAAATTTTAGGTGTTCAAGTTCAGATACCTTTGAAAGCACTCACATACAGAAAGTAACAAATGCAAAACTGTAAATTCTAATCCTTTGATTATGGTATCTTGAAGTTGCTCAGATAATGTGAGTAGTTAAGTCAGAAAAATATTCATTAATAATTATATATATTTATGCTATGAACATGGGAATATCTTCAGCATGCCCTGGAATGTCTTATATACGATGATGAATTCTGCCATCCTTAGCATGCCTCACACATAACAACTTGGTAACTTCTTTAATAATTTAGTTTTTGCATTAAAATGCCTCCCCCTTTACGTCATTCCAAATCATTAGCCTATAAAGACAGTTTCAAAAGTGACTAAGTCCTTCTGTGCACAGTTACTTTGAATCAGTTCAGTCACTGACTATTCTATCTCACAGCAGGAGACACAAATAACGAACATTGAATATATTCTTACTGCAGGAACTGTCAAAAAATAACTCTGTGGAGAATGTTTTGTGGAGAAAGGGCAAAAAACACAAATCCATGTGCCCAGAACCAGGCATTTATCCAAGCTATTTGCACACACAAACACCTCTCAGTCCCCAGCTGCCTGCCCCTTTGCCAGTTGTCATTCAGGTTTGAACCTTCCATTTCAAGAAATATTTTGAGCATAGCTTACAAAGGGAAAAAGCACACAACTCCTAATTAAGCACACACACGTGTACTGTTGAATTAAGCCTAGCAATGTGAGGTAACGTGAGAGAGCAATGGCAGAGCTCAGCAACCGTGAACTGTGTGTTGTCACCTACCAGTGAACTCATGGACTCTCTCAGTTTAGATTTGTAGAGCATCCATCGGTAGCGCAGGTCCTCCAGCTCTTCAGAGTTTCCAATGACAGGATGAAGATGAAGGAGGTCCTCAAAGAGACGCTGACCATCAGACACACGAGACTGCAGCTCCTACAGGCAAAGACAAAGGTCAGCAGCAACTCAGGATTCAAGAAGGCCTCACTTTTTAAATTGCATTTGAAAAAACAGTGGTTATGGAATAGCACATTTATTTTTGATATTGCTTTTTTGGCCCAAAATGATATAAAACTCATCTGCAGGACTCCTGCAGCCTTAGATATTTCTGTATTTAATTTCTAACAGCATCCATTGCCACAGCATTTGGCTATACTCAACAGGAAGAGTGAGACCAAATACTTGACACTAATTTTAATCAGCTTCTTTTAATGAACACCTTTGCCATACCACACTGAAAATGTCCAGCCCAACAGCTAGATGCCAGGTGCTCCCTTCCCTTCTACCACTCTGGCTCTGGTGTTCTTAGTAGAAAGGATGGAATTTGTCCTAAATTCCTGAGCTTCAGCTACTCTAGAGTCTCCTAAAGCAGAGAGCATAGTGTTTGAATTTTTTGTCAATTTGTTCTTTGGAGATTTTTGTTGGTTTTTTGGGGGTGGTGGGTTGTTAGTTACTTGGTGGGGTGGGTTTGGGTTTTGTTGTAGCTGTTTGGGTTTTTTTAATTCTGAAAGAATTTGCACTTATTGCAGTATTTGTCTCCATTCACCCTCTGAAAACTAACCTCAAGTTTGCTCTGGTGTGCCTTAATTTCCTCTGTGGAAGATGGAGTCCCAGCAAGAATTTTGGTCAGTTTGGTGTTTTCTCCTTGTAGCCACTCTTCAAAGTCATGTAGGAGCTTCAAGTGGCTGCTTGTACTTTGCCCTTCTCCCATCTTCTCCTAGGACACAGAACAACAGGGACAAAAAAGCTTTTACTGTTATGTCAGATGTTTCCTCTGAAAGCCTGATTGCAAGATCTTAACCTCCAACTTTGTAACCCATATCAGATGAAGGCAATGAAATTGTTCTCATGAAGCTGATATGAAGGCAGACACAGAGTCCCCATCTCACCTGCTTATGGTTGGGATCTACATCAAAAAGGCGGAAAGCAGGTCTAGACATCCATCTGCTGTCCATAAATGCCCTTTTCTTCTTCTTATCAGCCACTGGTCTATTTAACCGCCACTTTTTGAGGAGCCTTGAAAACATAAAACCAGAGACATCAGTGCAGTGGACATCCACATTTTGACTGGGGCTATGTGAGACAGCTCTGGGGAAACAGCACTATTGATATTATTGTTATACCATTATTACTATTAATAACACTATTACTATTAAAGTTATTCTCAACTGGAATGTCTCAAAGCTGTACCAGTACTCTAGTTCTTACATTTCCAAGGGTTTTCTTTTCTTTTATTTAGGGGAATAAAAATACTACCTTGGCAATATACCTTTCTGTCTGGTCACAGGAGGCAGTACAACCAAGCCTTCCTCGATTTTGTAATTTTATTTGTGTGCCTATTCTGACGCTACGTATGATTACAATCATACATGCAGCACACCATTAAATACTAATACATACTAGCAAATATGAGCAGCATTTCGATACTACAGAGTAGAGGTAAAATAAATTAGGTCTTCATTTCCCAGCTGAAGAGAAGATTTTTAGCTCTGCTTATACTTTTGCAGGTTTGCAAAAGGCATAAATCCCACAGCAGATATACATGCAGAACAGTAAGGTGAGACAGAAGAGCACAGATCACCCAACCCATGCCCAATTTCCTCTAACATGGACTGGCAACAAGGGTGAGCCAGGTCATAACACACTGCCTACTCTGACACAAGGTGAAGGAAGATTGACAGACATTGTTCACAGAGTCTTAAAGAGGTTCTCTTGAAAGTAATGATTTTCAGTTTACAAGCAATTAAATAAAATCCATCTTGCTCCTAGCATTATGATACGGCTGTTCACTTTCACAGCACAGAGCATAAAGCCTCAAGTGTGTCTGTTCTTATTGCAGTAAAAGGGACATGAGGAAGACCAACATGAACACTTACCCAGCTGCCATCTCCTTCAGCGATTTCCACGACTCCTTCAGCTGATCCAGCTCTGCCTGGACACGGGCTGTCTCCTCTGGAGAAGAATTCTCCATGACCAGCTGGCCATAAGCTTCCACAAGGTGCAGCTGGATCTCCTTATCTGGAAACTCAGCTAGCCATCTCTGAAACGCACAGCCCTTACAATTACTCCTAGGTATCCCGGGTAAAGCAGAGGCTATGTCAGACTGAAGGCCATGTTCAGTCCAGGACTATGCTGGTTCTGCTGGCACTAGCTAGAACATACCTAGCGGGAAAAAAAATACGCTGTGGATTCTTCCAAAGAGCCAACATAGGTCAAAGAACTGATGGCAAAACTTAAAGGGTGCAAGCTGTCAATGCACCTCCTTCTGTAGCCTTCCCATGAAGGATTTTGGTCTCCCATATGAAGGCAACAGCTGCCAGCTGAAGTAACCTACCAGAGTGAGTTTAGCATGCAAAGTTCTGCTACCCAGGGAAAAGCTGGCAGCTTTGGAACAGCTCAGTTCAACGAGTATAAGGCCAGCTAACATGGCAAGAATGTTCAGTGAATTGACGAGTACACACACACAAAGGCTGGTATTGTCCAGAGATCACCCCGACAGGAATAGACCACCTATCCTTGGATAATACTTCATCCATCTCAACACTCAGTCATTTTTCACTGCTCTTGTCTGTTACGTGGCCCCACATCCCACAACACAGGACAAAGCAGAGAGGCAACAGCAACCAACAGTTACTGAAGGAGAAACACACCATCATTACTCTCCCAAACCAGTAAATCCTCACTAGAAACCCCCACTCTTAATGTCCGAATGCTGCAAAGTGAATAATTAACATCTTAAACTAAGATGCTTTTCTCACCTCCAGGTCCTCCAGCCTGCCCTCGGTGCTCTGCTCTCCATCAGCATCCTGGTAGGAGTCAATCTTCTCCCTGGTTACTGAGATCCACTGCTGGAGATCAGATAGTTTGTCATTATATGCCCAGTGCTTCTGAACATGGTCTTCTCTCTGCTGTATCATCATCTACAAATGATAAAAATATGTCAGCAACTAAAGACAGACAAAAAGCACTTCCTTCGCTGGATCTAACACTATGATGGGCACAAAACCTCATGGGCAAAAAGGAAAAAGCAGCTGTTAATGACAGACAAAAAACCTATCCTTTTAGCATCAGTGGTGTGGAAAACACCTCCAAGCTCCTGCAGGCCTGTATTCAACCACAAGGGGGGGTATTAAGAACTAGAATAGCTCCCTTCCTTCTCAGCTGTAAGGGGATAGACAATTTACATGTCTGGGGCTTTTGTACTTCAGTCAATATCAAGTACACGGCCTGCATCAGAAATTACTGTACAGACTTGTTTAGCAGAAGTCCAGTTCAGTGATAAATGGGATGACTGAGATTGAAGCTAGAATTCCACAGTGCATGTTCAGGTAACATTCTAACATACGTAATTTTATAGTTGAAATGCATAACTAAGGTAACTTTATGAGCTCTTCTTCCAAGATTGCTTTAGAGGTCATTTTATAGGTATGTTTTCAAGCTACAAAATGGCTCAGGACAAAACAAGTATTTATGCAATTGCAGCACGTTTCTCTCATTAACTTCTAGGTCACAAAGCCATAAAAACCCCAAACACTTTGGTACAAACCCCCTTTCCAGTAATCTGGGAAGTGCATGCACCATCATCATAATATAACTATGAGTTCTTTCGGTCAGAAATCTCAGGCCCACTCCAGAAATAGTTTATACAGACATAAAAGCTGTGTGGATGGTATCCTATCCCCAAGGGAAATCACATTAGAGATAATCAGGGAATCCTGGAAGATTTATCAAAGTCATAAGAATTCAGTGCCTTCTTCCCCTGAAATGAAAATATCTGTCACTCAAAGCACATAATGTCATATGCTCAAAGATTTTTTAAAATATTTTTAAATAGAGGCAACTGACAACTCCCCAGGCAACTAAAAACTTCCTTACATTACCTCCAGTGATCTCTTCAGGGCCTGAGAGTCAGATGAAAGTTGGTTCATTTCATGCCTGTGTGTGGTATTTGACTGAACAAGCTTCTCTACCTCCTCCATGTGAATTGCAAGCTCTGCCAAGTCATCTTGGATCATCTGCAGAGGAAAAGACAGATCCCATATGGCTAGTGTGCTAGGTATGGCATGGACTTTCACAACACATACACCAAAGGTAGCTTCATTTGACAGTGTGAGGACAAAAAATCCCAGCAACAATCACTGTCTGTAAGAAAGTGAATCGTTTCAACGCCTAGGAATAAATGTTTCCAAAAAAAATGGTTGGATGTGCTTTACATGTTACGGGAGATAAAGATAAGTTGCTGAGAAGTACCAAAGGAGCCACAATACAACCAGCTAGGTACTGCAAAGAACTGTAGTGATAACAGCCCTGTGGTCACTGAGGATGAAGTGGCACAGTACAGCTGAACCATCATAGCTCACCGTGGCAGAGTCACATCCCCTCTCCCTTCTCCTCCTGCTCTTCCCTGCCCTCTCCAGGTATGTAATCCCACTGCATGCCTGGAATAGGCTCTACTGTGTGTTGGACCCTTTGCTGAATCAGTTTAAAACACTAACCAAAAAATTATCATCTTTTTCTGTTAATTTTTTTTCTTATCTTGGCCAGCTGAATCAGCCTGTGGAGTAAATCCAGCATGTGTCAAAGCAAAGTGACAAGGTAAAGAGCAGAAAGAGGAGGATACAAAAGGAAGTGGAACAATTGAAATTTTTTTGGAGGCAGTTAGATTGGTTCAGGTTATCTTGTGCAGCTTCACTGCCAGTGGGAAGTGTCAGGATACATTTTCTTTAGCAATTAAACTAGCCCAAGAAGGTGTACCACCAGCAGCTTCCAGCTGCTTCTTCCTTCCCTCAAGCTCAGTTTGCCAGTGCTTCATCTGCGTTACTTTAATTTCATTCACTCATGCTATAAACTGGACCAAATGAAATTATCTAACACATAATCGAGGGGAAAGGTACTTAATTCCCAATGCTAACAAAATATGAACAAACAGGACCACAGTTAGCTGAGGATAACATGGCCAAAAAATACTGTAATGTACCTGGAGTCTCTGGAGTTGTGTCTTTTTACCCAAGAGGTCAGGCCGTGGCTCCTTCTCTAGATCTAATTTGGCTTTGATGGCAGATAATTTCTTCTGCAATGGTGCAAAACCAGCATCAAAGTTTTTATGTTGCAATATCAAATTCTAGATGGAAAAATAAGAAAACAAGTCCAGCATTCAGGATATATCCCTTGGCATTATCTTTTGTCAATATCTGCTTCATATTCAGAAGAAACACTGAGCTACACTATGCAACAGACCACAAGATTATTTGAATGCATGATCAGCCTAGAGAAAGGGATTAGTACTAAATTTATATGTATAAAACTGGCTTAGTAAAGACTTGATCTTTGTCTTTATCACAGGCAAAGACAGTATATGGGTTTTGTAGTTCACCTGGAGTTTGCTCTTGCTTTGCAGCAGACTTTTATGTAGAATTTCTCTCTCCTTTGAAGCTTCAGCTACTTCTTGAAGGAGACACTCTGCTTTTTCCTCACCAAGGACATTGTTTAGCAAATCTTTCTTCAGCTGTAATGTCATCAACGCCTCTTTGAACTGTGAGCTTTCAGCTAGAGCAGCCTAAAGGAGGAAAGTTCTTCCAGTGAAATCATACGCCAAAAAAATAATCATTTAACCATATTATTCTCACACAAGTCACACAACCAAAGCAGCCTTCTCAGTTGACAACTCCAGTTACCCAAATGGAGGGCAGAAAGTAAGACAGTGTGCTGAAGCTGGAGCTAAGTAAAGACCTCCATCCCTACCGTGGGTTTTCCTGCCACACTGGCTGCCTTCCAGCTGCTGCTGCCTGGCAGCTGTCTGCAGGCTTGGTCAAACCCACATTTCTGAACTTAGTAACAGCTTTGCTACCTCAATGTGAGCCAGTTCTGGCTCCGGAGTCTCCAGGAGCATCTGGACCGACGGCTTCCACTGTTCAAACCTTTGCAGAGGATTTTGGAAGAATCTCCTCAGTTGGGTTTCTGTATCAGTGCTCATTTTAGAAGTCTTGCCTCTCACACTGTAAGGATGAAGTGACAACCAAGAGAAGGATTATGAAGAAATCCAAGCCCAAACATTCTATTCTTCAAGGCATGAATTAACACAATACTCGGGTGTAAACCATGTACAACACAAAAGCCTCAGTCTGACTGTCTGAGCCTGGTGTTGCATACCAACAGCTGCTCTGTCAGTCAGAGACATCTGACAAAACTTTATTTAGATGCTGTAGGACACATTTGTCTTTTGTGCAACTGTGTATCACGAACTGCTCTGCTTTTCTAGTAGCCAGCAGTCTCCCCTTGTATGTGATCTTTCTTGGCTGCTGTCACTAGTGTGATTTAACAAATCATATTATCAGAGCAGTCTCACTGACTGATGGGAAGAACAAGCCAAGAGTGTCTAGAAGGTAACTGCAGTTGCCCATAAAAAACAACGTTTTGTTTCTTTAAAAAATTACATTAAAAAGTCTTTGATAACCTTGTGTTAGCACAAAAAGTGAAAAAACCATTTTTATTTCAGATATAATTCTTTTAAATTTTGCAGAACCATTTGAATTTATATTACTACATACAGGTGATTCTGATAAAAGGTTTGTATTTATGTATATGTATCCACATACATATGCAGCTCTATTATTGGAAAAAAAAATTAAATCAGCAAACCTTCAATGAGGCTTCCCTTAAAAAGGTTTATCCCAAACACAGCCCACAGAGTGAGAAGGCCCAGCAGTGACACACCCCATGCAGCTGCCTTCTCTTTTTCTCAGCTTGCCTGACCTTCCTAGTTTGCAGAATCCTGCCTGATAGGGCAAAATGCAGCCCTAACTTTATGTTCATAGGGGAACAGTATCTTGCAAACTCAAAAACAGGCAGGTGAGAGCAATGCCAATCAGGATCAATAGTGCCTTTCTGTAACAACAGAAACAACAATCTTACCTGTGTCACTGGGCCATGACAGAGCTAAACAAAGGCAAGTTTGCAGAGGCCAAAAGCTCTGCAAATAGAAAGTTCTGACTTTACATGTCCTCTGCCATTTGCTCTGCTGCCCCTGCCAGGCTCAGTGTGAAGCTGCCAGACTTCCCAAAGCAGCTTTGGAGTAAAGCTGGCAAAGGAGCAGCTGCCATTTTCTACTCAGAGGCAAGTCCCCTGCCTTCTTTACTCCTCTTTCAACATTGTTTACTTGCTAGTTTTTTAACTGAAATCCTTTCCCACAATGACCTATAACCCTTCCAGCAGAACAGCATACTAAGCACAGAGGGAAATAAGCTGGGATACAGGAAAAGAACTGACCTTCTTTTTTCCCTTAAAAAAATGATCCTTTCTTCTAGTTTGCAAAATTTGCTGCAGCTTCTTTACTTCCTGATTCCAGGCAGCCTGGAAACGGAAACACTGAAGTCTAGGGAGAGGCTAAACTTCCAGAGTTTCCAAACCAAGGCAAGTTGAAAACAGGAACATGCATAGAAGCTGCCAGGAGAAGGGCAATAAACTCTGCCAAATAATTGCTAAGGCTGGTGAGTCACCGCAACAAACTCAACAAGGGAGGGCCATAATTCTTCTGAACCGTTTACTACCACAGCTCCTGTCCTGATTTTCTAGTTGCTGGCATGAAAGGCAAGCAAAATACATAAATCATTATTATAAAATGCTAATAAGATCAAATTAGATGTCAACAATCTAATTTTCTTCAAACCATACACAACATTAATGATGTAATATCATTGCTTGAAAATGACCAGGAGCCCCCAGCTCCTAGCAAATGGCTAAAACTACAGCTTTACTGAAACAGGAGGCGGATCTAATCAGCAAAAGCTTTTTTTTCTACCCATCACTTACAACTGGATGGCATATCACTTTTTTCTTAGGCCTCTGATAATTCCTTCAATGTCTGAGACAAGATTCTCCCCGACCAGCCCACCATAATCAGACTTTCCAGTACCTTTGATACTGGTGTATTGCAGAGACAACACTCTCAGCGTGCGGCTGCACATCTTGGGAAAACCGTAGCAGTTCCTTAAGCTGAGCCTTCAGCCTCTCAATCTTTGACTCTTCTGCAGCCAGAGCTGCTCTTGTTGCCTTAATTATAAAAATAATGAACACATCACACCTTATGTAGCGTCTGGCACACGAAATGAGGAAGTAAGGTGGTGTTTCAGGGTATGCACAAATCCCCTTTCAGGGGCTTTTTTCCTGGTTATAAGGAATATGGTCTTTGCAAAGACAGAAAACATTCTCAGGAACAGTTTTGTTCCAGCAGGCTCTCTCTCCTCCCCTCACACTGCCCAGCCTCTGCATGTGATCTGCAGTGTTCACTGTTTGAACAGAGTGAATCACAAACAGGCCCAGTGTCAGCTCAGTGATTGCAGTCTATAACATGAGCTGCATTTCTGAAGCAGCCTTAACGGCATCTGTTTGCATGAACAGATCTCTCTCAGAGACTCACACATAGAGAATGTTAATTCTAGGGTGACTCAGGGAAACAAAAACAACTAAACCCCATGCAAATGTAGCTGGATTGAACTAGTCTAAATTTTTTGGATCCTTTTTGCATATACTTTTCCCAGTTAGTCCCGCACCGTTTTAGACATACAAACAGCAATGAAAGGCATTTTGAGAACTGATAATGCATGCAAAACCAGCCCTTGAGAGGAAATGAGTAGTAAAGATTCTTATCTACTTTATGTGTGATGAATTTTTTGCACTCATTTTTGCAGCAGATTGGTTTTGGTGTAAATACTGGATTGTTACAATCTCAGGAATTCTTAGTACTGATGACGTGTCTGCTAGTAAAGGAAGAGAGGTACCTATCTTATAGAGATGAAGGATATAATAGAGCAGTGGTCTTACCAAATTCCTCAGAAATATGTGCACTTGTGTCTGTGTATGCAGTTGTGTCTGTGTATTTATATATACAGTGAGGCATTATTTTCCTGCATCTTTTTAAGTGGAGCAAATTGTGTTGTTTGCTCTGTGTTGTGCTCTTTTTGTGTACGATCCCTTTGAACTCTAGATGCTAACTCCAGCACATCCTCCAACCCTGCTCCTTCTGTGCGGCGTAAGATGAAGGTTGGGGCAGTTGATTCCATTGCTGGCAGTCACATTTTCCTCAGACTGTTTCACACACACTCATACTCTTTCCTTATCATCTTTAACCAATGGGACAGGCATCTGGTGATGTGACTATGCATGTTCAGTCTATGGCTGTACTTGATCCTCCACACAAAGGGTAACAACTTACATTGCATTTTCTCCACAGAGTTACAAACTTATCTTCAGTTTTTTCCCCTTCCCCAGGGTCCAGGTCATTTTCTAGTCTCTGCAGATCTTTTCTCAGCTTCTGGATGTCTGCCTCTAATTGTCTGGCTTGGGACTCATAGGCACTTTCAGACTGTTGGATCTTGAGCAATCTCTCCTCCTCCTCACTACTCAGCAGTTTCAACTTCTCCAAGGCTTTTCTTAGCTCTTCAAGTTCATCCTTCAATCTTGAAGCTCCAAGTGGAGAGGTATTCTGAATCACCTCAGCACACTGGTTTTCAAGGTGCTTCCATTTCTTTCCACCACTCCTAATGTCTTTGGCAATTTCCTGCAAAAAGAAGTTAAATAAAGATTATCTGCAGGAATGGGAAACTAGGGAAAAAGCTGAAATTAGTAGGATAAAAGACCACCTCTCCTGGTTGTATGTATTTTGTTTTTTACATCTTATTTCAAAATATGTCTTTTTTCAAGTGACCAGAAGCCAGGGTTAGTCATTTGCCTGCCTTCTGAGTAATATTAATTGCCATTGATTCTGAAAATATTGGTTTTCATTAATGCTTATCACCTGAGATCCCTGAAAAAGAAAAAAGGAGCTGCAGGCACTAGATAATAGTAGGATCTCAGCGTTTTTAAGCTAAACAGTTAAAGCAGTGGCACCAAAATAAAGGATATTGTTCTCAAAACTGGTATTTTCATCACCAGCTCTAAACCCTCAAAAACTGTGAACCTTAAGGGTCTATTTAGATCACATTTACCAAATCTGATTTATTTAAACAAGATTCTCAAAGAATCACATAACCATTGGAGATCAGGCTTTAAGAAAAACAAACCAGACCAGTTTGTGACTCATACTAGAAGAACCATACATACTAAGTTTCAGGACCTCATACAACTCTTCTTCCCTAGCCCATGCTAAAATCACCATCTATTTTGTACATGTAATTCTTTTCTCAAATACACCCTTGTATGGTTTGAGCAACACATACAGGGACAAAAAAACCACAATCATAACTCCTTGTTAGAGTTATATTGTTCAAGGACCTTAAGTGCCTTTAGCTTGTCCTCTGCTGAAGACTTGGTTGCTTCTCCAATGTAGCAGTTTAATCTCTCTGTGACACCATTCAGCCACGATTGAAACTGGTTGACATTAGCGCTGTACTGCTCGTGTTCCTTGGTTATCGTTTCAAGCAGTTTCACTCTGTTCTGTAACAAGAGACATCAGAAGTGGTGAGGACTGTGCTTATCTGACTCTTTTTCCTTTATATTATAACCCAGAATTTATAAATAAGACTCCCTTTTCATAAGCCCCGATAACACTTGGCCTCCACAGGAATTCAAAGTTTACCTCAAGAAACAGAACACAAAAGCACACAAAGGCTTGTTCCTGTCTGGATTGTGCTGCAGGTTATCAATGTCTAAGTCTCCAAGAACACAAACTGCAAGGCCCTGTCAGGTGAATTTCTGGCCTTCCAAACCTTCCTACTCTCTCATTAGAAAAAGAAAAGAGACGGAAGTTTGTTTCTGGTTTTTACTTTAAGAGACAAGCAGTTATGTTCTTCTTGCACGTTAAAAATAAAGATGAGCACACCTTCCTTATGTCTCAAAATGAAAATAAAAGAACACACTAGAGGCATGAAAATAGTTTTAAATTGTTCATTATTTAAACAGACTGCGTGGAAAATGACCATCACCAGCAACTGTGTAGTCCAGGCACTTCTGTACTTACTTAGCAGATCACAAACTATTCTGTGGTGGTATGACAGACTCTGGAAACAAATTCAAGCCAATGGAAAGCAGACTCCATTTTCCAAGTTACTGCCTGTACACCCTATAACTAACAATCCCTGAACAGGGGCCTGCACATCCTGAGTTGCTCCCTGCTGATCCAGTCTGTCACTCCTCACAAGTCAGAGTCACATGTGCTCACACTAACCTTGTTTTGCCAGGCCAAGTTTAGACCTGTCTGATTTTGACAAAAATTACCCACTCTGTTGTTTCACTAGTATAATATCCAACCTAAGTATTATTTTCTGCAAAACCAGACTGATTTTTTCTTGCCCTTCTCCAGTTGGCATGGAGAGCAATTGAGGTACACTATGGTTACACTGGATGAAAAAAAAAAAATCATTCCTTGTGCAATCCATTTCATGCTTGCAGCACCCTCGAAAGCAGCCTTTGCTCTCACAGACAACGGGCCAAGTTTCATTTTGTCTAATACAGGACACAACACTGGCCTCTGAGCAGCTGCCCTCCATGGTGAGTAGAGTGACAGCTGCAATGGTGGGTAGAGCTGAAAAGTCCCCTTTGCATTTCCCTTGTCTCTGTGAGGCTCTGGACAGGTCCCCACACCTGCCAACCTGCCTGAGGTGGCAGTGAGCCATCCCATCTCCATTCTGTCAGCCTGTTCTCCAGCCAGGCCAGCAGGAGGGTGGCATAAGCATCAGTCACCCCAGGATCCCCCATGTGCTGGGGGTGGTGGTCCCTCTGGGACTTCACCCTTCACCTTTGGGACAGGTTATGCCCATGGTGCACTACAAAGCCACCATCCTGCAAGTGGCACACCACCAGTCTGTTTTCCTCACTACCACTGCAGTCTCTGCTGACTTGTGCAATTCATGATTGACTTCCCTAAAGTTAGTTAATTTGCTGTGGGACAAAAGAGGGACACCTAAGGGACAATTGTTTCCCATGGAGGATGAAACACTGCCCATTTATTAGAGCACGACCTTTAACAGCACTAGCCACACATGGGTTTGGATGAAACCAAAAGGTAGAGTTATGACTGCAGACTTCCGTGGCCAAGATGTATCCAGCAGAACACCTCACTTGCTAAATCCCCATGTGTCAATTCTCAAATCTGCAGAGGCTAAACAATTTGTGCCTCGACCTCAGGTCAGGGACCTGAAGAAGACAACCTTATAGCAGTGTAAAAGGGCCACACATCAAAGTGAACCAAGTCAGGCCAAGCTTATTGACTCCATGGAATTAGATTAATTTGTTTCACTTGCAGAAGCTCCAAAGGGCATAAATCAGAAGAACAAAGCAGAGATGTCATTAAGCTCAAAAATCTTAGGCTGATATACAGGGGTTTAAAAAGGAAGTCAAAACAACCTACCCTTGGCCAAGGCTATTCAGCTAAAACAAAGGAATCTGCAGTTTGGGTGCACTGCTGGCCTGTGAGGTCAAGGAATAGATGCCATGGATCTGGACAGACTGTGCTAGCTGTCAGACAAAAGGCTTACAAAGAGCTAGCTGAGCCCTCTCCCTCACAAGATGTTAAGCAGGAGAACTTTCCAATGATGAAAAGTAAGGTATCACTTGCTCCTGCTAGGTTAGGTGTTTGGGGAGCAGGATGGCGTGAAATTCAACATCCACATTCACTAGAGGAGACTGAAGAAAGGACATGGCCCTGGAAAGAGCGAGAGCACTGACAGGAAAAGAATGGGTTTGCCGTGGTCTGCAGAGAAAGAGATGTGTCTGGGCAGAATATGCCCAACCCTGGGTATTCAAGGAAGGTGGACAGAGGCTTAGGAAGCCCTCTCCCCTAAGCTCCCTTCACAGTCAGTCACGGCAAATGAGTCTCCTCTGGAAGGCAATCTAGAGAACATAAAGGAAGTTCCTGCTTTAAATCCCTCTGTGGTATCTCAAGGAGAGTATAGAAAGCTCCTGTAGCCCTTTCTGGTGCTTTTAGTCTTAGCCCTAGGGTTCCTTAGCAAACTGTTGTAAGTATCTGGGTTTCAATTAACAAAGACAACATCGACAGAAATTAATTTGATGGCTCAGAAGTATTTAATATATTCCCTAAGTACCAAGATACTGTATATCATAACTTTTCTTACCCTCTTCAATCATCATTTATGCTAAAACACACAATCATCTACCTCTGCATATTTTTAATTTCCTGGACTAGGGAAAGCACATAGGAAATGGCTGCCACATTTAAAATATTCCTGTTGATGTAATTAAAAGAAAAGGATATGCTTTTAAAATTTGGAAATGTTAAAGACACGTGTTAGCACTAAGAAAAAAAACCCCTCCCACCATTTGCTCATACCAGAGAAGCAGTATCACAGGCAAACCATTTAAGAAACACTGTCCAAGAGCCTGCCTTCTGACAGAGCTGGACAACTGCATAAGATCTAAAAATGCTCTTCAAACACAAGTGTAATCTACAAACACCAGCAAGCCTCCTCTGCTCAGGCATTCAGCTGGCATCTGCAAGTCACATTTAGTCTGGCCTCTCATCATGTGAGGGGCCAGAGCAATCCCCTTACAACTCATTCATTCCTCCCGCCCGTTGGAAGAGGTGGCAGGGTTTCTCTAACTAGTGTTATACTTTCCAACACAATTCCCAAGGTGCCTGTAACCTTGGCATTAAACTCCTCATTTACTTCAGCTGCAAAATCCAAGGCTTCCCAACTCCCTTCTTTGTTCCATACCTCCTGAAAGAGGGATTTCTTAGCTGGATTCTCTCACTCAATCCTTCTATGAAATGTGGTATTTATAACCAATGCCAAAGAAAAGCTTTTTCTAGTGTCTCAGTTGGCTGGAAACATAAAGACATATTTTGTCTAACTAGTATGAGCCACTTCCTGATTTCATTTACACCAGCACATATCCAGGTTGGTTAGAGAAATCCCACTATGTAAAATCAGTCTCAGAGAGGTCACATTCTGGCTTTGAGTATTCAAATTACTTGTTTGAAAGAACAGCTTTATTAAAATAACTAATGACTGTCTCTCGCTTCAAAACCAAAGACAATTTTGATGAGGAGGGAGTGAATGATAATTTTAAATGCCAATCTTGATAAGTCCCTGAATTCCCAAGAACCTTCTTATTTGTATATCCAGATGCCTTGTAATCAAGCCATCTACCTTTAAAAACAAATAATCAGTGCTGAGGCTCACATCTGCTGGTGGCTTCTCTGTGGCAGCTGCAGCTACAGAATTTCCAAATCTACTCTAGATTTTGGAGAGACATTAGCAGTAGTTGTGTATTTATGGCTGGGAAAGTATCTGAACTACATGCTCACAAAAGACGCCAGCTTAGGGGGTTTTTTGTTGTTTTTGCGGGTTGGGGTATTTTACTTCAAAAGAGAAAAAGTATCTATGGAGCAAGCAGGACAACAGCACAAGCATCCCAAAGTTGTTGTTCTTCCAGTGTGATCTGAAGTAAACTTTGTACAACAGCACCAGGGAGGGAAAGCATCCATCACTGTCAGGCTCCAGTTCTGCACTGGTGTGTAGGTGCGGGAATTAACAGAAGGCAGCATTATAACAGACAGCAGAACCAGTGTAATGAAAATGATGTCTATTTGCACCAGGTAACTCCAGCCTATGAAACTCCTAAAAGTCACCATGAGCAAAAACTAGGTTTTAATTTCTATATGTTTGGTACAGATGTGTCTATATATATATATCTTTAAAATATCCCTTTGAGTATTTCTATTGATTTGGTCAGTAAGAAATTGAATTCTTCTGTCCACCTGCAGATGTCTGCCCCTCATCCATACCACATGGTCTAATCCTGTCTTCACCTCAGTTTTAGAAGTGAAAAGTACAAGCATTTTCTGAAATCTTTACTCAGAAATAGGGTGAAAGGAAATCAGTGGTACTGAAAGATGAAGCAGGATGTCTTACACCAGCCTATCTAACAACTGTTAAAGGTAGAAGATTAGTATTGGGTAAGAATTGGTATCTGTGTGCATGAAAATCTTTCAGATAGTGGAACTGGCCACTGAGCAAAGTGTTGGGCCAGAGTTGACTCCCACCTCCGTGTTTCCCAGTTCTGCAGGCAGGGAGGGCAGCTCTGGGTCTCAACTGATGCTACTTCCTCCAGCAAGGCATTCATGTAATATTCCCTGGCTCCTGGAATGGGTACTCTGCATCTGATTATACATGAACCACTAATGTGCTGAAAGATGAGGAACAATTGAAACTTCATGTAGAGATAACCTAAAGCAATATTCACTAGGTCACAGCAAGCAGCCTGCAGTTACTTTACAACAACACACTATAAAGCACTGTGTAAGAGCATCCCCATTAATAGCTCATTTTGGGACTTGACAATTGTTTCAAACAGTCCATTGACTGAAAGAACAGGTGTCCTCAGCTCTGCTTCCTTTTGCAGTCCTACCAGGTAAGCCCCATCCCTCAAGGAGCAAGTAGCAAACAATACCACAGATTGGAAGAATCTGAACAGCTCCCACTCTTTACAAGTGTACCTGAGCTTCTTGTCTGACTCCTTCATATTCCACCCTCATTTTCTTCTGAGCATACTCATCAACGCTGGGGTCACCTATCCTGCTGAACAACGAAGCAGCTTCCTCCAGCAGCCTTTCCAGCAGGACTGACTGATTTAACACATCATTCTGCAAAACTTGAGCATGGCTCAGCTGCCATTGCTTCTCCTTTAAGCCAAGCTGCAACTCAATGTCAGGCTCCAAGGTCACCCTCATGTTGTGAATCCATGTGTAAAACTCATCTTGGGCTTTCAGGTACTCGCTCCAGTGCAGCCAGACCCACTCAATGCGGCTGTTGGGGAGAGCAAGAGAGAGGGGTTAGATAAAATTATGATGGGAGCAGTGGAGACAATCTCAAGAGGCCTTTAAAACAGTGCACAAGGTTCTCAGCAATTTTAAGCTGCTGTGACTTGACTGAGTCTGGATTCACTTCCCAGGTCCTCTTTGCTTTGGGGAGGAAATATTCTGTATAAGATTCCTGTGCCTGACCAAATTCATCATTCCAGACCATGAGGTAGGTGGGCCAGGTTATGAAGGCTGAGCACTGAAGTCTCACTGATCCTCTCTCCCCATACAGTCCACAAAATGCTCATGGGAGTGGGATTAGCAGGCAATCGCTATTGACAATTGAGGCAGCAGAGGCAGGAAGCACTTTATGAAAGCACTGGAGAAAACAGCTGCCTCAACACACCCAAGAGTGTGTTTGTCTTACCTGTGACAATGAGTGATGTATATGGCTGTCTCTTCCCACAAGGCTTTAATGTCTTTTAGTTTAGAGAGTACCTCATGCTTCTTATCCTCAGCAATGCTGCGAAGAGCAGCATCTGCCTTCACAAGAACCACGTCCATTTTCAAGCTGCCTTCTGGTTCCAGTGCACGTATTTTCTATGAGAAAAACAAGTGGTACTGAAAGCATGGAAAGAAAACAAGCATAACTGATGAAATGTAAACTTTGTTTTTACCCAGGAATCACGAACTCAGAATCATTTAGGTTGGAAAAGACCCTCACGATCATCGAGTCCAGTTGTTAATGTGACACTACCATGGGATGGAAATGTTTCTATACAACACAGACCATTAACCCTTCCCACCTAACTCCCTGCTGCAGAGTTTCTCCTGAAAGGAAAATAAGAACATTTTTTCAGACATGTTTATTCTTAAACATCCTAAAGGGCTGAATTTAATTGAAAACCACACAGCAGTTGAAAAACATTTAAGTTAGCTACAAAAAACAGACCATCCTCTGTGAAAAGCCTGTGGCTGTGTTTCCATTGCTGTTATAAGGTTACAGCACCATGTTGCCACAGGGCAGATGTTCTCCCCCACCTGCCAAAGCACAAAGAGGCAACCTCCACAGGGTAAACTGTAGCCTCTCAATTTTAAGCTCTACTATAAGAAATCATAAAGCATATTAAAAAGGCTTCCTAGTGCAAATAAAAGTTGGCTCAGAAAAGAAGCCAAGAGAAATTAACTAGTGGAATTTTCTGTCTGCTACGAAATTTTGCTTTAACTCTAAACTGCTAAGTTATGAGTTGGTGAAAATGTGTATCTTACACAAATAGGAATGACAGGAACTGTAAGTTGAGTCATCTAACTTAAAGTATCCAGAGATGGAAAAATCAGCACAAGTTCTGTACAATATACCAGATTAATTATGCCCCAATCTGGATGTCAGCTTTCAACATTACTTTATCCAAACTTCAGATACTATCAAATTAGCTCTTCTTGCTGCTCTTCCATAAACTCCTGGCAAACTGCAGGCGTTCAAGTTTGAAGAAAAAGGCTTCTACAACGAAAACACCAAGATGTTCAAAATCAGCTATTACTTTTGGTAAAATTAGGCCTATGAGATTTGATAAAAAAAAATAAAATTCACGTCAGTTATTGCAAAGGTGAGACAAGTAAAAGGCCTTTGAATTTCCAGTCTCCCATTCTGGGAAAAGCCTGTTCTTTTGGCATGTAGGCAGCACACCTGCACGTGATGAACAAACAGGTGTTTGGACAGATTATTTACTATGAAAGATGTGATTGATAGATTTCAGGGAAGCAGGGCAAAGGGCAGGGCAAAGCAAGAAAAACTGATGACAAGCCATAGCTGTCATCCAACAAGAACAGTTTAAGAGTAAAGCTGTATTCTAAGCCTGGTATTTTTCCAGCAATTAGAAGCAAACAACAGCTGGAGAGAAAGCAGTGGCTGTACAGTCCCTTTTCTTTATCATAGCTGTTTTTTACATGATTTCTATCATTGGCTGATATTTTCATTAACAAATTAACAGAAAATAAACCACAGGAAGGAAGCATGAAAAAAACTGGCAAGCCAGGTGCAAAAAAGAACTGAAACTTGATCACTGGATTTGAAAACAGCCAATAGGTGAAGCAGTGAGCACATCATGAGGACATCCGAGCTGGAAACAGAAGCCAGGCCCAGAAAGGAGGCAGGATAAAGGAGCAGGAGGTGGTTAAGGTACACACAGGAAGAAAGAACAGGCACTTGTTAATCTTTAGAATGATGGATTTCCAAAGTCTGAGTTGAAAGAATCTCTTAACATGACTTTTTGCATGTTACAGACCTCCTCTAAAGCCCACAGAAGTAAATGGGCTTCAGTTCAGGCCGTATCACATCACCACAAATCTCTAGACCTTATAACTTGTTATCTCTGCCATGAATGTTCCCCCTTTGCCAAACTACCACTCTTCTACTCGAGTTCCTGTGTTTTTGGCATGTTTCTTGAGACTGTACACATCATAATTTCCCAGACAAAAGAAAAGGGTGAAAATAATTTAAGGTCAGAAAAATAAAACTATAGACCAAGATAAAATGCTTCAGGTTTTTATGACTGACATGCAAGCCTAGCCCCCATCCATCACTCCATGAACAGTCTCTGTATTATGCCAGAGGCAAGATCCGTCCTCCAATAAACCACAGTTAAAGAGAATGGCTGAAGACATCACTGTAAACTACTTCATCATCCATGTAAGCCTGCAACTTGTTTTGTTAAAACTTCAGAAGAGGCAGGCCAAATATAAGTAGACACACAAAAGGAGAGACTTTGGGTTAAATAAAAATGGGAAAGATTTTGCCATTTAAATTAAAGAACAGATTACTTGGAATTAAAGGTAATAAAAGTATTAAAATAATTTCAATGTTAGTTACAGAAATATCACCACTCCCTCCAATCATGAATGGTACAAATGGGACAAACAGGAGTGTTTCCTTCTCTGAGATTACAAGACCTAGATAACATCTAATGAAACTGAAGTTAATGAATGTGAAATCACTGTAAGAGAGCAGGCACAATCTCCAACATGATCTCTGTGAGAAGAGTTATACAACAGATTAAGTAAAACCAGGAAAAAATGCGTTTTACCTTTTCATTAAACAGATCATAAAGGGGATCTGTAAACCCTCTTATCATCAGGTTTTATGGAAAAGGACAAAGGAATTAGTCTAGAACAGCTCATTACCAGGACACTGCAATCTTTTTCTGTCAGTGCCAGAGTCCTGGAGGAAATGGAACACTAACACGATCTGATTCTCTTACACTATATGCTGCTCGTCTGCAAATTACTATGGTAATTGCAAGCAGCAACCAAATTGTTCTAGGCTTGAGGAGAGTGTAAACATTTTAACCTGCCAAACCTGCTGCTAGTGTTCCAAATCAATCTGAAAAGCTTGGAAGCCTCTGATACCGAATTGCCATCCTCTTTTTCTACATCTGTAAACATTTTGCAGATGGAAAAATTAGAAAGAATACTGATGTGAACCCATCCACACAGGCCCAATGCTCCAACAAGCAGGGGCAGCTGATGATTTCCTAACGGAAAACTCTTGAGTTTACAGCAATAACTGCTGCAACAATGGCAGCAGTGAGAGCCACCTCTGAATTCCATCACTCTTCCCTTACCTCAGTCTCTCTCAGCCTGGCTTCTAGGGCAGATCGAGGTCCTTTGGTGTTGTCATTGATCCTTAGTCTCTCTTGGATGGCCTTCATCCAAGCTTCTGCGTTCTCCACACTACTGTCAAATTCATCCTGTAGCTGCTGAGTCATCGCATTGGAAGAAGCTGAAAGGATAGGAAACAGGGAGGTAAGCAGGTTTTGGGTAAGACCTAAATAGGAATGAAAGGCAATCTAAAGGAGCAAGGGAGAAAAGCTAATGATGTTGTGGCTTTCCTTTTGAACAATAACACCAAAAACTGCAGCAGTATCCCTGTTCAGCTGGGCACAGAGAACACATTCACACTGCAGCTTTCCCAAATGAAAATATACCAGGAAACAAAAAGAAGGTGGAGAACTGTGGGAGGCTCCATTACAGTAAACAGATTTAATTCAAAGCTTTTAAATGAGATTAATTTGGTGTTTGTGGTGTATTCCAGATTAGCTATACCAAACACAAACACTTTCTGTTTCTTCTCAGAGCCATGTCAATATAAAGCTCTCCCAATACCCTTCTGGGCTCATGAACTCAGCACCTGACACCAGACTAATGAAGTACTTTGGCACATGCTTAACTTAGAGGTGTATAAACTGCTCTTGTAGAGGTGTTAAAGCTGCTGAGAGCAGGATCAGATGCTTAGACCGTCAGTTAACTTCTGCTGAGACCATGCAGAGGTCACCTGAATGCACATGCAGTGAGCCTGGGATACACAGACAACAGAAATTTGCCAGCAACTTCCAAGACAAACCACAAACAAGCCTTCACAGGGGAATATCAACACTGGTGGATGTCTTCTTTTGCCATCTCTTTTACTCCATAACAGGCTCCAAGTTTTTAATTTTCCTCTCCCTCTCTCTTGTTGCCCATTCCCAATCAGCAGGAAGGTATGATGGCTAGTTGCTCTGTTGAGGTCTCTGTGTAGAGCACAAGCTCTCCACTGTGCAGACAGCCTCCTTTGTGCCTGTACAATAGAGGAGAGCTATCCTAGGCTCACCCCTAGGACTGCTGGACTAAACTTGACTAATAAGGACCAGCCATAACAAAGCGCCCTGTAGGTCAGCTCCACTGAAGTGAACAGAGCAAGAGCCACTGACATTCAATGGGTTTGGATCACATCCTACAGCTACTGCCAGCCAAGCAGCCAGTGTCTTGTGGAAAATAAAACATTCTTCCTCTTTGTTATTCATCACTGAAAGATTTTTTCAGCACAAAGTTTGAGACTTAATTACTGAACCCAAATTAGTTGTGCAGAATTCAGTTCCACAGTAGCCCCACAGTTTCCACGAAACAATTAATGTGGAAGAAAGTGCTCAGTGTGAGAGGCAGGGCATGGCTCCTGGTGAAGCTGGACCAACGGTGTTTTGCAACCACCAGAACTCTCAGTAGCTCAGTCTTTACAAGGGAGAGCCATCCTTCTGCTCACAAGCAGAAAGCTCCCCACCATCCTGCCAATGTTCCTTTCCACGAGGTAAAAGGATTCATGCAATATTAGAGGTCCTTCCCTGCAGCTCCTAGTGCCTTTTCTTCCACATTAGACCAGAGGAAACAAGATGTCAACATTCACAACAGTCTGAATTGTTGCTTCCCAGCTGTCAGCAGGGCTTTCCAGTCAACAGGTCCCAGAACAGAAGAAAAGAACTGCACCTGCAGAGCAGCTACTGCACTACCCATGGGGACAGCTGGAGCAGAGGATGGGGTCAGACCTCCACATGCAGACCAGCGGAGCTGCATCTGCATGAAAGAGGGAATTCCTCCCTAAGGGAGACCTGTCAGACAGGACAGAACCTAAGGCTGTAGCCCTCAAAACTTGAGAGCAGTTTTAAAAAGAGTGACCTCACCTTGAAAAGATTTAAAAAATAGAACAGGATGTACTGGATTTAGTGAGGGTGGTGTGGCACAGGGCAGCTACTCCCTCTCTCAATGTGACAGGATTTATAATTAAAGCTAAAATCATTGACTTGCATCATGAGAGTCCTAAAGATGAAGCCAGCTATTGGAGTAATGTTATTCGCACTGGATTTCTAGATAGCTGTGTCCTTCTGCAACTATGACTGGTTTAGAACTGACATTCCTGAACTACAATAATCCAATTCTCAGAAAAGAGCACATATCTCATTGCAGCTGAAAAATCAACTCATTTGCACATTAACATTCCTCATTATATCTGGCAGTTGTAGAGGGACTGTGACCTAAAACTCCCCTTGTTACATACACACATTTCTAGGTAAACAGATTTTGAATGCTCAAGTATGTGCTGTGGTGATTCCAAGTTATGCTATTGTGAAACAAATATTCACAGTGCATTTACTGGATAGACACTGAGGAGAAGTGGCATTCATTTCCTAGGAGAGGTTTCTATTCCTGGCAACATCCATATCATATTTAAAATTGGCTTCAGTACTCCAGCCATGGAGACAGTACAGAACATCATGTTATCCTGGTCCTATTTTTTACAAAAAGTTGAGGGCAATCTAACATGGTTAAGAAGCAGTGAAAAACCTACAGTCATCCAACAGGACGAAAACTCTACTCACATTCTGCCCTCATGCTGCTTTCCTCTGAGCACAAGGAACTTCTGTCAAAACCTCACAGTTACACAGGCCCCCCCCCCATCCCACACACAGTCAGTCCACGTAAGCAGTCAACACAGGAAACCACAAAAAAAAGTTATTTCAATATTAAGATCACCAGCTTGCAAAGGAAGAGAAACACTTTGCTACTCCAACTACAGGCATAAAACAACATTAACTGATTTTGACCAAACAATTCCTGTATCTAGTACCACAAAGATTATTAAATTTAGCATGGACTCAATGCCCAGGTGGATTTCATAGTAGTTACAACCTGCAATACCTGATATGGATTTGGGCTGCCTTTGAGACCTCCTGTCCTACCTCATCACAGGGCAGCCAGATGGTGGCTGAAGCAACCAGCTACAGTGCCAGACTTGTTCTGGAACCCTTCTCAGGCATGGAACTAACAGCATGATTGATACCTGCAAGGTAAAAGCATGATTTCTGACTTACTGTCTGCTTGGGAGGAAGAACAGCTGCTGACTATCCGCGATATGGCAAGATCTGTAACTCCTTTTCAAACTCTTCTAAAGCTGGGATTAATGATTAGTGGATAAGAGTTAATGAATCAACAGCATTCACCCCGTTTCTGTTGCATCATTGGAACTGAATGATTGAGCAATACTTCTGGACATTAAATTGAGCAATACTTCCGGAGCCTGATCCATACAAAAAGGACAAAAGAGACACAGCAGTTCCTGGAACAGAGCTAAGCTGTAGCGCTGTGCAAAGCCATCATCCACACACCAACCTGCAATAGCAGCAGGCCATTAGGTTCACCTGTACTGTGGAGCTCCTATCCCAGGCTCAGTCTCTGGGACCCACTGTGTCAGAGAAAGTCTTCCCTTAATCACCAGTGCAATCCTCTGAGCAATTTATACAAAATTGTTTTTCTCACAGTTATTTTCAAATGCATCCAGCTGTTCAAAAGTGCTTTTCATTTAATGCCCCTTGAATCAGTGTATTAATTCATACTGTGGAAAGTGCATTTACACTCCAGAAATCACTTTGCATCCCTATACATGTTACTAAATGAGAGCAATAACTATGCATAAGAAATTCTGGCATAGATAATGAGATGCTGAGCAAAACCAAGTTTTATTTGTCCAGATGCAGTAACAGTTTCTTGGAAGAGGTAACAAAGAAGCGTATTTCAGGGTGTTGAACAGAACTGACCCAGGACAGCTCCTGCAGTATATCCACTGGTTATAAAAAGCACATTTTAGGAACAGGAAAATGTATGACAGATTAGCTGCAGAAACCTGTAGCTGAACCTCTCCTACAACACTAGTCCTCCTACCTTCTCTGAATCACCCTCCATGACCCCCAAAACACGGCTTGTCGGTGTCTGGGTAGGCACGTGTGTTTCAGTGCCACAGAAGGACGCCGCCCCAGCCCTTGCCCAGCTGCTCTGCCAGACCCACTGCACACCCGCAGCACAACCAGGGCTTGCACTGGTTTGTCTGAGGCTCAGTTACATGCACGGGATATCTACACCTTTGGAAGAGGGAAAGGTGAACACCTGACACAGCACACACTTGTCTCAAGTCAGCATCACTCCTCTCCCGCTCTCTCATCCAGGTACAAAACCATTTAGCAAGGAGGAAGTCAGAGAACTGCAGCCTACCACCTCTTCCCAAAGTCCTGGAGAAGGGGCAGCTGGAAGGATGCTGGGGAGCACACATGCTGTACCCCCAGCTTGCTCACAGGCTGAATACCCCAACATGAATTAATGGGATCCAAAGCAACAGCAAGCTGAGTTTTGCTTTTAAAATCTGTTCCATTTGTGTTGGGCTGGGCTGAAGAGATGCAGAGGCAGCTTTGTTTCAACTGTGGTCTTGGAGCCATCTTGCTGAAAGAGCAAATACCTGAATTAGCTAACAGCTCTGCATTATAGCTCTGGGAGCCATGGTGTGGACGTGTCTGGGTTTCCACGGCAGACTCTGACACAGACTAAGGCAGAGATCATCCTTCATGAGACCCACACGGCACTCACTGGGCCAAATTTCTCTGAGCAGTTCTTCCCTAAGTACAGCCACTGCAGGAGCCTTGCTAGTATATCTAATAACTCTTCTGGGACATAGCAAGATTTACTTATTTAATATTTGTAATACACTACTGAGAGCTTTTAAAATTATTTTGCAAGCGCAGTACCTTTTTATTAGGATTATCGTATTATTTTGCAACGTTTCCTAACGTACTGTTTTCTCTCTGCCAGTCATACGGGGTTCTGTTTTTTGTTGGTTTGTTTTTTTTTTTTTTTAAATTTAAATCTCTTGAAACGTTTCTTACAACCACTCCCATTTTACACATTCTTTTAAACCCTACATTTATAGAACATAGGCTTTTAAATGGTTTCAATATGTCTTGGATTCTTATATTCACGTACTACTTGACTAGTTTCCAGAACCCAGTTCTTACAAAAATAAAAGTACAAAAATGCTCCAGGAAAATTCAAAGCACTCACCATTAGGGAGGCTATTTTCCAATTATTGAAATACTTCAAACTTTTCACAACTCTTTTCATTTGGTTCTGGGATTGAATGTGAAAAAAAAAGATATTTTAAAAAAGCCCACTGAACTGTATCAAATTTTAGACAAATGTATGAGTGTGGAAGCAATTTTGGTTCTGGAAATTGTATCTGGGATAATTTAGTAACTTTTCAGCTTCCCTAGATACTGTAAAGAGACCTCAGAGGAGGCACAGAGCTGGGAGCTCTGACTGTCTGCTTTAGATTGGAGCAGAGGTCAGGAACTGGCACAGAGCACAGAGGCACAGAGCACTGACCCTTGTCTTTCCAAAGCTGAATATTCTTGGTCTACTCTAGGAGGAGCTACCGTGAATTTTGAATCCAGCCAGCTTTACCAGCCTTCCTGAAAGCCTCCAGGATAGCAGCTGCACCTATGCAGAGCCCAGTTAAACTGCCTGAGTAGGTGCAGAAGCTCTTAAGGTTTCAAATAAAAGGTGTAGTTATTTCCAGCATAATCTTTTAGAAGCTCAAAACATTAATCCTATCACCTTGGCCATTTTCCAACACAGCGCTCTCCCGTGTTATTGGCAGTGAATGTTTATGACAGTCAGCAACTGTTTGTCCTAGTTAATGAGCTAGAGTATGAATAGGGTTTTTTGGAATAAACACATCCGTATTCCCATTACAAGCAGCCCCTTCAACCAAGGAATGCAACATTCTGAGTACATACAGCATTCATCCATACCATAACCACTTCCTCTCCCTTACAAAACAATCCACAGGAAACCTATGGCACATGCAAGGCATTCTGCCACAACGTGATCACACCTGACATTATTCTCTTTGGTACCAAAAACTGAAAAGCAGAGACATGTTCTGTGCAGGCTAACTCTCAAAAAAATGCCTGATTTTTTTCATCCATTTGTTTAAAAATTAATTTCAGACTTTGGTGAGAGCCACTACAAGTGGGATATCTTTTTGTTTCCTGTAACTGCTGAGGACAATATATAATTCCCAGGTCCAAAAAGCCATTTCCTTAAAAAAAGGGACTGAAATTTAAAAATAGTTTTATATCTGAATGGAATCATAGCATACAAGTAAGGCAGAATTGGGTCCTGGGGCCATCTTCCCTTCTAGGGAATGATAATCAATAGATTCACAGCATTTTTATTTTTTATTTCAGTCTTCAAGTCATTTGGAAGTAAAAAGAGTGAGGACTCTGAATTACAAATCTCTCTCCATTCCATACACTCCACACACAAACCTCCGCATTTCCAGGTCACTCTAAAGAGATGGGTTGGTCTACCGTGATTCCATTAGATAAGTAAAATGCAGGGTTTAGTTCTGGTCTAGAATTTTTTTTACCATCAAGGAGACAGAGTATCTGTATTAGATAGCTGTCTGGTTTAGATTTTGATTCTCTATCCCCACATTATTGAGGTATAAACAATCTTTAGAGCATTTCAGTCAGCCCTCCTGGGAAGTAAGACTATCCCATCCCTTCTACAGATAACAACTTGGGTTCAAAGGCACTTTGTTTCTTGCCTCCAAGCAATAAGGAAATACTTGAAAGGACAAGAACAAAGTTGAAGATTCTGTTAACAAACGCTGCAGAGGGTGATTTTCAGCCTTTTCTAATCTGCACCATTCAAGTGTCTCTGCTGAGATGCAGATATTTTTAGTGACTTTAAACTTAATGACAAGAGCCTTCATTTTCCTCGTTACCATCCACAGACACTTTAGTCTGGGAAATCACAGATTAAACACCTCTGCTCTACAACTTCAGCAGAGATTGTTCAGCTCCAGGGAATCTGATGAGGAAATTACCCCTGAAAGATATCTGTGTGTTTACCAGCAATCTACATCTTGAGCAGCTGGACACAAGTTCCCAAGTAGGTTTAGTTTCAGCTTTTGTCAGTTCCCTGAGTTTTACCATCAGTCAGCTAATGAAAAAGCCCTGCAAGCCAACAGCATTAGTTTCATGGTCTCTGGAGACTAGAATTTATGTATTTAATTATCTCCCACTTGTCCTCCACAGACTGTATGATCTCTCAGTACTGGGTGCCAGTCACAGCACTGATACACCGAGTAATAAACCTCTGTGGTATCTGCCCCTTGGCTAGAGATCAGTGAACAATTCAGAGTGAATAATGTATCTGATAAATCATTCCTCTTTTGCTGGTCATATTATTGTGTATAGACAACCTCATTTTCTCAAGGGTGTGGTTATCCCTAACTATTTGCCAAATATACTTTGCAAATTAGTTTTGCTCTGCAGACTATTCCCAAGTAATTCTTCCTGGCAATCCTTAATACCCCAGCTGTGCTGCTTAGCTTTGGTTTGGCATCACAACCCTAATGAGAAATTGCCCATCTTCCTTCCATGGCTAGCTGGGAACAGCTCTCCTTGTTTGTGTGCAGTTTGCCACATGGTAGCTCCCAAGGGCCAGTGTCATAATCAGGACTCCGGAGTGCTAAGCCACATACGAAGAGTGCTGTCACAGCATCCTCGGTGAGCAGAAGTGCCCTACAGTTACAAGGATAACACCTCTGTCCCAAAGAGGTTACAGAGGACAAGTCGGAAGGGGTTTGGCAATGAAAGCAAGGCATCAGTGTGTACTTAGGGACATGGAATGATGGAGGGAAGAAAGGGCTGTCAGAGCCTTCGGCTGCATTGCCACTGCTCTGTGCAAGCTGCAGTGCTTCCACCACCCATGTCCTCCGCCCACCCCTCGGAACCAGAGATACTCAGAAAGAGATCCTCAAGCCCAGCTAGAGCATGTGGCCTCAGCATGGGCTGGATCTCACACCAGGAGAGGGGATTCACTGCACTGAACCACAGGCAGTCAGTGGGACACCCTGAGGTAGGAGCCCTGCGATTCCCTAGGGAGTCAGTGAGAGAGAGGGGCACTTCCAAACAACGAACCATACCAGAGGTGGGATAATTCACCTTCTTCAGGAATCCCATGTTCTGAAGAGGCCTACAGCTGTAATATGAGTGCTTAGGGGTACAGGATGTCAATCTGTCTCCAAATTTATATTCTTTCCTATTCCACATTTGGATCTAGGGGGGTTTTACACATGCAGTTTTTAGCCCTTACAAAATCAGTGTTAAAATCTTATTTGACCATCAGTCAAATGTCTCTACCTCTGAGTGAGCGATAGAGTGTAACTTGGAGCACTAAGCACATGGCTTTTAAAGTAATAAATCTTTAAAGTCAAGTATATACTGAAAATATTTCTTAGAAACAAAGTCACTTGCAAGTACTTCACAAGTATGCTCTAAGGGCACAGGTCTTTTGTCCCATTTAGAACAGCTGAAGGACTAACTCTCCAAAACAAGATTTCTCAGATATATCTTTCAAAATATTATCAGTTCAGTTATGCTAATGATATATCTATATGGTGAAAGTGAGACTTACGGAACTGAAAAAAAGTAGCAAGTAGGACAATATTAATTTTAGATACTAAAGCTGTTGATTAAGAGTTTTTTTCTTGGGATCAAAGCATATGGTTATGGAAAAATTAGCAGATTTTAATTTGCATGGAAAAGAAAGATCTGTTTATATAAAGAAAGAGAAAAATGACCCCTGAAAGAGATGAACACTCGAAATGCTGTCAAGAACATACAGGAGGCTATACCTAAATGGTAAATAGCTATACCTAAACAGTCAGCACTCCATACATAATTAAAAGCAGCATTTGCATTAATCTGATAATGCCAGGCTTTATATTGCAAAACAGCACTGGTTTGTGTTCAGACAAACCCACAGGCAAACAAAGCCTGCCTGTGTCCCAAACAAAACATACTATTGGAACAGTCAGCAACCTCATCCCCAAGCTCAGAAACAAAGTAGACCACTGCAAAATGGTGGTTATAAATTAATATTGAGTGGTTGAGAACATTTTTGGAATTGAATAAAACAGGCTGCTTTCTCGTGACTCATTTTTGCCTGAACTATTGCAGTTTCCACATCTTCGTCACCCTCCCACAGTGTGTGCTGGCCAGGCACTGTGGGTTAAGGAGCACGGCCACATCTGGTTTCAGCTGCACAGACCCCTGCAGCAGGCTGAGAACAGCCCAGCACTGCGCTCTGATCGCTCAGGACTTCACAAGGGAGATGAAGAACGCCTTTTTCGCAGCCTTTTTAGCCTGATCGGGGACTGAAGTCCTGTAGTCTATAAACCCAGAGAGGATCTGAACCTCCTCCTACTGGGATTCATCAAACCTAAAGCAAAGAGTAAAACGGCAGCAGAGCCCAGCAGTCAGCCGCGTCTGTCAGCAGTCGTCCTCCAGCGAGGAGGACCAGAGAGTTATTTAAAGCTGTGATCGCAGATAATTACCATGCTGAGCAGCACAAGTAAAGCCAATGCTTTTTCTTCTCACTCTTACATCCTCCTCTAGCAACTGCCTTTTAGAAATGGAGTACTACAAGAAACCAAAGCTCTTCTTTTCCCCCCAAACATCTGAAGAGATCAGGCAGCTCCGTGCTATTCGGACCCCAAGGGGGCCTCAGGGCGTGCTGCTTCTCAGCAAGTTTGAACATTCCATCCTAAATATTATGGGACATATCCCTGGGGCTGTCAGAGCCCTAACAAAGAGATACATTTAGAGCAACAGGGGTCCGTATCAGCCAAGGAATTGTACACACACACTGGCAGATTTGTCATAGCACTACCTATTCTCAAACACTTTAAAGAAGGAAAAGGTATAAAGCTATAGATTTGTTTAACCCGAGTAATATGTAATTCTTCTAGAAGGAGTAATAGACATCATGGCACAAACTCAACTTTGGTCTAAAATAAATAAAAATATCTCTCCACTAGGTCTCCAAAGCCATCTCTAAAGAGAACACAAACACTTGCTGTATTTTTTAAAGGCATTTCATATCACTGAATTTTTTCTCCACTATTTCCCTTTCAATTTATAGAACAGGGCTCAGCAGGTACCTTGCAAAAGGTTGATTCATAAAACAGGAGAAGCCAGTTATCATCTTCCTGAAGGAAAATGTGTCTGATTCTGATGAGGACCACGGCTGAACCACCACAAAGCAGAGCCTCCGATGACCTTGTTTGGGTTCAATGAGCACAACACAAGCAACAGTGTTTGTGAAAACTATACTCCCTACTTAAAAAAATTATTCTGATTTTCTTAGATCCCCTTCTTTACCTACTGCATACCTCCAGGTCATGTTTCAATGGTTATACATGCGACCTTAAACCCACGCTTCAGGGAAGGGATCTCACCAGTCCCAGTTCGGCAAACATTTTGGGGCTGTAAAAGCTGATATCGTCTTGAGCACCAGCCACACTCCCAGCTCCCAACAGACACTCTCTCTCTATTAACATCACCCACTGTCCCTTATCTCCAACCCTCCTGGTGCACACCACAGTAGGGATATTTTGGCTTCCTTTCTCCTGCCTTACATGAAGGAGTTCCCCATCCTGGCCTGCTGCTCACAAAACAATTTATCAGGCCTTATTTCATTGCCCTGGACCCTCACCCTTGGGCCCTCCCACCCTTTTCCCCAGCACCCTGTGGTGCTGGCACCAGGCAGGAGGGGAGGTGTGGGCTTGCTCTGGGGAAAAGTGCACGAATGGGCTGGTCCTGGCTCCCTTCACCAGCTGGGTGCTGCCAGAGCCCTGGGTCATGGCTCTCCTGCAGCAGGCCACTGACTTCTATTTCCCGGTTTGCTAGAATTCAAATCCTTGAAATTTCAAGACACTTGATATCTTTAACACTTCCATGTCTCTGGCAAACTTAATGCAAAGTAGGAAATGAGTGCAAAAGTTATTAGGAGCCAAAAGATACAGACACACTGCCTGTCACAACCATCTCACTACATTATGAAAAGAAAGTAACCTGGTAAAAACCTTACCAAAATCCTGGGAAACCTGGTAAAAAGGGTAGGTGAAAGTCTGTGGTGATTCCATCGAAGTTCCCTGATGGGTTCCCAGCATGGCAACCACAATCCAGCCTGGCCTCCACTGGGAGTTAGAACAGTGATTCGGCACAGTTGGCAGCACGAGCAAGTCTGGCACAAAGAGAAACCAGTGGCTTCCTCCTTACTAATGCAGGAGGAAGCACAGGACTTCCTCTTTGCCTCCTCCCGTGACGCGGGAGCGAAAGAGGGGATGGCAATCCAAAGATGTATCAGTGCAGAAAAAGAAATAAAAAAAAGAAAGAAAAGAAACCCAGAGCAGGGCATGTTGCCACTGTTTAAAACGTAGGTGAGATTTAAATAGCAATAATCCCCAGAAACTATCTAGTTCAGGTCATCACTAACAAGCTGGTTAATTCCTGTAAGGATTAATGCTTGAAATTATTATGCCTGACAGATGTTTGCTGAATGGGAATTAGTCAAGAATACACAGGATGAAGACCAGCAAGAAGTAAAAGTGCCGACAGGTATGTCAGAGCTGGGATTTTAGAAATCATTAACTCATGCTCTAACATAATAGTAATTTTCCTTTATCTTCTGCTTCCTCTTTTACTCTCAAGGTCTCTAGCAGGAGATTCCCTTCACAGACTGACACACTAATCTAGATTCTGCTCTCAGTTACAATTGTGCAAGACAAAAAGGAGGTTAGCTGATACTTCAGGAAATACCTCTGCTGCACAATTTGGCTGAATGGAATACACTTTGTAGAGACATGACCTGTCTCTCATGATGGAGCACATGATGAATTCTTCCTTCCTAATTCCCCAAAACTATTGGAAAATATAAAGCAGCATTCTCCCTTGATTAATTACGATCCTGCTGGGTACATCTGCTTTTAGACATTCAGTAAAACCCTACCATTCTACCCACCCCACTACCATTTGCATCATCCTAATGGTGTAGATCTAATACACTCCAGGACGAAAATAGGTGCCACTTACTCAAGTTGGTGTAAATCCAAAACAAGTCCGTAAGGCCAACAACCTCTCTACTTTTTCAGTTGCTGTGTGTCATAATTTGCACTACACTGAGCAGCATTTCTAGAATTACAACCAAAAAATGGAGGACAGGTGGAGAAATCAGTGAAAACAAAACATGAGGGGAAAAGTTGGTTTGAATTCTACCTCCAAATTAGAAGCTACAGATACAAACAGGGATGAAGCTATGAGCCTCTGCACCCATTCTGGAATCAGGCAGCACAAGGGAAGAGCATGGAGAAAAACTGAAGAGAGGAACAAAGATGGATGAAAACCTAGGTGGAAGAAAAACACTGGAATAGAAAATGTTGATCAAGCTAGCCCTGTGAAGTTGCTAATACAGAGAATTAACTGAAGACCAGTAGCCTCAGTGAGGCTGTGACGCCCCATGTGCAATGGTGACCTTAGCGCAGCCAACCAAACAGAATTCAACCAAACACAGAATTTTGCCACCAATGGTGAAAAAAACCCCAAGGGACAGAAGAGGAGGAACATCTTAGGAGTTAGTAATGCTGACGGTACCTCTAGAGAGGGAACTGATATACCAGCTATTTTCCAACTATCTTGTTAGCCTTTTGCTAACATGAATCCTTAGAACTATACGAATATCTCAAAACACATCAGGACAAGAACATCTCAAAACACATCAGTGTGCAGACTAAACTGTACAATGCCTGGGGGATGTAAACTGGAGATTGGTCCACTTATCTGAAAGTCAGATCAGGGTTGTTTTAGAACTGTGTTGTTTGAATGGGGGAGTTTTAAATGCCTAAAAGTGATCCCCTTCATCACTTTTCCCTTGTTCTCTCTCTCCTGTGGTATATCCATAGTCACTGCAAATTTGCCACAGTACTGCTAAAAAAAATTAAATAAATAATTTTTAAAAAGCACAGAAACTAGTAGTTTTGAGGAAGCAGAGCATATGTAGCTAACATTAGCTATGCACAGCAGCTTCTAAAACAAGGTAAGAATCAGTCTCTTTCGATGACTAACCTAGAAGGCAAGTGAGCTCCCCGATGAGTACAGACAGCCACAAGCTAGAGGTAGCAATGAGAGGATCAAACTAACAGTGAAAAATGCAGCATTCCCCACAGAACTTTCTGTAAGTTAGTATCACAACATATTTAAAAATATATAAATACCACATTACCACTTGAGCATAAATCCCTTTAGAGCGAACTTGATTTTATATTTTTCCATACTTTTAAAGGAAACCAGGTTCAGCAAAATATCCAAATATTCCCACATCATCTGACCTGCCATTCTCTTCTTTCCCATACAAAGAACTCTGTTTTCAGCTTCAGCGAGGGATGAAAGAGTGCGTTTCCCACTCTTCTGGCCAACTATCATTTCTGTTATGGTAGTGGAAAGTATTTGAATGGCCCCTTCTTTGGGCTGACATGTCTATGTTCAAACATGGATTCAGTTACATCTGGAACTGTGGTAACATCTGTTGTAGCTGTAACTCTTGTAACATCTGTTGGACGATCTTAGATTACCTTGCGGCCATGGGCACTGCAAAGGAAACACTTCTGCAAACCCAGTGCAGCCCATGGAGTCAAATGGCTACACTGCCACACTGATTAACCTACTGTAAGTGATACTCTGGGCAGACTGGCCTCACTGCCCACTAACTGTCTGCATCTTCGAGCAGCCAGTGATGTATTTGTCCACTAACTGCTCAGTAGAAAGACATTGTCACCCCAGCAGGGTTGCGAGGGTTATAAATTATAAAGTGTTGTCTCAGCTCTGACAAAGAGTTATGAAACCCCTCAGATACGAAACAGAGCAGCAGGATAAAAATTTTTCTTCAACCATGGCAACTGTGTTATATATTCTTACTACTGTGCAGAAGCTTGGGTCCTAGCTGTAAACCAGCCCTACACTGTGCTGCAGGTAGTGAACAGGCATCCCCAGTTGAGAGGTTACTGCTGAAGCAGAAGAGAACAGAATACTGATACAAACAAAATATGGATACAGACAGAGCGGACACACATAGGAGCACTGAGACAGTATTAGCATGAAAAGCCAAAGGCAGAGCAGCAGCTGCCTAACCATGGCCAAATTTCATAGACATTGCAGCAAAAACGTTTTAAGGAGGAATCTGAATGAAGGTCATTACATGGATATGGGAAGGATTACACGTGAGGACAAGACTGGGAGGAAAAGCATGAAAGTGCTCAGGTAAAAGTCCGCTGAGCATTGGTGGAGGTTGGTATCACAGGCAGGCCAGAGGTCGAAGCTGCTCTCTCAGTTACAAAGGAAATGCAGCCTGGGGATGTATGGGGATCAACATTTCCATTTTCTGGGGAAGATCATATTTCTAACTATATTTTAGTTGTGAATTAGGATAACATTAGAATAAAGGGACTGTCCATGCAATTGCTACTCACTAAAGAATCTGGTTTGGAACTGCTGTGAAAGGACTTTTCAGAAAAGAAACACCCACATCAAGCAATCAGGTTTTTCTAAGCACTGGGCTTGGAGGTACTGGTAGGGATAGCACAGACAGGTGTCAAACTCTTGATCTCTCTCTCTGGTTTTACACAGTTTCACTCTGTGTAAATAATGAAACATTATGCAGAACCGAATCATTATGCACAGCCTAATGATTCATATGTCCCACCTGGAAAGCTGAACATCTTAAAGGTCTAGCTTAGGTCATCATTATGCTCTGCAGTCAGCAAGGAAAAACAAAAAAAAAAAAAAAAAAGGATTTTGATTTATCTGTTAGCATTAAAAGAAACAAACAAAAAACCTCAACCCACACACCAAACCAAACTCTTAAAAATGTCAGATCTGATCTGAGCAAGAATAAAAGAACCAAGAAGTGGATTAGCTGCTGATATAGTTGCTTAACTGAGAAAAACATCTGTTTGCAAATCCCCAAACTAAGGTGTAACCTGCTAGTAGCAATAACAGCACTTCACAAATACCAGTGATAGCTGACATAGGAAGGGCACTATAGAAAACAACTACCTGCAGAGCACTGAAACACATCCAGGCAGATTCCTCAGCACTGACTGACTACAACTATTCAACAATAAAAGGACTTAAAAAAAAAAAAAGGGCTGTGACATTTTAAGTATTGGGATTAAACATGTTGATGTAATTACTTATAAAAATGATTTTTATAAACACCTTCAGCTCTTTCATCAGACAGCAAATACTACTTCACTGTGCAGACCAGAATGACAGCACCAGCTCTCCTCCATCATGAGGTATTCACAGAATCACAGAATGGCTGAGCTTGGAAGGAACCAGTGGAGCTCATCTAATCCAACCTCCCTGCTCAGTCCCAAGCCCCTAGTAAACAATGTTATTCAGGATTGTGTCCAGATGGTTTTTGAGTATCTCTAGAGGAGACTCCACAGCCTCTCTGGGAAACCTATATTATCACAATATGCAATAGCTGGACAAGCAAACACGTGAGGGGAGAAATAAAGTAACACTGAAGGCAAGAATACCTTTAGGGTTGCTGGTAGCTCTATCCCAGATAGGAACTTGTCTTGTAGAAAAAAACAAACCAAACCAACCAACCAAAAGAACCCCCCCTCCAAAAAACACACATACAAACAAAAACAACCCAAAGAAGCTTGAAATCTTTTCCTTTTTGTTAGGCTGCAGACATTTTCTGTAGAGTGGCATTTCACACCAGCAGCACAACTAATGGAGTCATCAAGTTTATAATCTGAGAATACAAGGGAAAATCCCAGGCTCTGTAAAGCCAAGGGCAATACTGTCACAGAGCCAGGATTTCTACCCTGACTCCTGTGGACTTAAAAGACAAGCTAACAAGTAAATCCTTCCTTGGGTGCTCTCCTAATCTGGAAATCTAAATTAATGCATGTCTGCGGTGTTTATTGAGCCAGTGTTATTAGTCAGCGTCAAAGTCTTATACTTCACACAAAGCCTGTGCTTAACCTGCTGCACCTATACCAATTCTGCTGGCTTCCATAAGAAACATCACCTACATTTGCCAACTTCTGTCATCTGCCATTCATGTAAAGACTACCGAAGACTTGAGTGCTCATGCAAAGACTCTCGCATTAAGAGAAATCAGTCATCTAAGCTAAAGGAAATGCACAGCCTGGGGAAGAACTGACAGCTGCAATGATTTCTTTTATTTGGTCACAGAAACTGTAAGGCAGGGGTATATTTTCTCACGTGACCCTGCCTTTGCATGTAACTGACTTGAAAATGCAGTGGGTACATCAGTGTTTGCACACTTTCCACCTTCAGCTTCCCTGAGCTTCTTCAGGCTGCACTGACAACGGGGTACAGAGCCTGGATAAAGACCAGCTGTTACATGTCTTAAACTGCTCCTCAGTCAGAGACTACATATGTTTTTATGATACAATTGCCTCATTATAATGGCAGGAAAATAACACAAGCATGTAATGCTTTAAATCACATATCACTTCTATGTGAGGTGGAGAGAAAACACAGCCAAAATTAACCCCCGCACTTTTTTCACAGTTTAGTTTATTATTGCTGTTGTGTCAGTCCAGCTGAGTGAGTAGGCGAGTCAGTGTGTGAGATAATCTTTTAGGGCGAAAACTCCAATCTTGGTTTTTAAATAAAACCAAGTACCCAGATCCACTGTGGGTGTTTTACTCTGTCGCACCTGTGACACCCTCCCACCTGGTACCTACAACACAGCTGCCACACACAAATGTACCCTAAGAGATAAGATGTTCGTGTCCCATTTCACAGATGAAGACACTGGTGCTCTCAGCAGCATCTATTTTTCAAATGTAGCCTTTGACAGACCAAACAACACACAAAGCATCTGACATCACTGGTCCCATTTGGAACCTCTGACTGTACATGCTCCTTCAAGATCACAGAGCAAACTTGTGGCAAGCAAAGCCACACTAAGGGAGGTTTAGACTGGATGTTAGGAAGCACTTCCTGCCTGACAGGGTGGTCAAACACTGCAACAGGCTTCCTAGAGAGGCGGTCAATGCTCCAAGCCTGTCAGTGTTTGAGGCATTCAGTGCTCTTAATAATGGGCTTTAACTTTTGCTCCACCTTGAAGTGCTCAGGCAGTTGGACCAGGTGATTGTTGTAGGTCCCTTCTATTCTTAATGTTATAATCATTACCAACCGGAAGGGGAGCAGCATGTAGCCTTATGTAAAGTGTGTCTAGGATTCCCTGGTGACAGGCACTATATCTACTATATCTATGTATAACAGCAAGTTCCCCAGCACAAGCTATCCCACATGGGCCTCTCATTCAGCTTGTGCTCCCAAGTATTGCTGTCACGTTTCTCAAAAGGCTTTCTGCATAGCACAACTGTAACAGCAGTTATTTCACCTTTCAACGTCACTAAATAAACACTAATCAAGAACAAAACAAACAAGCCACAGCTTGATACCTGAATTCCAATCAAATTACAATCTCCTGGTTCTCTCTGCTTCCTGCTATCTCTTAATTTCTTGCAGTATGTTTCTTTATGCATCTGTTCAGTGATATCCCAAGGCTGAGACTGCCCTGTAATCCTCAGCCTATTATAGTCAAAGCAGAAATTCCCCTGAAACCCCTAGATATGAAGGACTTCATATCAAGTCCATGTCTTTTGTTTAAGTGTAACAAATAAAAGAAGCTTGTAACAGCAGAGACATTAAAAGTCAGTTCTGTCTAAGGGAAAGAAATGTTTCCACACCCCCTTGAAATCAATGCACTTGCCTTGAAATACAATTAAGCTGTGTGCACAGACAGAGACATCAAAGATTGCTTGTTAACCTGATATGGGGTGTCAGTGAGAACCACCGCCCCTGTCAGACCTACCATCCTTTTCTCATCATTGAGGTGGGTTCACTTCAGATACCTGAAGTTAAATTTCCCAGGGCTCTACTCTCTGAGTAGCTTTTCTGTAATTCAGGCAGTACCATCCTGTGATGTGATTTATCAGCAATACAGGAACATATGACAAGCAACAGTTCATGACACTTTAAGTCTACAAAGCAGTGAATTCATGGCAATATCTAACAGACTGCATGTTGCAGAGTTGTCAGTCCTTGTCAAAGGCACGGACTGACTTGAAGCTCCAGCTCTGGAAAAGAGTGTGTAAGGAGAGATCCTTATGTAAGGATCTCCACTTTCAGTTGAAAAGACTCCATTTCAGTCAGGCATAACTGACTGTTATGCCCTCAACAAACTCTAGAGAACAAACAAGAAGGGTAAACTTTCAAACAAAAGAACAAGACTGTGTTTAAGTTGATGCTGACAACACTGCAGCTAGTCATGGCAGTATTATAAGATAAGTCTGCATATGCCAATGTCAGCCGCAGGCAATTAAATTATATTTCAGACCAAATTTTAAGGATGTGATGTTTGGGGCCTATAGCTAATCAATATCAGGCTGTTTTGAACTTTAAACACTGCATTTGATGGCAACTGATGACACCATGACACTCTTCAGTTTTTCTTGTGTCATTTCAGACTACTTTAACCAATATTAACTAAAGGCACAATTCCTATCATTCGGCTGCTTGCAGAGCAGACTTGCATGACCAAAAGAGACCTCGACCACCTGCTTTGCATGTTTTAATTTCACAGAATTGCAGCCTGAAGAAGCTGAGACATTACTGACCATCACTAAGCACTACCCTAAAAGATATTTTCCTTCAGGGATAAGAGTATTCCACTTACTACACTCCAAAGACAGTGAGAAGGTTTTCAGCCAGATTCAAAGAGGTATTGAAGGACCTGGTATTTACTCCTGTTGATCTCTGGTGCCTGATACCTTTGTCTTCATATGGAAAATGTGCCAACTAAAAAACTCCCTTGCCCGTTAACACCCTCTGTTAACATTCCTGGAGCTCAAGAATTTTTCCTGTTACAATGTGGCTTTTTCCTTTCACATACCCGAATTACTACGATTCACACTTGGCCCAAAATCCCTATGTGGACACACATGATGCAGTTATAAGGGGACCCTTTCTAAGAACAAGATTGCACCTGTCTATATGGTAAAACAAGTGTGAGAGGACACGTAAAAGCTGTGCCACAAAAACCCATCTGCAGCTGACAAGGACTAACAGTTAAGAAAAGCCAAATAAGAACAGAAATCCAGTATCTTGTCATTGTTACAAACAGTCTGGGATTTGTCCCACCAGAACACATTATTTTGAGTCAGAATGAATCATCACTGCTTTTGCTTGCTTGTATGGCAATTATGCTTATATGATGGCAGTCCTGAAACTGTTGGCCAATTTTGTCAAAATAAAATAAATCTAAAGACACTAGCTGAGATCACAGCCCTTCTGTACTTGTGCAAATGTGTGCCTGGCAGAACACAGACAGGAGCTGTGCCCTGGAGATGCAGGGATGTAAAAACAAAGCACTTTGTAACCAGGCCAACTCAGGAAATCAGATCTCCTACAGAGTTGTGTTCCTTGGTTGATTAAAAGTATACTGTACTTGGACTGTACAAAGACTTTCTGTTTCCATGTTCAAAATGCAAAGTATCATATCAGCGTTATTTGTATTCTTTGAAGTTTTAAGGGAGATGCAAGTTCAGGGGCATTTACTGAGAAAATCCTTCTCCCTTTCTCTTCACAGCTTCATTTCCACCACATATATTATTCCCAAATGGAGGCTGTCACATATGACTATCACTCAGTCACTGAGCTAAAAACTTGGGAAAACTAGCAAGTGTCTGATTTAGACTTGCTTTTCCCTGTTGGCCTGTTTCTACAAAATTTGCAGGAGCTTAATTACCTTGAAACTGTTCTCCTTATGTCATACTTGGCTGAAACTGGGAAATGGCAAAAAAATATTACATAAGAGACACATACCCAGACTCATGTCTATACACATATTAAAGGATGGCAAGAAACCTTGTTTCCAACAGAAGCCAGTTATCTTTCTGAAGCTGCGATGCAGGTGTGGAGCATCCCCTCAGGCAGTGGAATTGCTCTCCAAAGTTATGTGGATGCAGGTATAGCCACATTCTGAGGCCAAGCATCCACAAGTGTATACAACAGTTTTTAGGATGATTTGTGAGCCACAGGCAAGTGAAGGAGCACAAAAAATGGCTTACTCCCAAAGAAAAGCTAGATGCTCTTTTCAATGAGGTTAGTGCAGAAAGGCCACACAGAGGACGTATGTGCCAGGAACAGACTTGGAAGTATGGTATAAGTCTTGACCAAGGTGAGAGGGAAGGCAGGAGCAGTGAAATACGGCTGAAGAGAAGAACTGGAACTATCAGAAGGAATACAACAAGAGAGGCAAGCACCACAGTACCGCACCCTGAATGGTAGCTAATTCTGGCTTCCCTGGGAATTTGAGGGGACTCCGGATCTGATGATTCACAAACAACATGAAAACAGCACTGGGTGTAGGGGAAAGCTGCTTTTATGGAGGGACCATCGGCATTGTCAGACTCCATTTCCTGACAGCTAGTTTGTATGGAACAATGTTACTGTGACTCACCAAAACATGTTTTTGTGGAACAAAAAGACGCCACAGGACTGATTGCAATAAGTTACATTTCCTTGAGATCCAACTGGCTCACACATTTGGCAGCCACAGAGACTGTGCCAAGCTGATGTGCATTTCAACAACCACAGATCTGAGACACTTTCAAGAAAAGAGGGAAAACACTTGAAGGCAACCAATCAGCTTTTAAAGTTTTGTGGCATTTTTTAAATTCTTTCCTCAGAAAACAAGCACTGTGTACAAAGATTTTCAAATGACATGCACCATGCCAAGGGCTGAAAAGTAACATCCAAAACTAGCAGCAAGGAAGTGGTTAAGAGTAGCATAGTGATTTTATTTTTCATTAATGAGTCAAGACAGCCAGGCTTAGATTTGAGGCAAAGGAGAAGACAGGCATCCTTGCTCTGATGAACTTGCAAAATAAAGCAGTGTCTTGCAACCATAATTCTCACATTTAGTTATCATATACGTGCATAATTGCTGCAGATTTCAGTCTGTTAACCTATTTGAGTAGATTTACGAATAAAATTTTCCTGGACAAAGATCTAAACTCATATAAGACCAAACCAATAAGGATTTGGGAATATAGCAAAAAAGAGTGTATGAGAAACCAAAGCCTTACCATACATTGGGGTGTGGGGGAACTTTACATACAGAAGTTGCACAGAATGTAAGTTGCTCTTACAACAGAAAAACTGGAAAACTTTCTATCTGTTTAGGAAGAAAATGTGAGACAAGGTCAGACCCCCTTAAGGGGAACCAGAGCCAAGCTAGGATATATCTGATAGGTTTGAAGGGGAGAGAAGTGGGAAGGGAGAAGAGGAACAAGGACCCTGCAAACCGCAGTAGAGTCCTGGCAGTGGGGACCGACAGATAAAGAAATGTGACAGTAACGCTGAGCAACCGGCTTTGGCAAGAGCCTGACATCTATCAGAGGAAGAAAAGTTGCAGAATACAGCTGAATGCTGAACCAGGCTGGCACTCTTTCGCAGATGCGATTTCCTGAAAGAAGCTAAATAAAAGGCTTAACTCGTTCAGCGTATATTACTTCGGGAGATATGCTGCGGTTACCGCACCTATGGTATTACGTGTATTAGGAGTAGACAGGGAGCTCTCGTAGTACCCAGGGAGCTGTCCTGGCAAGGACAAGCCCTGCCGGCGCTCCCGCTCTGCGGCCCCGGGGCTGCCGCTGCCCCCGTTACACGGGCGGCCGGCCCGGGGCCGAGCGGGACCGGGCTGTCCCGGCGGCGTTTTGCCCCGGCGCGCCGAGCCCCAGGAGGCGGGTCTGGAGCCGGGCGGGCTGACAGCGAGCCCCGCCGA
>VZTE01004109.1:107918-120624 GCA_013397775.1 Eulacestoma nigropectus | reverse complement strand
CGCGGAGCCCCCGCCGAGGGCAGCGGGGCCGGGCTGTGCTTGCGCGGCGGCAGCGGCGGGCGGGCGGCCGTGGCCGCGGGCGCCAGGTGAGCACCCGCACCCTGCTATTTTTAGCAGATTAAAATGCAGCGGAAGAGGAGAAGCTGAGTTTCTCACAGTATCGTGTTCTGGGGGACTCGGAGCTCTGGGAGTCACCCAACCTCAGGCGACGGGCGACAAGCCCTGGGCGATCCTTGCACGTGCCGGTAGCTCCGGCGATCCGTGCCAACACGTGGAGAAGTCTCTTAATGTTCCTTCTGAATGGCCAGCAAGCAGGCAGGCAGGCAGCCTGTATCTCAGCAGTTACACGTGCATGAAACAACCCCAGCTCATCACTGGCACTGCCAACAGGCATTCATTTGGATGCATGAAGTGATATCTTGGGGAGAAAAATCAACGAAAACTTAGGAAACAAAACCTGTTTCCACTGTAGTACTGATTCAGGCACAAAGTCTAGTGCGTGTGCTCAATTATAGAAAAAAATCAGAAGCAAAAGGAGCAGCAGTGGAGATGCACTGCCAGCCACAGCGTCGGTTCTGTAGCCCAGCGAGAGAAGCCAGAGTCATCAACATCTTGTGCTCCATCTGCAGCATCAGAAAGTTGTAATCATATGAGAGCCTGTGTGCTGAGCCACAGGGAGGGAAGGAGGAAAGAATGAACAGTTTCTTCATATTTGAACAATAATATAATGTAAACAAACCGAATGAGCATGTGAAAAGCTTGTATTTCATAAAGCACTAAACCATCCTCTTTGGCAGGGGTTATATTGCTGCCCTCTGCTGCTGGGAAGTTGGGCGGTTCATCTGCCTAACGAGCAGAAAAACGGACTCTTTGCGATAAAAATCTTTGATTACACATAACAGTTCTGTGGCCAAGAGCCTCGAGATACATAGTTCAGAAGTGAAGAAAGGGTGAGGTCCCCGATTCTGCGAGAGGCAGGGGACGACAGCTCTCTAATGCCAGGTGGGTTGGCTGACACACCAACAGTGTTCTCTGGCTGCAGCAGCCGCGGGAGCCTTCTCACTTCTCACTTCTGCCCAGCCAGCAGGGTGATCTGCCATCCATGTGCCAACACACTCTTCACTGGAATAGCTCTGAATTTACATTGCTCCCAAAGCATCAGGAATCCCTATCCCGCACCGGAAAAGGTCACAGGAAATTTTGTCTGAACTTCATGGTAAGGAGTGCACTTTTACATCTGGTTCTGACATTGAAGCTTCGACTGCCCACAGTGCATACTGTAGTGGTACAATTTGGGGTAACTATGGCCTTTTAACTTGTCACTGAGAGGGCAACTGACTGCTGTAGTCTCTTTGTGTTTCTGGACAAGCCTTTCATCTAACTTGGAAAATAATTTATTCACTAGCTTGGCTTTGACAGACTATTTACTTGGAGGAAGTTCATAAAGACAGTGTAAAATTGAATCTATGCCTATACAACTGCTTTTGCCCATGGTAATTCAGAGCTGATTATCTCTCAATGACCTTTGGAATAGTGTGAGGAAATGGATACAACCCAAAAGGATTGCACTCCAAAGGAATGTGTCTAGATTAGGTAGATGACAGAGAATATAAAATCTTGCTTGTGAATTTGCCTTGGGAAAACGGGCTCAGTTATCACGGTGAGTAGACGAACTAGTGTTACTGACAGCTATTAATTCCTTAGGAAACCACCCCCTAGGAAGTTACATTGCATACCTAGACCTTTTAAACCCCTTGTATTCAGAAAGCTCGCTGGTGGGGGACAATGCATCACTGTATCTAAAAACTGCTTGAATTAAGCTCCTCTTCTGCATTTCCCCATGTGGAGGCTTTCATGGCTCTGATTTTACTCACTCAAACAGCTTTTACATGCTGAGTTAGAAAAATCCCTACACACAGGCAAACAGCAGGCATTAAGTAAATGAGCATTCATTGCACTACCCAAACAATACAAAGCTGCCCACAAACCACACCTAAATGACAAAGGAGAGGTTAGAATGACTGCAAGCAGTGTGGAAGGGTGGAGGGGCTTCTGAAAAGGAAAGAACAGCAGCCCTAGCTCTCTTTCTTTGGAAGAAAGGAATATATTTTTAGAAGCAGTTGGCCCACCCTATAAACAAACCACAAATATTTAGTCAATGAATATATAGCGTTTTCAGCCATTCCCTGTGATGAGCAGAATGCCCAAGAGACTGGGTGGAAAGCACCAAATACTGCAAAAGTAACAATGGCATTGGCATGGTTTACTGCCCAGGAGGGCCTGCGTGACATCTGTACGGTATCAGAGAACAACTTAAGGGGCTGCAGGGTAGCTGCTCTCTCTTATTAGCGCAACACACCCATTTATTCATGCTCACAACCGATGACAAACAAGTATTACAAGATACTAGGATGTTTCTCTTTATGTTTGCTTGGGTACAGCAGTGCAAAATTGTTATTCAAATAATGAGTCACATGGCAGTCAGGGTGGGAGGGACAGAATTTGCTGGCAGAGTAACATTTCTGTGCAGCATACCAGAAACATGTATTTAGCATGAGAGGTTTCAATATTGGGGCTTCTCAGCATTTTTTATGTGTTGTTTTATAGCTACTAGATGTTGCGCATTGCGTGACAGAAAGCTTTTCCCAGTGGTGGTGGGAGTTGCTACAGAAGAACTCTCTCCTCAGTTAGTGAAGAATCAAGAACTATGAACTCTAAATGCTGATGCCAAAGCAGCATATCCTCAGGAGCACTAGGCCAAGGACCACACTGGCAAACTAGGCTAACTTCCAGTCTTTTATTGACCTAGAGACCACATGGACTTAATCCAGCATTTCACATTCTCCCTGCTGCATATGTTGGACTCCACTCTTTGTCTAATTTGGCTCCACACCTGAGCACAGACTGAGTACCTCCACAGGGGAGTGAGACTTTGTGCTACTGGATCAGTTCTGACACCCTGTCACTTAAAGAGTACAGCCAATTTTTTTGTTGCATTAAATTTGGCAGAAAATTAACCCCCCTTTCATCTCAACTGCCTCAGGTATCAGAGGGGCTGGGGAAAGCTGGGCTTGTTCTGAGTGATAGCCAATTCAACACTAAGGAAGAGAAATGCAGGGCAAATGGGACACTCTAAATCCAGTTATGTTCAATCGGAACTACCACATTTTCAAATTCACAAATAGTGTGATACTCTCTAAGTCTGGGCACATCCAATGAACTCTCAAGGCTGGCCTAGAAGTCCAGTCCCATTTAATTACTCTCACAGCCAGGTGCAACATACTGTAGTTTAATGAGCAACATACACGCAGGATCATATTGGAAGAGAAGGCTCCAGGGAGAACTTATAGCACCTTCCAGTACCTAAAGGGGGCCTCTTCGTTGTGCTTTGAAAGTGTGAAGGAAGCAGCAGCAAAATGGAAGGCTGTAGGTGTAGGAGTATGCAGTGCTAACTTTCGTAACTAACAGCAGTGCCCCCACTGGCACTCAGCAAATGAGCCAGGGGAAGCCAAGGCTCCATGAAATTTGAAGCTAAATCTCAATTCCAATTAGGTTTCCTTCCTTACTACTCTCCAGAAATGTTTTTTTTTTTTCTTAAATTATAGGAGTTGCCAACAACTAGTTTAAGAAAATATTCTCTGAAGTCCTCTGAATAGAGAGTAAAGACAACTGTTGATATATGACATTCCATAATTAAAATTATTCCTTGCTTCCCTTCCCACCACAAACATAGTTTTGCTATACCGATTTCCCTGAGACTCAGTCGTCTGGAGCTACACTTTCACCTTTATTAGTCTCCCTTTTCCTAGACATGACAGGTTCATAGAACATTTTGTTTACATCTAGTCTTTTAAGGGATGGGGAACACACGCTGCACCAAACAACTGTTGTATGCCAGTGTTTAAAAGACTGTCAATCTAGGAGGTCTTTAGATTTACTTTCCTCCTTCCATGGCACACAGACCTTAAATCATGCACCACAGTAGTCAAGCATGAAACTACCACAGAGCACAAATCTACTTACTCTGATTGTCTCAAACTAAAGTACAGTGACAGAAAATGGCTGTGAGGGTGTACTTTTGTCTCCTCCTGTCTCCCAGGACTAGCAAGGATGGAAAAGAAGTATGTGAACAAAGAGCAAAAGGGCTACCAATAGGAAAGGGAGTCCAAGGATGATTCAGAGTGATCTGAGCGCCACTGTGACAAGGAAAGTGATTGTTCTGAAACTCAGAGCTTTTCCCAGGGTGAAAATGCCCTTGTTTGTTTAAAATGAAGTCAAGCTGATTATAAAGCAGGCCTTTATACAAGCCCAAGAACTGCTACAATTAAATAACACACAACTTTCAGGTCCAAGTTCTTTATCCTTACAAGTTGCTAGCTATGTCAAAGAGGCTGGGGAGCAATCTCAGCTGCCACGGATATTAGCAAGGGAAGAAGGCTACTTATGAATTTAAGAGGAAAAGCTTAGAGTACTGCAGGATTGAAACTTCAATCACTGAATTGCAAGAAATTAACTTAAAGGGAAGCATTAGAAAGCATGGAATTATTTGAAAGGAAATTTAAGAAAGATGCAAATGCTTGCATTTGTGGAGAAGCTGCCTGTTCTGTGAAAGACTTGCTTGCCCTCTAAAGTGCATAGTTAATAATCATCCCCAAAAAAACCTGTTTGTGTGATGCAGTTATGAGCAATAAAACCACTGCATGTGCACAGTTAGTGTAATGAAAATCACTGTATCTATGTGGAGCATTTGAAGTACTCTTTGAAAAGTCAGATTTTCAAAACATACACATTTTCATACTTCAAAAACAGAGTAAAAACATTTTAGAACATCAAAAACCCCCAAACCTCCCTCATCTGTATATTGTTATTTCCAGTTTTACAAGTTTTTCTTAACTGCAACAATCTAAAAATTCAAGTTTCTGGGATCCCCTTTAAAAATTTGCATTTTTACCTCCCACAAGAGATACTTTGACTCTGTTCTTGATCTTTGAGTCCACACATTACAAATGCAAGTATGCCCTACACACCCACTCCTCCTCTCCCATTTTAAGTTTCTGCTACGTGTTTGGGTCTAATTTTCTTCACATCACATAAAAACTCCTCTGCAGACCAGGTGATCAGATATAGTCCTACTGTACTCATGGACACTTTTAACATAGACAATTTACCTGTGACATCAGTATCTGTGGTCAGCAGGCAGGAATTTAAAGCACAGAAAGACCAAAGCACCTCCTGATTTCACAAACTCAGTTTAAGACACCTAACTTTTCACAATAATTTTTGCAGTACTTTGTATTTTCCAAATTCACATACTCTTTGCTTCATTGATTCTAATTACTACTGCAAGGGCCAAGAGCTTTTCCTAGTCAGCCTTCAGACTACATTAAGATGAACACTCAGAGAGAAACACCAGCAGTGAGCATTGCTGAGGACTACTTTAATTTTCCAGGTTTCCTTCCATAGTAGAGATTAAAATAAAATCCATCTAAGGAAGGCATATTAAAGGCTTGATGTTCTCCTCCTGCAAGCAGTTTTCTTTGTTTGAACCTCAGGGCTCACCGAAATTAATGCCTGTGCATTGAACATGTAGGGCTTCTGGGGGAAAAAAGATCTCATGTCATAATGAAAACTTTGATTTGACCTGCTATGCACACAATTTTAAAAGTTGTTCAGCCTAAAACTATCATTTCTTGAGTGTCCTATGTTGCAACTCTAAGAACATTCATTTGAAAACTTACATCCACGCTTGTTTCCTTAGAAGTTAATCAACACAAAATTTCACAACTCAAGTTCACACTGATCCTTGCACAAACCACCTCGGATCAGAATGTGACTCTAGTAACTTGTGCAGGGCGTGAATGTAAGTTCACAAGCTGGTTGCTTTTCACCTGCTTTTCACCACAAGCTGGTGCTTTTTTCACACTGTGATCACTAAGGTGACATACAAAGCCGAGGCATGCTCCCACTAAACTCTCCCCTGAAAGCTTTAAGGACTTGTTTCTATCCTCTCAGGAAAGCCTGTTTTGCATGTGCCACTAAACCTTAGCCCTTTCATTCCTATCCCCTCCATTTTCTTCATGGTACATTATTTTTTTTACCCCAAACACATGTATTACCAATTTTGTCTCTAGTGGTTTCTGCTATCTGTGCTATCAGACCTACTTGATACCACCTTATCCACACTCCTGGTCACCCTGACTCCTTCTCCTGTCTCCACACTCTGCCTCAATTGTCCCTTCTAAGATTACACATCTGGTCTGAAAAGGGACAGAAACAATGACTGGAATAGGCTGGGAAAGAAGACACTGCCCCACGCACCTGTAGGAGCAAGCACTGTAGCTGTCTGCGTCAGATGAGAAATACAGTTCCCTTCTACCTGAGTCCCAGCATCCCACACCTTTGCACATTCTCCCCTTACTTTTGATACTGGAAACAGACTTTAGCCTAGCCCATACAAAATCAGAAAAAAAGGGACAATATCACATACACTGGGAAAAACCAAAACAAAACAACCCCAAACAAAACAAAAACGCCCCTCCAACCCCCCCCCCAAAACCCTAGATACTTTCAGCTCAATTTTGTTTATATATATACAAAGAATTTTGCAAAACCTCATACTGCAGCCAAACATGGGCAGATTTCTATGCACAATTCCTGCCAAAGATGAGTTCACAGTAAAGTTTCAAGCCCTCAAATTCCACACCACAGCTGTCTTCTGAGGGGCAATGCACTTTACATCTGCCTCATCCAAATTCCAGTTCTCTTTAGCAGAGCATAAACCATTGCACACCTCGTGGGAAATTTTAGTCAAAACAACTCCAATGGGCATAAAAACTGGAAAGTTTCAGTATACACAAAAAGACTTTAAGCAAGTGAGATGAGGGTCATTTTATTCTGCACAACACTTTGTATACCAGAGGGACTAGGAACATTTTTTTACATGGGTTACAAAGACTAATTTCAGTTTAGCTACTCAATTCTTTTCATCCCTGCCTTCAAATATCCCCTCTGCACTTCCACAAGCATGCAGTATATAGCTAAGAATTACTCCCAATATTTTTACAGTAATGAGGGCTTATTTATATCAAATCTAACATAAAATCACATTGATAACACTAGTACTGAAAACCTGGGTTTCAATTAAAAGTTTCCAGGCTCCTTGAATGACTTTTAGATTTGTCAGCTAAAGAGTAAGCAACAGCAATTAATGTGATTTAGGGTCACAACATTGGCTAGACTATAGTGTCTTTCCAAAGGAACATTACAGGAACTTAAAAATATGTTAAAATGTATACACACATTCCTAGAAAACATGAAAGACTAAAGGGTGTGCAGAGAAAAAAATCTTTATTGAAATATTGTAGTACCAAGCTTAAAAACTCCAAGAAATACATAACACCTTATCATTAAGATTCCTCATAGCAATTCCATCTAAGTTACAAATGCAGCGATGTGTGCAGAAGTCTTGAGCTTTTACTTGGGGAAATAGCTCATACAGATTAAACTCACATGTGATGACACGCTTAGTACTATCTGTCTTTTGCCACAAGAAGAGATCAAATGGCCAGTGCTATTTATTAAAGCTGAGGTGAGTTTTGGTAAGGAGATGCATTTCTCAAAATTACACAGCAAAGTACTGTAATTAAAAAAATTAATTATATAGAAGAGGTGAGGTAATTCAGAAGTGCTGAACAAGAAGGGATGTAACCAACCACTCTGAGGCACCAAGCTATCATCAGTCCTGCCCTTCCAGCGCTGTGTGTTAACTCCGGGCTCGCCCAGACCGGAGCTGCCAGGGCCCCCTCGTGGTCACGACATACACGATAATCGCAGATGTTCCTGTGCCTCACTGCACCTACATGTTCTTATAACAAACTGAGCCAACGAAAGCACCTCTGTCACTGCTGCTGTGACAGAGTGTGCCAGTAGACCTTAACCGGAGCACAAGAATCTTTCTTACAGGCATTGAGTACCCTGGGGTTTTCCCAGCCTCACTAAAGGCTGAGACACTTCCAGCACTTCAAGAAAATTGCAGTTGTCCAAATTACCACACCGGAGCCCAAGACCCTGTTTTTGCGACACTGGACAAAAGTGAGTGTGCAGGAAGCAAAGAACAGGACACACACACAGACAATCCCACTCCCTAGCCTTCTATGGCTCAGGACTTGATACTGTAATATGTCTTTACATTTGGCAGATCCATTTTTTCTTGAGTTTGCCCAGTCTTTTTCTAAGGTCAGTGAAAGATTTTAGCATTCCTAACTCCTGGGTAAAAAGAGGCAAGAGGTGTTCTCATTAGAGGTAGTATTCCTCAGTTCTCCATGGAAATAGATGCATATAAAATTATGCTTCCTCTGTAATACTGAAAGACTCAAGAACCACTACCACCTGCAAATCAGAAACAAGATCTAACAGATTTTCATAATCCGGAACAGTTGCAAGCAGCTTGCTTATCCCAAAGAATAATTCTGCTCCTTTATTACAGAGGTCATACTACTTGTCCTTGCTTCAGGACAGTGTCACAACTAATAAAGCAGAAAAGAGGTACACAGTGCTATCAGTGTCATTAAGAAGTGAGCTTGAACTCTAAAGAGTGCCATTTAAAGGTCCACATTTAAGCTTGAATGCAATCTTCCATTCCTTTTGTTAAATGTGGGGCTCAGACATTTTCCCTCAGATGATTAGTATGACCCCTCTCTGCCAAAGGCATCCTTACATAATTTAAGTCAAAAAACTGCCTTAGGTCATGTTTATTCCCATTAGTTAAATTGATACAGGTAAACATTCTTCACCTCTCTCATTTAAGAAATGGACTGTTGTATTTTAAGGCTAACGCAAACACCCTCTTGGGAATATGCCATAAATCCATGGATATTATTTAATTACCTATCCAGTTCAGAAACAAACTCGCTTATAGATCTCCAGGTTAGATCCAGAACAGGAAGTTAGACACAGTTCAGATTCCAAAATGTCAATTTCCCAGTAAAACCCAGTAAAACTCCAACAGCATTTTTACATTTCTGCTGTTTGTTGCATAACTTTTTCAAACTAGCACATTTCCAAAATAACCAGGAACTTTTCACAGATGTTTTCAGTGTTCACCATTTAGGCAGCCCAGAACTGTAGGTACATGTTAAGCATTCGTAATGCTCTCAAAACTCAGGATATGTTGGTGCTGTCAGATGTTACCCTGATGGGTATACTGAGATTATTTACCTGGCGTGCAGAACAGCTGGACCTCAAGCCATCCCACTTAAAAACTTCAATAAACAAAAAACCCCCACCTAAACAGAGCTCAATTGTTAGGGCACAATGAAGGACTTCATTTCCAGTCACTATCACAACTCAGAATGACACAGAGATATCGGACTTGAACATGAAGACGTGTTCTGTTCTGATAAGTTGAAATGAGACTCTCTTTCTCACTAACTAACTTAGCCCTCCCCTTTTTAAAAACAAATAAAAACCTTTCTACTGATAGTATCATTCTTGAATGTCCACCTCCTTGTACACCATGTGAGAACAAACCACAAATTTATAAATAATTCTGTTCCGCAGCAGAATGCCTGAAGGCAACCCAATTTATAACTAACTGTGAGCATTTCAGCCCTGCAGTTTGAACACTGGTGCTTTTATTAGTGTTTTCAAAATGAGATGATAGGTCTTCTAACAGGAACATCAGCAAAATGTCAGGAGTCTTATGGGAATCCCATTAATATTTCTTCTGAACAGATGATTTAAATTGTTATCTGGAAAACACAAGAAGTTTCACTTAGACTAACAGAAGACAGGACCTGGTGACACAATTATCTGTTTCTAGAGTGTACATGGACAAATTGTTCTAAGTCTAATCAGTAGGTAAAAGTGTTTATCCACTAATTTAGTGCTGTGTATTGCATAATCCAAAAGCATTTGACCATACTGAATATTTTATTAAAGAGCATTCTGTTAAGCTTAGTATCACATAGGCCAATCTCATAAAACTACAGTAACTACAAATTCAGTACTTCTACTGAACCTAGTACGCAGACTTCTGAGAAGCTTTCCAGCATTTTATAGCAGTTTTTTCAGTGTTCAGCAGACATTACTCTATTTGCTAAACAATATCAGACTGCAAATTTGCTCTTACTGTTGATAGATCAATAATGACATGGGAAAAGTCATTATCTCCGTGGCAACAGAATGGCAGCTGTTGGAGGAATATTGCGCATGTTGCTGCTGCGCCTCTGACAGTCATGCCTCGGCTTCCTCACACTGGTGCTCTCTCTGCAAGCCTGGTATGCCCAGAGTACCAACAACCAAGGGCACCTCTTAAGACTACAGAGGATTAAACTACAACTCTGATTACGCAGTTTCTGAAAGAACATATCCTCACAAGGGTTTATTACACTTGAGTCTGATGTCTTTACGTTACTTATTTCTAGTGAACCATCCCTTTGTAGAAACAAAGCTAGAACAAAATTCAGGAAGGCAAATACCACAGTGTTCTGTTCATAGCCCAATATTTTGTTGAAAGAAAACACTTAGTTGTCTTTAAGAATAAAAAGACATCTTTATTGTCAATCAATTTTTATTTAACTCCACTTTGACTCCCCAGGATTTAAAAGTGGCAGGAGTCTTTATAGGTGATTAAAATGACAAAAGAGACCACTTGGGCTATTACATTTAACACTTGTTATGTCTTTGTATATTGAAACAGGTTAACAAATAGAAAAACATACTTTTGCTCTGCATAAGTTACTGCAGTTCCATCTAGCATGAACAGGACATATTTTTTTTTTTCATACTGCACAACCTTCACCATGTTAATCACAACATATTAACCACAGAAAGCAAAAACTTCTCAGTGTCTTGATCACCATGGCTCAGCCTGGCTTGTGATGTTCTGTTGAAAGCAAAACATACCAACTCACAAAATACAGGGTGTTCATCAGCAACACAACATATGAACTTTGCCTTCAAATTAAACATGGAAAGTATTTCCTCATAAATGTATCTACTTTTAAATACTGCAGCAACACTGTAGTTATTCATAACCTACTCACAAGGGATGGCAAAGGGCAAGTTTGCAACAATTCCCTTCGGAATCTGTTCTTAATAAATTTAAATAAAAGGCAACAGAAGTGATCCTAAGGGTGGCTTCAAAAAAATTAAAGCAAAGTTGTCAGTCAAGCATCAGCTGGATTCCACAAAAAAAATCAAGAATTAGGCAAGCACTCTTCTCAATGCTGAAAACAAGCTGGTCTTGTTTACAAGGTTCTCACAAGAACAGAACTGGATGGTAGAACTTCTTTTCCTTACAAATCTAAGTAAGACAAATGGTCATTAATATACTAAAAGTCCAGATGCTACAGCTGCAATATAAATTAGCAGGCAAAATACACTGTGACTTGTTATTTGTGAGAGACTATTTTAGTACACAGGAAAACTCTTCAACATTTTCTTCTACTTACAGGATAGGCCCTGCTGCTTTAGGAGACCGCCATGCTCTGCGCCAATTTCTTGGAAAGAACACGGCATCTGCCCAGATCAAGCAAAGCTGGCTGCACACACCGCCGTCTGCAGGACACGTTCCAAATCCAGCACTTCTCTGGCTAACATGAGGCAGTTCTGCCCTCGTTCCAGCACCGACTGAACCATCCTTTTGCGCAGTCAGCCAGCCCAATCTTGCTCCCATCTTTCCATCCCGCTGCCAACCCTGCCCAGCTCAAGCTGTGCAAAGCTACTCGGGGCTCCCCTCCCAGGACTAAACCCGAGCATACAAAGCTCGTTCTCAGTGAGATAAACCGCCTGCTTTATCCCATCAAAAATCAACCAAACCCGGGCAACTGCACGCAGGCAAATCGGTCCCCGGACACAGCCAAAGCCAGGAAGGAAGACAGACCCATGCAGCACTTTGCCAGCTGCCCAGATACAGCCTCCGCTGCCTATGGGGACAAAAAGCGCCGACCGAACGGCGCTGCTCTTCTGAGAACAGCTTCCCCGCTGCCACTCGCGCACCTGAACACGCTTTAGCACGGCCGCTTCACCCCGCACACCCGCCCGACACTCCAGCGCAGCCCGGCTCCCTCAGCCCCTTCTCCACGGATCTCCCTTGGCCCCTAAACACCTCCGGCCCGAGGGAGCTCCGCCACCGCCTGCACCACCAAAGGGCCGGCGAGATAAAACCCAGACCCGCCCGAGCGCCGGCGGTGCCGGCAAGGCCCGAGGGTCTTCGGGGACCCCCTGGCCCGAAGAGAGAGGCTGAGCACAACAGCGGCCACCCGGCAAGGCCCCCCCGCCGTGCTGCACGGCCCTGCCCGCGGAGCCGACGGTGCGGGCGCGGGAGGGGAAGCGCGGCCCGTCCATCCCGGGGACGGCGCAGGCCCGGCGGGAGGAAGGGCAGCAGCAGCAGCCCCACAAGCACTACCCGGAAGCGGAAGGAGCCCCACGCCAATCGCCCGCCCCCGCCCGGGCATCCCGAGAAAAGCCCCGCCCCGCGGCAGCCTGGCCAATCGCGTCCGCGGAGAGGCGGGATTAACTGATACGCGTTAGATTGACAGCTCCGCCTCCCAATGCGACCGCAGCGGCTCTGCTCCCTCCGCTAGGAAAGCGAAGCCACCTCAGGGTTGCTGGGCGGGACAAGTCCCTCTGTGTCTCAGCGCTATTGGCTGTCGCTGCTGATTGGCGGGTGCCTGCGCCTATGCGGGGGACGCTCCCCGGCGGC
>VZTE01004109.1:85579-107704 GCA_013397775.1 Eulacestoma nigropectus | reverse complement strand
CAGCCGCTCTGCGGCTTCAGCAACGCCGTGGTGCAGATCTTGCGGCTGCACGGCGTGGAGGATTACCGCGCCCACGACGTCCTGCAGGACCCCGACCTCCGCCAAGGTCAGCGCCGGGCCGGACCGGGCCGGGGTCACCTCTGGGTGCCGCCTCCCCGGGGCCTGTGCAGCCCAAGCCGGCTCCTGGTGGGGGACGGGGCCGGTTCCCCTGCGGGAAGGGCCCTCGGGAGCTGCCGGGAGGTCAGGCTTGCCTTAATGCCCCTGACCTCGGGCACTGTGAGAGCGGCCCCTGCCTCTTGTCCCACCTGTAACTTGCCTTTTCTTGCTTTATTGGGTGGGCTGGGCTCTGTTTTTTTTTTTAACGAGGCCTGTATCGTGGGGAGAAGGGCAGCGGAGCTTGGGAAGGGTCTGGAGCATGTCCTATGAGGAGCGGCTGAGGGAGTTTGGCGGTGTTTAACCTGGAGAAGAGGAGGCTCACGGGTGACCTTATCACTCTCTACAATTACATGAAAGGAGGTTGTAGCCAGGTGGGGATCGGCCTCTTCTCCCAGGCAACCAGCGACAGGATGAGAGGACAGTCTTAAGTTGTGCCAGGGGAGCTTTAGGTTGGATACTGAGAGGAATTTCTTCACAGAAAGGGTGATTAGACATTGGGATGGGCTGCCCACGGAGGTGTTGGAGTCACCATCCCTGGAGGTGTTTAAGGAAAGAGTGGACATGGTACGTAGTGCCATGGTCCAGTTGACAAGGTGGTGTTCAGTCATGGGTTGGACTCAATGATCTCAGAGGTCTTTTCTAACCTAATTAATTCCGTGATTCTGTTTGGGTATTAGTAGAACTGGAAGTGTATCGCAGAGATGTGCCATTGAGGTTGCTGCCCAGACGCCTTGGTTTGGTTTTTGTGACCCTCCCCGTGTCAAGAGGTCTCAGTTATCAGCAGAGTGCAGCTGTGTGTGCAGGGTGATGCTTGGAGGTCGGGCTCTTTGTGCCATGCTGCCTTGCCTGGTTCAGAGATAGAGAGCTGCATTAAAGACCCCTGAAATACTTCGTTATCAGGTTTTGTCTTCCCAGTGAACAGTATGGTGAAATTTCATGTATGGCTTGGACTTGTACTCCTTGATTCCCAGCTAGTACTGCCTGCTGGGATTCTCTTCATAAAGTACAAAATTAAGCTAATCATTTGCACAAGAAATATTTAGTAATAGTTTCACCATTACTGCTCAAGTGGTAGTAGCTATTCTGTATTAGGTTTTTTTGCCAGCTGTGGAAACTAGTAATCTGTTCGAGTAATGCTTTTCATCTTTTCCCTTTTAAATGTGCATAGCTGACTCTTGAGGTTCTATGTGGTTATTTGAGAAAGTTTTAAAACAAAAAAGACCCCAAAACAAGTGCAAAGTAATTAGTCTTGCAGGTGTGTGGCATTAACAGTTCTTGCCCAGAATACACTAAAATGTGCTGTAAAGCCACATGCTGGCATATATCAGGTGACTTTGTTCTCCTTTGTTTTGGTGTCATCTGACTAATTCCGTTTTCATTAGCTCTTAGCTTAAAGGCTGATTTTTCGAGTCCTTGTTTGCTTTTGAATTCACAGCTGTAATAGTTGGTATGGTATAAAAGCTTAGATACTGGAATTTCTGTGTAATGATATATTTTGTTAATGAAGGTTGGCTTTGTTCTAGTAAATCTTCCTCTGCCTTTGTCAAGTGAACAAATCATGGTAATTTTCTAAACTTCGTTTACATATCTGGATTTATTAATTGTGCAGTTTACTAGAACAAACTCATAAACTAAAAAGGAGGAAACAAACCTCTGAGATGAAACCGTCAGCATTTCACTTTTGGTTGAGGAGGCTTTTATGAGCCTGTGAATGGGCAATGCATTTATAAGTTACAGTCTCTGAGGACTTGACCATGTGACTAGGTAGTATTTTCTTTCTGTGTAACTTAAATTTTTCCTCCACATGAACTCGGGCTTGTGCTGGGTGATGAGAGAGGTTATTGCCCTCCTGGCTATCAGAGCTTTAAATGGAAATTGTCTTGATCCAGCCCTCCAGTGTCTAAGCTACATAGAATGCAGTTACGGAGTGTACCCTTGCACAATATCCTGCTGGTTCTCAGGTGCTTAAAGAAGTTGTTCTGTTCCTTTCCACGCACCAGCTTTGGCACCTCTCCACTTGTGCAGAGTGCCAGCTCAGTTTATTAACTGGGTCACTGGGCCTGCAAGTGGAAGTAGCAGTTTGTACTGTGAACTGACTACCGGAGCCAGCATGAAGAACAGAGCCTTGAAGAGTTGGGGAATGACACAGCTGTTCTCAAGGGCAGCAGAATTCTTGTCCTGCTTCAACTATATTACCTACTGCACACTAAAAAGCCAGGATGTGCCTGCTTCTGTGGGTGGCAATCTCTGACAGAGGAGAGGACAGGGCTGCTTGAAGTTGTAGTTCTCTAAGTTGCCAGCTGTATTTCAGCAGTGACTGCCTGAAGGCCACATCTGGCCTCGGGTGCCAAACAGTTAGATATGCAGCATGTGAGCCTTTCCTGGGCTCTTTCTGTGAACATAACCTGCTCTTCATGCATGAGGGCTAGTGAGGGGATGTGGAACCTTTAGCTGTGAAAATATCAAGTACATCAACAAAAGACTGATCTGCAAGGAGATTGCTGTATGAGAGCTGGCCACCAGCTTTATGTTCACCTGAACCTAACTCAAATGTTTGAATATATGTGTGCTTATATATTTGTAGTAAGGGCAGGCTGTTGAAGAGAGGGTAATTCAGGCATGTCTGGATTACTTGTTGGTTTCTTGCCTGTGTCTGTTGAAACACCTTATTTTTGGGTAGTTATAGTTCAGTTGGTGAAACATACCCCGTGCTAAAATATGGCAAGCTGTAAAGCTAGAACAACTCCCCTGCTTGCCTCTTTACCTAAAAACTCAGATCCGTGAAACTAAAGATACTGGTACTTCATGTGATCTATCTGAACTTGAGCTGAAGATACGCTTCCCTGACACAAATCTTCCGTATTAAAGCTTGTTTAAGAGACCTTGGCACTCTCTTGGGCTCTGTGACAATTCAGGTTTCTCTTAAGCCGTCTCTCAGCTGATGGACAGCATTAGACTGGTTCCCGTCACTGAGGCAGAGAAGTTTGGGATTACATACTGGAAGATTGGTGGTTTATAAACTGTTGGGGTAGTTCACCCTCAGATTATTTTCATTGCTGTTACTACATTACCTAAGCATGGGATGCTGCCAAGCAGGTGTTCTTGATCCTTTGTCCCACCCTTGGCTAGCCTAAGTAAAGCTTGTATCAGTGCTAATGGTACTCAGGCTTTGGAATAGGCTGCCCAGGGAAGTGCTGGAATCTCCATCCCTGGAAGTGTTTAAAAGGCATTCAGATATGACACTTGGGGATATGGCTTACTGGTAAATGATGGTGCTGAGTTAACAGTTGGATTCGATGGTCTTAGAGGTCTTTTCCAACCTTAATGATTCTGTGGTGTCCATGAAAATGTGTTGCTTTTCTGGAGAAAATGTGGTAGGAATGAGTGTTGCTTGAGTGAGTTCTTGGATGTGGCCCATCCTTCATTAGTGCTAATGCTGCCAAGAGAGGCTGAGAATTGATAACTGGAGCTGGGGAAAGGGGTGAGAGTGTGCTGGGTACCCATTTCAGTAGCTCTTTGCACCGATCCTGGTTTCACAGTTACCTTAAGATGTGCTAGCACGGCTGTCAGACTGATCCCCTGACCTGTGGAGTGCGGTTTCCCAAAGCAAACAGTGGTTCAGAGCAGAAGCTGCAGCTTCTGAAACACAGCAAGGAACCAATCTGCAGAGAGGGGGATGGAGATCCCTTGGGATGTCTGTACTACCAAAAGAATCATCACAAACGTGCATCTCGAGTGCAGCAAGCGTAGCCCAGGCTAACTTGCTTTAACACCGCTGCAGCAGTGTCAGTAACTGCTGCACTGAGGTAAGGCTTGGGTGGCCAGTGGAGGAAATGTTCGGTTTGTGACCTGGTTGAGCCCCAGCACGGAGGCATTTAAAACAGCTTGTCCAGCACATGAAATGCAGCACGCAGAGCAACTGAGCTTGATCATATTCTTATTTTTACCTGAAGGTGGATAGGTCCTTGAAAGTACGATCAGTACTTGATGTGTATGCAGTTGGGTCCTTGAAGAAAATATTTCTGTGAAAGAATTATTGGTGTAAATATTACCTTGGAGTGCTTGTTAGCAGTAGGTTTATTATGCAGAGCCCTTGGTTCTCCATTCATGTTTAACATTGCAATATCTTAAGAAAAACAGGCCCTGTTTCATATCTGCAGTGGCTCTTTGACCAGGGTCATCCTTAGGCATGTCTTAATCATCGAACACAGTTTTTCATTGAAACTTTGATGGGTTAAAAGATAGTTAGGACAGTTTAAGCAGTTTTGAGTATTCACAGGCCAAAGAGCATTTAAGAAAAGTATTGCTAAATGCAAGTTGACATCAAAGCTTAAAAGTTCTGTAAACTAAGGAAGAGGTTATGGGTGGTGACGATGGAGGTTAGATGGTTATATGTTCCCTTTGGCCTTGATTTATATGCTAAAGTTGCTATTTTGGGCTTAGGAAGTATTGGTTGTCCATGCACAAAATCTGAAATCAGAATAAAATGCTTACGTACTTAGTGGTTAGGAACACTTTGTCGCAACAATCTTTTTTCCTGGGTTACTGTTATTTTAGTGGATTTTTTAAACACATTGTATTTTGCTAAGGGGAATTATTAGCTATATTGCATCTTTTATTCATTAAAATAACAATCCCACTGTATATTTTTGCACTTAGACATATTTATTAAAAAAAGAAAGTGGTTTAAGTTCCAATAAAGCAAGCATAATTTCCTTACAAGGTTATTTTTTTACCTCGAGTATTTTGGGTTTTGCCTTTACAGTCTCTGGAAACTAAAATGTTTTCTAAGGGGAAAACAAGTTTTCTTGTGCTGTCAGCTATTCAGGTCTAATATTTGTTGATGGAGGGTTGGCTTCCAAGGTAAGTGGGCTCTGATGTTCTGAAAAGGTACCTTTGTAGGCTTAAGTTTGCTATATGGGCTTTCATGCCTTTGGCAGAAAAATTCCAGGCAGTGCATTTTGAAAATACATAAAAATGTTGAATTCAAAACTTATCATCCAATTAAATGCTCGTGATCGTGTTACAAAAATAGGCAGCAGTAGGTTTTAGCTATTTCCTCTGCTACAGAAATAATGGCTTTGTGTGAAGGGTCATTTAAAAAGTGGCAAATTAGGTACAATGATTCTTCTGTGTAATTTTTTGTGTGATGTCTAAGTGCAAGCTGGTTTCAGTGTGTATCAGCTGATCAGTTTATATTTTTGGGTGGTCTTATATTTGCCTTCTGTGAAGTACAGTTTTAAACTTCAATTCTCTACTTCATAATTGTGACTTGAGCTGTTTTGTTAAGTGAGTACTTTTAAAGAGACTTCAGTGCCCCTCCCATGTGCTGTAAGGTCTGGCATTGAAAGATAAAGCAATTTGAAATTCGTAAGGCCTCTACAGGGGCAAATGTATCTTGCAACTGAAATTGCAGGAATAAGTGTAACTGTATGAGTTCAGTAAGAACATAAAATATTTTAAAGTCCCTCTGGGAAATATCACAGAAAGTAAACAGTACTCAGTATTTTCCAATACTTCTCATTTCTGTAATTGATTGAAAGAGTCATGTTTTCTTGTTGGGAGTGAAAAAAGATGCTGTTTTTTTCCAGTTCCTGCTTGAAGTCAGTGTAGGAGCTGACTCTGTATCTTTCAACGCACATCTTTGAGTTGGAGTGAGAACCAAACAACTCTAAAATAGTTTTTTTTCCTGATAGTGCTCCTGTTACATAGATAACTTTTTACCTTAATGGGAAAGAAATTCAAATATCAGTGGTAGAGTCAGGTGGAAGCAATGCATTCCTTTTAAAATACCATTCTATTAGGAGAGAGGGGAGACCTTTAATAATTTTTTTTTTCTTATTCAGGAATAAAAAACTACTCCAACTGGCCTACCATCCCACAAGTGTACCTCAATGGTGAATTTGTTGGTGGCTGTGATATACTCCTCCAGATGCATCAGAATGGAGATCTTGTAGAAGAGTTGAAGAAACTAGGAATCCGTTCAGCACTTCTGGATGCAGAAAAAGACCAAGAGAAAAAGTAAAATGAGCAAAAAAAAAAAATGCTGTGACAGGAGTAAAGCAAATCTTCAATAAGAACTTTTTACCCATAAAGCCTTATGTACTTCAGGTTGAAGAAGGCATCTGTTTGAACTGACACTAAGTGAATGTCTCTTAGCTCATGGTAAATGTCGTGATCTTGATATTTTGATTTATCGGTATTGTGAAAATTCGAGTATAACCACTGCACTGTAAAGCAAATGTTTGTGAAAATTTGTGTTTTAAAAAAGTTCACTTCTAAAAGCACTCTTCTTCATTGAGGTGGGAGTAAACCAAAAGAACTAATAACCTTTTAATGCATTTTACGTGTGTGATTCTCTGTTCTTTGATACATGAACCTATACAAACAGCATTTGCATTCCCTTGCTTCTCTTGAAAAAGCATTAAGTAATAGTGCATCTGTTTTTCTGTTTAACTCTTGGTAATAAGACTCCTGAGAGCCTGTAAAACCTGTGTCATCACATACGATATAGGGGAAAAACAGTTTCCAACAATATAGGAGAAAAAATATTATATGAGAGTGCATGAAATATACTTTTATTCCAAAGGGTAAAAATAAACAGAACTTGTACAAATACATGTATAATGGTCATTATTATTTTGTAACTTTCTGATGGTTTTTAAAACTGCTAAGAATTGTGCCTAAATATTTTATAAAACCTTTTCTACCTCTTGCAAAACAGCTTTTCCCCCTGCTTATATGCCTTGTGTGTGGCAGTTCTGTGTCAGTGCTAAAATGTGGGAATTGTTTAAGGCTTCAGTATTCTAGCTTGAAATAGTACAGGAGAATACTTCAGTTATTACTGTAATCTTGTATTATTTGCTCGTTATCTTTTTATATTCATTGGGTTCCCAAGTGTTTTCTCCTGACTGATGTGCTCAGGAGAATATAGTCTTCAAACATGGGATTTACAGATTAAATGTTCATGTGGGTAAGATGAGTGCAGCAGAGAGGTTACTGAATAGATAAATATTTCTTTGTGGAAAGTCTCTGAAGTGTTCAGTACCTTCCTAACCACATTTCTCTAAATGAAAGCAAATTATATTAACCAGTGTAGCTTCAGCTCTACAGCAATACTGCTAAGGTTAAAAGCTAACCAAGCTATTTCTAAATGCAGTTGAATTAATATAAACCAGTTTGCATGTGAATTAGGCAAATGGTTGGAAATAAACTGTGTTTTATGTTGATTGTCTACAGTAGTTGCTCTTTATTTTAAATGACTAATGAAACTGATACTACTTTTGATTTGAAGCCTACCATGTTTTCCACTGCATAGGATAGAAAATGTGTTCTGGAATAAGAAGAAATTATGAATGGTCAGTGAAAGAGAACAGAACTGGAACCTGTAGACAACAGAGATTTGTTGCAAGTTCTGGTTCTAAATCTCTCCTGCCCACTTGAGCAAGGAGTGGAGAAACTATACTAGAACATTTTCCACAGGATTTGCCAAACTGATAACAGTAAGCTGGCTGTATAGTTGTAACGCAGTCAGTATCAGCAGGATTAAAGACAGTGTGTGTTGTGTATATTCACTTGGTCACCACAGCAGCTCCGTGGAGGTCACTGGGTGACCATAGTGTAGGAGGAAGTTCCACTTGGGGCAGTCACTTGTGGCTGTAAGGCACGGAGGTATGAGTGCAACATTTTTTCTGTTCGTGTGCCACATCACATTCATGCAAAGCTTAAAGTTTCGATGAAAGTTTGTTCTGAGCATTTGAATTCAAATTCAATGAGCTTTCTTGTGGCTAATCACAAGTAGTTTTTGCCATTCTGAAGGTAAAACAATATTTAGAAAAAGAAGTAAATTTCAAAAGCCTTTGGTTATTTGTGTCAACCTATTGAAATGAATGCACACAGTAAATGAAAAGATAATGAAAGTTTAATTGTTTTCTGCTTCAATGGTTAACTTTTAGTCTGGCTACTAAATAAATATTAAAAAACCAATTCCCCATATTTGCTGTTTCATAGATCTTTAGTCTTCTGCACAAGCTGAATGCTTTTCAGTAGTATTGGCTAGTAATTTAACATAAAGGGAACTTTAGCATAGTTCAGGTAGTCTTTATGCTCTATGCAGCAAAATTTTTCTCCCAGCATGAGTTCCTGTTTTTAACAAAACATGGAAGTTTTTCTACTTTCTCTACTTTATTCCCCTCTTTAGATTTTAATTACTTGATTAAACCTTTGCATAATGTACATAGTAGTGTTTACATCAACCTCTGCATGGCTGGGACATGTTATTGTGCAAGTAAAAGCAACAGTGATTCCATAAAGTGTGTGGGACAAAGCCACAGAGGGGAATGAAATTGAGACATCTGCCCGCATTCCTGTGCAAGCTGTGCATTTCCAGCCTCTGTGTGCATGAGCAGTTGTTCTACGTTTATAAAAATGATCATTTTAATCCAGCGGCAATAAAAAAATGACCATCTACTTAAATTGTAAAGCTTCAGATGCTCACAAAGAGCTTTATTTTGTTGTTGAGTATTTTACCCAAGAAACTAGATCTAGGGGATCATTTTAGAAGGTGGGCAGTATTGTGCACTCTGCTCATCATCCTCTGCTGTCAAACTAGAGGCAAAAGGGAGCATGTGCTTCCAATTCCAAAGGGATGGCACAGATACACTGATTTTTTTGAGGAAAAAACCCATGCCTCTCTTGAGGAGAGATTTGCACCTGCCTTTCTCATGCTCTTAGGCAGTGAGAGAAAGCAGCCGATAATACTGGAGTGTGGGGTGGCAATCAGTGAGTGTGCTGAGCTAATACCGGGGGGCTGGTGCCAGCTGGAAGGATCCACGAGGAGTCCTTGGTCAGGAGGATGTGACGGGTTCTGTGGAGCAAGGGGTGACTTTTTTTCTCCCCAGGAGGAGCAGCTTGTCACAGGAGGTGAGGGAGATGAGGGGGGAAGCTGGTACTGCTGCTTGTTCTTTCCGGATTCCTCTGCCATAACATGAAGACCAAAGAGGTAACAGTGGTCAAGAGCACACCGGGGGAAGGCTGACTGAAGTTGCTGAGGACAGCCAAGAGCAAAGATGGGGACCTGCCCTTGCCATCTTTGGTGAAGAGAGAGGCAGAACTGCCTGGTCTTGAGTTAGGTCTGCTGTGGTAAGGACAGGGCAGGTGTCAGGGCTGTGCAGGAGCATTGCCACCTGCAGGGCGTCTGTGGATCAAGGTTGGGTGTGTGGAGCTGCCAGTCCCATTTCTGCGCTTCGTGTTCTTGTGTGTTGTGCCGGGCAGGAATTCCGGCTGGCTGCTCCTCTGGTGAGGTGCTGCTGGATCCATCTTGGTTGGATTGCCCTGCTGAGAGCTTACAGTAAGATACTTGTGAATGCATATAAACTTATGTAGGATTGTTACTCTATTATAGGGTTGTAGTATGAGTGTTTGCCAAACTGGAAACCAGTACCACAATTATTTACATTTTACTCTGAGGATGCCCTTGGTGTTGTTGCTGTGCTAAAAGGCTGAACTGAGTGAACCAACCTATTCACCAGATCACAAATTAAGTTAATCTTTTGCATTTGCTGCCACTTCACACCTCTTAGATATGAAACAAGGTTCTTTGGTTTAAGCAAATGCGATCGTTCATATTCCAAAGCTCATCTACTGTCTTAAACCTTCACCGAAGAGGGGGGTAAGGTTTCTTTGCTCTTCTTGAACTGGTCCTGGTGAGGAGCAGAAAGAAGGAGGTTACAAACACTTGCTATTATTCTGTTAATTTTGATTTGGGAGCATTAAAATCAGCTAACACAAAGGTTGTTTCCCTGAGAAAACAGTGGTTAACAGCTCAGGGCATATTAATGGCTTACACAGTAAGTGTGTTTCTCAGCCCTAATGACTTCCTTGCCTTAATTTTGCTAGCGAATGTTTGGATTTGGTCAATATTCTCCATTGCTTGTCTGCTCTGAAAAAATAATTTTATACCATCTGAATGCCCTGAAATATTTAAGTGCCTTTATTTTAGGTCTGACAACATGTAGGCTTATTTTCATGTTCTCACTGAGTTCTCTAGTTCTCTTTAAAAACCGGGATAGAAATCTTTGGCAGGACTTTTCCGGTAGTCTGTCAATGTGCATAGAAAACAATCAGGCTTGGGAACATGAAATTGAAGAATTGTACCAAGGAAAATCTCTCCTGAGCTGTCACCAAGAATCTCAGTAAGACCCCAGCAGTGCCTGCATCTAAGAAGGGCAATATTAAAAAGCAGAGCTGGCAGCCTGATCAATAAATCCCTGTCTAATCTGATTTGCATGTCCCTTCTGCAGAAACCAGATCTTCTTACACAGGTGTGTTCAATACCCATATTACAGGATTGTGTAAGAGAAAACCACTCATTAGTTACAAGATACGTGCTGCCTGCTAAGGAGTCTGTGAGCAAAGGTGAAAAGACAATAAGGAAAGGTAAAGAGAGTGGGAGGGGTTTGGATTGTTAATGGTGCTGGGTGGTGGGTCAAGCTTGCTTTTTGGCTGAAAGGGTTGAGAGGAACACACTGCTCCGTAAAGGGCTGTTGTTCATTACCTGGTTTTGACTTTCTCATTGGGATGCTGCTTGTTTTGTTTAATAGTTCTGTCAAAGCAGTGCTGTCTCTGATGTGACCTGATCATGGCTATAGAATGTCCTCACTGATTTAACTACTTGAGGCCTTGCCTGGAATCTCCAGGGAAAGCAGGTTTTAGTTACACAAAAAATAGGACTAAGATGGCTAAGTGGATTCAGGTTTTATTTTCAACAATTGTTTTTTTCAATCATCCAGCTTCTTGCTCATGCCTTGTTTCTCTGGAAGTAAAGGAGTAGGCCAGGAGCAAAGGGTTTTAGTTAGAAAGACCTTGGTCCTCCATAAAATCCATGGTTGTCATAGGGTGTAATGAGATGAATTCACAGTGCTGTATGCAATCAACAAGCATTTGTATCTTCCCAGTTTTGAGGATCACATATTAATTGGACAACAGAAATGCTGGCAGAACAGGAGGCTGCTGGCTTATACTCCATTTTCAAGAAGAAACAAAACCTTTTAAGGGTGACTTTTATTCTCAAATGACATTAGTGTTTTAAGACCTTTAGAATCAAAGTAAATAAACAAACAAACTAAACATCCTTAAAGATGGGGGGAGTCTCTAGAAACCTTTTTTCTAGCTGTAGAAATACATGTTGTAATCTCCAAAGGAGCTTGTTTACCTTAAGTATGTGCCGGTGGTGATGGTTTATAATTACCTAAGAAGAATCCAAAGGCCAAGTTCAATGTGAATTTTGAAACAATTTGCCACTGAAATATGCTAATTTACTAAACAACAGGGACAATTATATTTTTCTTTTCATTGTTGCAGTAGTTTTACATAAAAAGCCATGAGACTACTCCTGCACAGGTGTAGGTGTGTGTGTCTATATTTATAGTTACATGTTGTCCCTCCTAACTTAAAGCTTGCGTGAGGGACATACTTAGCATCTTTTAAAGCTTCTGTAAAATTTTGCCAGGCATTTAATAGTAAATTAAGTTAAAAGAGGCTTTGGAGGAGTGTTGAATTTGAAAAAAATATCATTGACTTAAACTTTTTTTGCTCATTATATAAGCACAGCCTTCAAAGCCTGAAGGATTTTATGTACAATTTAGCCTCAAAAGAGTGAAACAAATCTTCGCTTTGCAGACTAATGAAAAATGAAGTACAGAAGTGATTTGTTACTTGTATGGTAATAGCTATAGAGAGAATAAAGTTTTGGAGCCTTTAGTCATAAACCTATAATCTAGTGAGTGAAAACCACATGCTTTTACAGGGGGTATCTCAACAAGCATTTTAGAGCTTTTAAATACACACTACAAAGAGTATCTTTGAAATACTACTTGTCAGACAGGATTTCCCCATTGAATGGTAATACATGAAATCTGCCATTTCTGCTCTTTTCCATAATTTCACTTGTCTAAACTCTAAACAGCTCTTCAAATAGATTTTTTTTCTTGAAGAAAATATAGGTATTCTCTGAGAAGCAGCACTTTTTAATTACTTCAAAGAGGATGTGCTCCATGAAGACTGGGTACATATTTAAACCTTCACAGCTCAGGAAGAGAGCAGATTTAGGGCTGGTATTCAAGAATTTCTTGTACTGCTGATTTTAAAAAATATACAGGTTCTAGAATTCTTCAGTATTTAATTTATTTACTCATGCATCTGTGATACTTCATGAGAGGCAAGCAATAGGATGTGAAAGAAAACAATTGCAAAATTATTGATAGTGCCTGAAAGGAAAGCAAATAAACTAAACCCTTTCGTTGATGGCAGAGGAAAACTGTGGAGGGTCTTCCCGGGGGGATGCTCTGGGATGAGCTGCCGGCAGCCGGGCGAGCGGCCGAGGCCATCCAGGAGATGGTGCTGTTGGACTGGGGAAGCGGCACGGCCCTGACCCAGAAGCATCTTTCAATGCGGTCCTCCCTGTTTTCCATCTATGTTGCATGTTCCTCTTTGGGGTCCTCGTTTCCTTTTGGGAGAAGAAGGCGTCGGTGTTACCCAGGCGCGTACCGCGGTCCGGTGTGCGATGCCATTCCCAGCCAGCCGGCCCAGCGCCCTCGGTGGAGATGACGGCAGTGCTTGAAGGCGATGTTTTTCGCCGGCACTGGGTGGCTGGCGAGATGGTAACGCCGAGGCGGGGAGCAGCTTCACAGCTCACTGCCCTCACCGGAGCCACCGCCTGAGCCGCGCTGTGCCTCAGCCAGGCGCTCGCCGGGTGCCCGCAGCCTCGCTGCCTCGCGTGGGGAGCAGCACGCCCGCTCCGGGGGCTGCTCGGGGACCCTCCAGCTTCCCCGCCAGCTTCCCTGCGCCCTCCTCGGGGCGGCCCGTCCCGCGCACACGTGCCTGGCCAAGGTAAGCGCAGGGGCGGCTCTGCGGCCGCACGGCGAGGGCGCGCCGGGGGCGGCGCGGGGCGAGCGCGGGGCGCGCCGGGCGAGGGGCGCGCAGCTCCCGGGCACCCTCCCCGTGTCTCGGCGCACGAGGCACTCGCCTCCCGCCGGCACCTGGGCACCTGTGGGCCCTGGGAGTGCGAAGGTCTGCGGGCAGTTCAGGGTGGGAAGGTTTGAGGTGGTGAAGGGGAATTTGGGTTTCTTTCGGTCCAGAGTGTCTCAGCAGAGCAAGAGGTTAGAGGGTTGCGGTGACGTTTTCTGTCGGTTTGCTGTTTTATTAGCATCCTCTCATCTCATTTGGTTCAGAGGCTTCAAATCTGGCCAGAAAAGATCAGCAGGAACTGGAACAGGTTAGTGGATGCCCTGGGAGTGACTGTAGCAACATGAAGTCACCAGACTGGGTACTTGAAGAATATTTAATGGAAGGGAACATCAAAGGCCTTTCCCCAGCTGCAGGAGAGCTTCTGTCTCTGAGTATTTTTGCCTATGTAACCAGGCACTGACCAGGGTTTTATATGCGATATAAATCTAATTCCCCAATTCTTCAGCCTGAGGTCTTTTCTATCTGAATGGGAATAACCAAAGTAAGATCTTTCTACATGCAGGCCATCTCTACAGAGATGCCAAAAGGAAACCTCCTGCAGGTATCTTGGTGGGTTACAAGGCCTCCCTAATTGCAGCCACCACTGTGCTATGAGCGAGCCATGTTGAGTTTGTTGCACCCATCTCTCTGTGGCTGAAGAGGGCGTGGCCAGTCGTGGAGGTGAAGCGGTCAGTGAGGAAAGAGCCATCACAGAGAGGATGGCCAAACCTCCCTTGGAGTACACCCACTGGGGAGGTCAGTGGTGTAAGGATTTGAGTATTATATCTGTTGTGCTGCATTTCTACTCCTCTCTTTTTAAATCATTAACAGCAATTCAATGGCCAGTGGTAGGATTCTACTTCTTTTTTTCTTAACAATAGATGATTTAAAGCTCAGCTGACACTTCGTGGGGGCTTTCGCTACAGGAGTAATGATTGGGCATGGGCTGAGTAGGGAAGCAATTAAGAAACTCTACTGTCCAGCCGTGTTTAGGTGTGTCAGCAGAAGGAAACCAGAAGAAAGGAAGGAGTATAACAAGCCCAAAGCGAGCCTGTTCAAATTCTTTTGCTTTTCATCTGGACTTGTTCAGCTCACTCTGCCAAACAACAGTCAAGTTTTCAGGCAGGAGCTGGATGTTCCTTGGGCCTGAGGAGTGTATTCTGAGCAGGAGATGGCTGAGGGCTCGGGCCACAACTTTAACGTGGTCTTGCACATCTCTGTCTCAGAAAGATAAGCTCTTCGTACCTTCTGGTGCTCTCAGCAGGCACCAGACAGCAAGTTACATACTTTGTTTTAGGGACCATTTTGCGCTGAGCTCAGGGATAAAATGAAGTGCTTGGGATCAGCACACTGACTCAAACCTAGGAGACCTCTCTGCTCTGAGACCCCAAACCACCAAGCAATAGTGTCAGGCCTCCTTTCACCCCAGAAGCTTTGCAGTTCTTTCTGAGCCAGGAACCCTGTCCCAACAAGTGGAAGAGTGTGCCCTCTCCCCTCCTAGTTCCCTGCCAGGTGTCCGAGTGCTTCATTTGAGATGGGCGATGATGGCTTGACCTCCCTCCCATGCAGCCTTTCCATGTCTGGAAGAAAGTACTCTAATCACTGCACTATTGCAGACAAGCAGTTTCCAACACCACTGGCATGGATTACACACCTCAGGTTTGCCAGCTACTGTCCAATTCCTGCCTTTGGAAAGTATTAAAACAGGGAGTAGATGCCTTTTTTCCGTCTTGGGCCAGAGCCATAAGTCAGTATGAAATTTCCGATCAAAACGCTGCCTTTAGGTGCCTACATCCTGATATCCTGATTTTTGGTTCTTAATCAATATGCAGGAAGGAATTCAAGACAAGACTGCATCTGAGGCTGCTAGCAGACCTATTAATGTAGTACAATCCTGTAGCTTAGTGGGAAATAAAGTACAAAAAAAGTGACTGAAATTTCAGAACATCTGGGTTTTGGTTGTGTTGAGAGGATTTGTCAAGAAAGCTCCTGAGGGAAGAGTAGAGGAAGATGCCATGAATTCCACTTAAGAACAGTAATAGAGTCTGGAGGGCATGTATGTTGCCAACAACACTGATACTGGGCAAGCAAAGAGGAAATCAGTACAACTGAGTGTCAGGGAACCCTTCCAAATCTGAAAATCTAATCTTAGTTTTCTGATACACTTGTTTATTAATTAGTGTAAAGATGAGATGAAAGGGAAGTAAAAAGGAAATATGGTGGACTGCAAAACACTAAAGTTATAAACTAAGAATGCTTCAGGTTTGTCAGTCAGAAGAGCAGGAATAATTAAGTGGTAGTTCAGAAACTGGATTGCTGAAGATTAAAGGCAGAAATTAAAGAAGGTAACGACATTGCTGAGAATCTGAATGATTTGTTTGCAGCACTCTTCAGCACAGAGAATATCAGAGTGATACCTACTGGGACTTGCTCTTTTCTGGTAATCAAGATGTGTCAGAAGGAAGAGCTGGAACAAATCGATAATATAAAAAGCAGCAAATCCTCAGCTCCAGATGGTACATTGAAAAGTTTTGAAGGAGCTTAGTATGAAATAGCTGATCTGCAGCAAAAATATACCTTCCTTAATTAAAAACAGCTATTTTGCTGGAGAAGTGGAAGGTAACAGTTGTACCCAGAGTTAAAAACAAGATTGAGATAATTTGAGGAAGCACACACTCTCTATACCCAGATATACACTTCTGTTTTATAAGCTGGTTGAGGACAGAATACAAAGTAGGAAAAAAAAATGATAATATCTGAAGAGCAAAGTTTCTGCAGGAAAGAGTCATGCCTCATCATTAATCTGTTTTAGCTCCAACTGGGACAGGCTTGTCATGGGCAAACAAGAAGGAACCACTGTAATTTACATAAACCTCAAAGGACCTTTGGCCTAGGCAGGATACTGTGAAACAAAGAGAGGGGAGCTTGCTGCAAATGTCTTGGCTGCTGAGATTGTGCTGGGCTACATGTCCAAAGGAGCCCTGACCATCCTTAACATCTCCATGCTGCATCAGGCCTGTGACTTATTCCTGCTCTGTAATAGTGTCATCCCACCCACGTGATGCCAAGCCCTGCTTTCAGCTGCCCTGGGAGGTAAGGAACCAATGAAGGGATGAGTGACCTGTTTCCAGCCTCTGAGAAAGCTTAGAGAGGTTGTTTCTGTGTGTCTGTTGGGCTCATGAGTCTGAAAAGGTGAACACTGTTGAGAAAGCTCACACACTGCTTTTAAATTTTAAGTCCCGCAGAGGATGAAGAGGTTGCTCCATGGAACTGCAGGAGGGCAGAAACTAGGAGCTGAGGAGCATCAGTGGCAGCTGTGGTGGGAAGCTCTTCCTGTGGGTAGCAGCAAGGTACCCACAGCTTTGTGGTGAAGGCATTCACGGGGAAAGAAAAATATGAACAAAAAAGTTAAGACCCTCCAACCTGTTAGGTAAAGGCAGGGGCTGGCTGGCAGAATGCTTTTTAACTACTGTCACTCACTAGAAGCAGGTCTAGTACTATTTAAAAAAAAACAAAAAAGGATTTTGGTTATAGCCAAATAGAAAATGAATATGACAAAACATCTAATTTCAGAAGAAGAAACAAGAGGGATTGTATTAATTTTTCCTCTCAATGCTATACATGAATTAATTAGATACAATATTAATGTCAACATTGTTTAATGATAACCCTGTATGTTTATTGTGAATACTCTGGATGACCTGAGAGGAAAATCCATACCTTTTCCCTTAGAGGGAATGCATAAGAATCCATACCTTTACGCTTAACAACATTGTTTTTTCCTATCTTAATTTTATGCAAATTGGGACTATCTGTGGACTCCTTATTGTGTTCTTTGTTCCCACATCCTGCTTCAAAGGTACCTCCCTACTTCTATGCTGTCAGTGAAGGCTGACAAACTGACCATGTCACCGGGGAAAAAAATTTCAGTAGGATTCTATGGAATAGCTTAAAAAACCCAAACAACCAACCGCCAAATCTTTAACAAGTATTTCATGTTCAGAACCTTTGTTAATACAAATGTACGGTTTTCATCTACTTCAACCAGAGGTTTTTTGCTCATTTAGGCAGACAACAGAACTTGCCTCCTTCTTTCTTGTTTGTTTTTGCCTGTCAGTTCTTCTCCATTTCTTCTGATCTCTTTTTCTGTGTATTCTTCCCTCAGTCCTAGGCTCTCCCCTTCCCTGCCTCCCTCTCACAGGTATGTGATGCTGCTGTTGCTCGTCTTCTTCTATACCGGCTCCTGCCTCCTCACAGCCTTGTCAGCTCACAGCTGTACCAGCTCTGGTGCCCAGCCAGAGTCCATTACGCCAGCAGAGCTAATTAGAAGGCACAAGATGCTGTGCCTCATTCTTGAGATTTGTACAGCTCCCTATCGCCCTATGCTCTGCTGATTAGGAAATACTGATTTATAGTAACAACAATTATAACAAAAAAAAAATAGTTTTAAGGCTTCTGGAATAGCCCTGCTGGTTTTCTCTTTCCTCTGTTCTGTGCAATTATTTTCATATTAATAAGCTCTAGTACAGCACTTCTAGGATTTCACTGGGTATTTGGTGGGGAACAGAATCAGCCAGGAAATGCCTGGAGAAGTGCTGTATTTATGGATGGTAAACTGGGCTGTAGATTTTAGAAAGACTGTGTTTTGCCTTTTCCTTTAAATTTTCTTATGCAGTCACATACGGGAGGAAAGGATGGTGCAGAGGTGTCCAGGACACTTTTAAATTAGGTAATTTAGATGCAAAGTCAGTTTTGCCATGGCAGCATGGAGCAGAGCAGCATGGCTGATTCACTCAGCTCCCCAACAGTCCTGAGGGTCCCACTGCTCAGCTTTTCCAATGCTCTTTTCTGCAAGAAAAGTCTCCCTTCTCTGATGCCATGGCATGCTGTGGCTCATGCCATCACACAGTAATTCAGCTGCTTGATGTGACAGTTTGCTGATATACAGGCTTGTGGGCTTTTCCAGATGCAAGATCCACAGTAGAATTGAATAGCTAATGCTTCAGAGTCAGTAGATTTGGGTCCTTTCTTTCCATTTATGAAAACACCCATAGCTGTCAAAGCTCAAGATAACTAAGACCCTACAAGAAACCTGAACCACTTGCACATCAATGCCATCAGCAAATGTTTCTTTGAGCTGGTTTTCATGTTTGAGACTCAGACCAACATGCAGTGATCTTGTTATTTCTACATCAGAATAGCAGAATAGCAGACAGCTCTGACATCTCTTCCCTTACCCAAAACTACGTTGGGCTAGATAAAACAATAAGATCTTAGTGATGGGTGCCCAGAGCAGTTCTCAAAACCACTTTATTCATCATTAAGACGAAGAAAATTGTCCTCAGTCGCAGGACTATGGAGTAGGAAATAGAGATTATAGATACAGTCTTGGGGAAAAGCTTTGTGTTAATTATCATTAACGTCTTATGAGCTCCTCTAAGATGTCCAAGTTGTAACTCTTCAGCTGGGCTCTGCCTAGCAGAAAAATACATATATGTTTTCTGGTCATCCTACCAGATAAGGCAAATTGTAACTGTGCTGTTTGTGATTACTTTTTTTCTTCCTGTCCCCTTCCCCCATGGCTAAAGGGTCTTTAGGTTGGACAAGTTGTTTTTCCTCACAAAAAATCTGTAATAGGAGAGTGAGACTTCAAATCTCATGTTGAGGAGAATTTACTATATAGCTTTCTGTTTGGAGAAGCCCAAAGTTAAAAGAAAATGAAATACAATTTTTCTCAGAAGAGGTACATAATTTTGTCTGTTCAGCTACTGTGAGTTTGTTTTCCCAAACTGCTGAGTTCAGCTGGAATTTTAGGTGCTTGGTCTCTTTGAAAATCATGCCTAGGGCTTCCAAATCCAGGCAAAGGGCCATGGTGGTTTATATAGTAACTCTGGCACAGAGGATGAAATAGAGCCTCTCTCTTTCAGAGGGACCTTCTTACTTCAAGGACTTCAGGGACTATAAGTACTGAAACCTTGCTGTTTAAAGTCCTTTCTGCTTTGAGGTATTCCACCAGGGAATGCAATCTCCAAGTTCAGCACAAAATGATGCAGTCCCAAATAGGACATTGCATCTGAGCCCACTCTAGATTATCATCTGACACTCTTATTTTTCCTTGTGGAGATCATAAAGGGTGCACGATGGAGCCCTACAATATCTTTTCTAAAGAGTACTGGTATCCTGAGAGTATGACAGGAACCTCTCAGTTTGAGGTTTATTAGGTAGCCAAATCCCTGTTTCACTGTAGTGTAGTGGGGTTAATACTTCATTCTGTTCATTGTCCTGCATTGACTGGAATTTCAAATGCTAAATCTAATCTGACCACTATAATTTAACCCCCTGTTTTTTTAATGTCTGCTTCTAGTTGACCATGCTATGTTGCCATCTTGCTTTTTTGGTTTGGATGTCATTTAGATCTTCTGAAAACAAGTCTACTCTATTCTGGCATGCAGAACTTTACCCGCAAGTCCCAGAGATTGATTTCTGGAGAGTTACTTGACTTTGAGATCACATCCTGGAGGATGGTGGTATTGAACTATAACTGGTGTCTCAGAGTTGATTTTGTCCTCCTATTAGTTCACAGAGCAGATGAGTGATTCACTCACTTAACTCTAGATTGGCTCATGAGATTGAAGAGCCCGTCCTTGTACTGATATTTTAAACATCTCCTACCATTTCTTTATAAACAGGCAGTTGAATGATATTAAGTTTGAACCCAAAGTACTTATTTTTTTTACCACACTGAAGCATAGCTGAGACCATCCAGAATCTGGTGTAGCTGTTAAGAAAATACACTATTCCAAACATGCTGCTTTTGTTGATGTGCCCCACTGGAGCTCAGCAGATGTGTATTACCTTTATTACCATGATAATACAAGTCCGTATGCTTTCTGATGAAATTCAAAGAGGCACTTACATTTCTCTTCTGCTTGTAATTAGGGCAGAGCAGAGAGTTCAGGAGGAGACCCTGACCTTTTATAGCAGTTTGTAGGGAGGCTGTGGTCATGATGCCAGAGCACGAATCATGAGACTCTTTAGGCTTTGTTAATGACTCTGCTGGAGATGCTTCCTCTGCGGCTCAGGTTCTGTTCCCCTCTTATCAATGACTTAACCTAATTTTTTTAATCAATGAACTAACACTGATGAACCCACAGAGTAGGGTTTGTCCTTGAGCCTTTTCTACAGTGCCAGCGGCAAGTGACCCGAGACACTAGGTTGGTTTGTGCTGTGTCCTCCTTGGGAAAATGGGGAGTAGGTGGTGGGATACACATGCTGAAAAGCACTTTGCTGTGGTGCTGCTGCGTCCTAACCAGTGTGTAAAACCTGGGTAAGTTTTAACATGAGTTTGGCAAACACTGGCATCTGCACGGAGTTGTCTACATGTGCAATGACTGTCTCTGCTCAGTTTGTACTCAGTGGTGGTCTGTCAGTCCTGCCAGAGTGGTCCACAGAGGTGTCCAAGCATCAGGGGCTCAGTTCAATTGCTTAAACGTACATGTCTGGTGCCATCTGAGATACCCTGGAGTAAGTGGGACATCCTCAGTGAGCTGAAGATTTAGCACAGGACTTTTGCTGTCTTGGGAGCTGCAGGCCACACCAGGCACCTCCACACAGTCAAACCTAGTTGTCTGCTTGAGGGTAGGCTGAAACACTCTCTAGGGTCTGCTGACTCTATTGGCAAACTCTCCTTGTGATTGCAACCTGGACACAGCACCCACATGGAGACACCTGGATGGAAGCACCTTCCCCTCCAGCTGCATCCAGTCCCTTATGGCTGAAGATACAGGTCTGGCTTCCAGAGACATTTAGAGTTAAATATATAGGTAAGCAGCTCCAGAGGGCAAGGTATCCAACCTATTTTTAATAGCTACTATAGGAGCAAAAGAAGTGCCCTCTGAAAATGCCTTTCATCAAGCTGGCTACAGAGAGACACTGGGCTTATAGCTGTTTAACTTTCAGGTTAAGAAAGTGAAAAGCATCCCACCTTTAGATGAGTTGCAATCCTTTTAACTCCACTGACCCAGGAACAGTTTTCTCCTGTTACCCACAAGAAAGGCCATACGAGAGACACAGTAATGATATTCTGAACCTCAGGAGCATCTTGAATATTTCTGAACTTTGCAAAACGATGTTGACTTAAAGATAGTTGGAACTGAGCTATGCACAAGCTAAAAGCTTACTGTTTTTTCCCTTCTCCAGATAATACATTCCACCTTTGCAGCCCAAAAGATCTGTGGAAATGAGCATAGTTTCTCACTCTATTTCCCTGGACAATTTTAGTCTTCACCACCTGGATGGTGTTTTCTTACCCCTTCCTCCTATTTTCATAATTTTTGAAAGATGAAAAGACCACAATTTCACTTGGGTTGTTCTGGGAGACACAAACCACGATGGCTGCTGTAGGATTGATGGGAGAAGTTTAGTGTGGGAGTAATTACATTTTCAAATTAAGGCTGGCTGACCCAGATGCTCTTTATAGAGGTACCTCATTTAGAAGTTTAAGTGAATTATATGGTCAAAGTTTTAAAAGGAGATGTGAGGGGAAAAACTGGGACAACTGAAAAACTGCAGCAACAGTGAATGTCTGAGAAGTGCAATAGGAACTGTATGAATCCAAAATTCACAGATCACCCTGGGGACATTTGGAAGTGGAAGTAATTGTAGAAAAGTAAAAGGTAAATTTTCAATGGGTGTAGGCTAAGTTAATTCCAGTGGGATTAATTTTACTTACATCAGTGAGAGTCCAACTCTCACCAGTGTGAGCTGATGGCTCTGCTGAGAAAGTAATAGTATCAACTTGATATATCATTAAAAAATATTATTTTAGATTTTGGACAATTATAGAGGTAATGTTTTTCAGCTGTTTTGATTGCATTTAGCTTTTTATCGGTATCTAGGTGATGTGAATGACTGAAACTTTGAACAGAGCCCACTTCTTTATTCTTCATTTCCATATATATATAT
>VZTE01004109.1:0-85384 GCA_013397775.1 Eulacestoma nigropectus | reverse complement strand
ATACATATATATATATATATATGTATGTATATATATATGTGGAAAAGTGCACATTTATATATCAAGTAGAGTCCATAGAAGTATTGGGATGAAGAGCTAAGCAGATCTTGGCAGTGAGCAGTTTCCTCATGGTTACTATTCTGTGCTTAGATCCCTGCAGAGGGGCATGTGTATTTGTTTGGACTTCTAAGAAGATCAAGCAAAAAAAGGACACTGACAATTTAATGTCTATTTCATGTGGTGCCTTGTTTATAAAGATCCTAAATGACCTTAAAATGCGTAATGAAGAGAGGGTCAAAACGAATGTGATGCCAGGAACAGTACTGGGCTGCTGCAGTCCAACATTGGCAAGGGACCCGGTGGGAAAAGCAGGAACAGAGCTGAGATTCCTGGGTCTTGCCTCTCCACAAAGACAAGGCTCTCTGTAGCAGTCACCTACGCACTCCAGGTTTCCCTTCGCACATGCTGGCTGCTGCAGTCAGGAGTGCTGCCCAAAGCCATTACCAAGTTTTGCTCTGGACAAACAAACTGCAATGCATCAGTACTCGATCTGCTAGGTTGATAGGGTATGACTGCAGCATGAGCCCAGAAGTGAACTCCACTCCACTGAGGCCAGCAAGCTGCTGAGCTCGTGTCCCTTTGAGGAATCCTCTCCTGTTGGATGCCATGTGCTCTTGGGAGAGGCCCTGGCACCCTGTGGTCAGCCATACCTAGTGATGGACCCAGTTGTGTTCCCTGTCTCTTATTGTCATGAACTGAAGCTTGGAACAGAGCAGAGATTATTTTGCTGGATGAATAGTATCCAGTGTTTTTTGGGGGAACACCTGGGAGAGTGTTACATCCTAGAAAAGTTGCTGACAGCAAGTGCCCAGAGGAAGGCAACAGGGATACTTTTGGCAAACTGATGTGGGACATAACTTAAGCAGGTTTTGCAATGTAATTGAGAGTGTGATACTTCACGTGAAGTCCTCCATGCGTGTACCTCCCTCAGCTCAGCCCTCTCTACTTCTTTCTTTCTTTGAACCAGCACCAGTATCTCTTACTTGCAAACTTTCATAGGCAGAATTTGATTGAAAAAACCAGAAATCAAGGACCTCTACCTTCACATCCACTTTTACTGCTTCTTGTAATCATTTGAGTCGATTTTTACCCTCCCTTTGCTCCTCCAGATGCTATCACAGCTTTACTATGTCAGTACAAAGCTTAGGCAAACTCACCAATCAGTCATCTCACCACAGGGCAGCAGGTGCCTCAGCAGGTGTTATTTGCTGGAAGGAGAGGTTTCGCTTGGGTTAGGCTGATGGGAGGAACAGCTGATGTTGGCAGTGGGATTGGAGGAAAATGATGGTCTCATGCACATTGGGGTTGGCTAATGCTGTCACTAGAAAATGTCCCTCTTTTGGAATTCATCTGACAAGTGAACCCACCTTCACTATTAGTTTGGATCATGACAGGAAAAGAAACTCTCCTATGTAGAAGACACTTCTTGTCCTTAGCTTATGTAAGTCAGAGCTATGGCTTCTGGGTTCTCACTGAATGCCTCCTTTTCGCTGTACTTTTCCAGCTCATTTGATACAGTTTTGAATTGTGGGTTGTTGGGTTTTTTTTAAGGTTTTTTAAAAAAGATATATTAATTACACAAATGCTTGGTGGAGAGCAATGCTTATGTCAAAAGGTTTAAGCTTTGGGTTTAATTTGGATGAATGCCTGAAATTTAGCTCTGAACCAGTGGCAGTCTTTGAATTTATAAATACTAATATCCACCTGAGATTCTGGTCCAAAGCAAGAGCAAGGCTTTTATTCTGTTCAGGTTCCTCATCTCTGCTTATCACCATAGAAAATTAGGCCTTTTCAGGCAAGCAACAAGTGGTATGACTAACAACCTTGTAATGCTTATTCTTTCTTCCCAGCAGTTTCAGTGAGAACAGCCAAAGTCTGGCCATTTAGGCCAAGGACTTAAAGAAGTGTTTGATATTTTTGAGGACTCTTGCAAATTTTAGTACAAATTATTTTTGTTTGGGAGTTTATCTGCTCTTGGCTGGCCCAGGTTAACCAAGTGTAGGGAACAGGTTCAGGATCCTTCCCATTCCCCAAAACCATGGGGTGAGTGAGTGTCCATAACAAGTATTTAGCCACGGAAGTCAGTGCCTGGGAACAGAGTGATCAAATAAGATAAACTGGAGTGATAAATCAGCTGAAGGCATGACAATAGGATAGGAGTAACACTTTAGTTACGGTAAAATTGTAGATGTTAAAATGTTCATGCATTTAAAAATTAGGAATTTATGTTTTCTTGCCATCTTGAATAGGATTTAGAAATGACATTGAACAGGTAAGTGAAACCTGGATTTAGAATTTTGTGGATGATAAAGTTAGGTAGCTCAGCAGGGATTTTTTCTGACTAATTGGTAGGACTGTGGGTGGAAATGTCTGTGGTGCTGTGTGCTGTGTAAGCAAGCACATATGCTTACTGCACTCTGCTCTTCCCCGAATTCATGTTCTTATATGTGTGTGCTGATTCCTGTTCCAACACAGATAAAGCCATGCTGCAATCTCTTGGTAACAGGCTGCCTGGGTGGACTTGGGAATTTTCACCTTATGGTAAAGTCAGAAATGTCACCAAGGCAGGGCATTTTGTGCTAGTTGGAGGATTCTGTTTCCAGTGTAAAGAAAGACAAGACAAACAAAATGTCACTTTGTGACTCCCATACACACTTGGTCTGAGCACGGGGCTGAAGGTATCCAGCTGTGCTATAGTCTGCAGGAACTCTACTTTCACCTACAAAAGGTGAGCAGAATGGGGAGCTTCTTTTCTTAACCATCCATGATTGAATACTGTTAGTATTTAATACTTGTATTGAATCTCAGATAATTGCTAAAGTGCTGAACTGCTGTCTCAACTTATCCACATGCAATTAATAATATTGATCACCCTGCACTGACCTTGAGAGTTAATAACTGGTTTTTCCCTTAGTTTCTCTTGATGAATGGTGTTTTGTACATGCCAGCTTATAATTTTGTCAAGGTGTCAGATCACGGGGTCTGATCCTACAGACACTGAAATGCAAACAGTGCTTTCTGCAATGGTTGTTTCTTTGGGACCAATAAGAATATTTATGTCTAGGCTGAAAAAGAGGTAGTTTTTTATTTTCACTGGATTTTGCCTGGGGGAAGCCTATACAAATATTTGTGTATGAGCCAAATTACTTGAAAGCTATGTAGGATACCTGCACAAAGATTTGAGGCTCCAAAAGTCTGGCCTTATTTTCTCTGTCAAATAATTAGGTGGTTCTTTTCTCCCATCTAATGACAAAGTGTTTCTGCTTTTCCCAAAAAATCCTTTTCCAAAGTAAACACCCTGGTTAAGACATAGAGAGATAATTGAGGCAATTTATTTGTCTCATCTCATTTGGAGAGACCTTTAGAAGTCTTTTGCTCTAAGTAATTTGAACAACATCTTTTTCCCGATTACCTTGAACAAACTGAAGAATTTATTTATGGTTATATTTTACTAATAGGCTTCCCTGCTTACCTAATTCTCATCTTACTAGTATTATCTGATAATGAATCAACAGTACTGCTCCTGTTTTGTATGACTTTTTTTCTTAGATTCCTCCTCCATTATGGGCCTTTTTGCTTGCACATATCCCTCTGCTGAGATCCCTAACAGAAGGATCAGAACTACTGCAGGCCTGGAAACAGAGAATCTAGCAAAAAAGGTTTGGCTAAAGTCTCTGAAATATTTTTATTCTCTGCTGCAGAGAAAATCAAACAGATCTGGAATGTGTGAAGTGGCACTCCCAACCCAGAGCTTGGCATCACCAAGGAAAGCTTTGCAGTGCTGTATTATCCAAGAGACACATAGCGAGGGAGTTTGGGGGAAGAAATCCACCCCCACATCGGTTTTCTCACATCAGCACTAACCCTCATTGGTGGAGCAGTATGTGGGAATGGTGTGTGATAATGTTGCTGCTCCTTCTGCAGAGCAATTGGAGCACCTTGTCCCATAACAGCCACCACTCAGCACTTTAGCACTGATTTGCCTTCTCCATAGGCACATATAACTGCCCCCTTCCTTTGGACAACTGGCATCATCTGAAGACACCTTATCTTTCTAAAAAGCATCTTGACAAACTCTTCAAACACTGCCTCTTCCCTGCATTTGTACTCATTCACCCCCTCCCCATTACATCCTCAGCTAGAGCAGATTATTGCAAAATCCATTTATAAAACACAGTAGTTTTATACTGAAAAATATCTAGAGGGCAGCAAATCCAGAGGGAAATCTCATCCTTCAGTGCAAACGAAACCTCCTCTTTTATTTAATTTCTGAAAAATCAAACACAGAGTTGCATAAAGCTTTGTTCTCTCTCTCTCTCTCTCCAAAAAGCAGCAAGAATAATAAGATATCTCTATAAGGCTGACATATAATTATACCTGGGAGCAAATTTTTAATTTTATTAAAGCTTACAGTACTGGGGGAAGCCTGTAAGTTCAGGTGTGAGTTATGAAGAGACTGCTCGGCCATCCATAATCCCATCTGAAAGCAAATGTATTTTTAGAGTACTGCTGTGTGACACGGAATGCTCCTGAGTTATTTGTGTATAACTGCTTGATGTGAAGGATATATTTAATTTAGTATTAAGATTGTGTTTTTGATTGCAATTCTGTTTTCCTTCATGTTTCGTTCAAATTATAGTTGGCCAAGCAGCAGCTGGGTTCCATTTAAGCGTTGGAAATGGAAATCCTGTGACATCTTGCTTTACTGCATACTGCCTTCTTCAGCACATTTTGACACCCTTTGAGAAGTGTTTCTGCAATTACCCTTCCTGAATTTCATCACTGTTGACGTGTACGGTAATAGGGACGTTGGAAACCTCCATCTCATGTCCCTAACATCTTATGTTTGGGCACTTGAGGTTTGGAACTTGGCCATCAAGAAGTTATCAGAATGCTTAAAAAAAAAGAGAAAATTTAAAAGTAGCCATGCTAATGGTTTGAGTTTTTACTTGATTTTTGAAAATTTTCACTTTAATTGTGTATGAAAAACTGGCATCTGCATGTTGAAAAATGCAAGTAGAGGCAGACCAGCGCAACAGTGAACACTGTCAGTAACTGCAGGGAAAAGCAGACAGGGTCCTTTGAGCACACTTGGGAGTACTAGTGTCTAAATGTCAGAAGGGACATCTCCCATCCCCACTTTCTGAAGTTGCAAAATGGGGTTAATGAACTGACCTCTGTTGGCCTGACATTTACTTTTACATTTACTGATGAAAAATGTGATATGAGAGTGGGTGATTCTTGTTATCAAGGGGCAACATATTTGCACTGAAATAGGATAGGATGTATACAAGAGAGAGGAGGATTGGGACTCTGTGATGACTGTTTTTGCTGGATACTATGCCTGAAATGAGAAGGACTTGTGTGATACCAGATAACATTTATGGTAAAGGCCGTACAAGAGTACAGGCAATTTCCTGCTAATTGCTTTTCTTCTGATGTACAACCTCGTTTTCCTGTCTCATACATGTGGTGATTTTGCACAGCTAGTATTACATTAGCATTGAAATATCAGGGAATTTTTGTCACTAGGATAGTCAGTCGTCACTGAATATGCAAAAGCCATCACCTTCCTTACTATCTCTGAACATCTCTGTGTTTCCTCTGCAGGAAGGGAAGATTCTTGTTCTTCCTTCATCTCCACTAAAGTGTTCCTTTTGCCTCGGGTAATTGTTTATAAGGTGACCACTGGGTGGTTTTCCAAAGCAGCAGCAAGTTGTGAGGTGCAGGTTCAGAATGATGCGCTGCCAAAGCCTGCTGACCTGCTACTGGTAAGGGTCATAGAATGGGTAGGGTTGGAAGGGACCTTAAAGATCATCCATCTCCAACCCCCCTGGCATGAGGGATGTGGTTGGCCTTCAGGGCTGCATTTAATAGCAATATATGACTGCTTTTTTGTTTGTTTGTTTGGTATTGTGTGTACCCTGCCCTGTGAGTAGTGGGTATATCTGAGCCATGAGAGGTTAAAACCTTTTGGACTCCTTTGGTTGCTCAGAAAACTTGCTGCCTTGGGCTTCATAGATGAAATAGAAACACCATTTACATCTACTTAAAATCTGAATTGAACTTGAAATTTCTGCTCAGTCCAGTGGTGAATGTAGCTACTGTTAAATTGCTCCATTAACTATAAAGCAAAGTTTAATCTGCTGTGTTTTACTTTCATATGAGGCTTCTAAGCGCTGGTAATGCTCCTTTTTATTGTGTTCCTTTAACTTTATCTGGAACTGAAAGCTTTGTCCTAAAAAAAAAAAAAATTAGTATTAAAATACCTATGAAAGAAATGCAAAGGTTCAAAAAAGAAAGAAGAAGGGAGCAGCATTACCAGGAAGAATTATAAAGAACAACGCTGGAGCAACTTGCTGTTTTGCCTTTTCCTTTCCAAAGGAAAAAGGTGGTCCAAGAGCTTAGTCAAAGAGCCCCACTAAGCAGATTACCTCAACTACTTGTGGAAAAGACTACAAGTACAGTCCAGAAAGGCAATTACTTTTTTTTTTTCATTCAGATAGAATTTTTCATCTTCTAACATGGAGTTAATTGCCTCTTCTTTTTTTTCCTCCTTTCTTCTTGTAATGGTCCTTTGCATAGGTTTAGTCATACTTGAGAGCAGCTGCTCCAAGTATACAGCAATTGCCAGATGATTACCTCTTTAATGTTTTCACTGAGTACTTTGCTGGTTAACCTCCTTAACTGGAGAGCTGCTTATTGTTATTTATGTCTTGTCAGCATAGAGGTTCATTAAGCATTGGTAAATGACATGTTTTCATATCTGCTGACACTAGAAATGCAATATGATCAATTGCAAATTGACTTCAGTGCAGCAATGGAGTGCATTTAACACACATCAGTGGATCATTTGTACAAGCAGAGCTCGAATTTTTATGGCTGTTTATGTCTCTAATATCCAAGTATAAATTCTCCCAAGCCAAGCGATTCTTAGTAAAGCCAAATGCAAAGCTCTGTCCAACAAGCGATTGCGTATCCCAGGCCGGGTCTCAGCACAGAAAGTTTTTGGGTGGCAGGAAGCTGAAAGTGATGGAACAGCCCTGATTGCCTCAGCTGTGCCAGGAGGCAGAGGTGGGCTGGGGCATCTCCGGTGAGCGTTCCCTCCCCTGCCTCAGGCTGCACCAGGGGCAGCTCCCCAGCGCTTTCCCTCACTTGCTGGCTTGCCACCGCCTCAGGAGGGTGACACTGGGTCCTGCCCACACCCCAGGGCAGGTCTGGAGATGGCTTTGTGTGTGCGTGATTCCCAGAAGCTGAGCTGATGACACCTCTGTGTCCAGGTCCTGCGGGGCTGAGGGCTGTCGATGATGGGCAGTCAGGAGCTTCCAATCTCCCAGGTGTCAGTGGTCTTTTACTGCTCTGCTGCTCCCGCTCCTGGCGAGGGAGCCGAGCTCACGCTATGTTGGGTCCAAAGTGCTGCTTTCTGGTGTTACTGCAGCAGCAGCTCCTGCGGAAGCTGCTGTTGCCTTTAGTGGCTCAAGGCCATTGTTAAACTGACAGCCTTGGGGATGGGGATGCTGGGGCTGGAGGGCAGGCCCTGAAATGTGTCCTGCTGCACATGGTGATAGAGCATCCACTGCAATAGCACTGTCAGGCACTGGGGAACTCCTGTGCTCCCGAGGCCTGGGGTGGTGATCTTCCTTATCAGTGCTTGAATCTCCTCCCTAGGATGAGCTACGACCCCATGCCGAGGGCAGCTAAGCAGTGACTGTATCCCTCCAGGTTGTCTCCTGTCCAAAACTGTACATGCACTTATATTTTGCTGCTTGTCCCTCACTGGAGTACAGGCTCTCGGTCTTGTTTCATTTTGACCAAAATTTCTAGGAACTACTGATATTTCTGTAGTTCTGAGACTGCTCTTGCCTGTACCAGTGTACTTGGACTAGAGTAGGTCACCTTCACAGACACCTCTGAATTTATATACTTCTATCTTCAGAAATTTGTCTCTATGGCAGAGGTAAAATTTTCAACTCTGTGGATCCAGGCAGATTATATGGTAAAGATTTGCCTTCAGAGCTAGGAAAAGCATATAGTTATCTTTAAAAAAGAAAAAACAAACCCCAAAAAATCTCCATAACCCCAGAAGGAAAAAAAAGGCTTTTTGAGAAAAGGTTTTCATTAAAAAGCATCATCAGGTTTCAATTTAACAAAACACTGTAAAATAAAAGAAAACCATGAATGCAGGCAGAAGCCCTGGAAGCATTCAGTGCTGATTTACTATGCCAGAACGTATCTCCTGTAGAGTTAGATTATTATTTTTCTCTACTGTTCTGTCACACATTGTTTCATGTCTGAGATTCCTCACTAGTAACTGAGAAAAGGCAGGAAGGATTTACTTGCATTAAATCCATTATTTTATGTACTGGAGGAAGAAAAAGCCTTGTATTGAAATCTCTTTGGGAAGAAAGTAAGATCGTACATTGTTTTAATTGGGCTAGCTTTGGCAATTTACAATCTTTACGTGAATCAAAACATTTTGACATTCATCTGGAGTATATGACTCTTAGCTTATGCTTTTCTTCTGTTGGAATATTTGCAATATGCGCACAGCTTTATATGCTACAATAACTTTCTTGTTTTTTCTTATGAAAATGAAATTAAATTTCAGTTTGTCTTTTGTGTATAGAAAAGATAGGAGCTTCTGATCTAATCTGTTTGATTAGTGACCTTCCTGAAGAAAAGTGTTGTCTTCCTTGTTATACTTATTCTCACTAAATATCCAGAACTGTATTTGCTCATGGGCAGCTGAAGTACTGGTTGTGTTTGCTCCCTGTGGATTGGACCATGTGAAACAGCCTTGTTTCAGCACCATGAATAACAGAATGCTGAATTAATATTATGGCCCCCTAACAAAATTGCTTTGATGTAAGATTCCAATATCCTTATCTTGTTACAGAGCCGTAATGCTTGTTCAGCATTCTGTTATTCATGTGCTAAGATGATGTTGATGGACTTACTAGGAGTCCAGCTATGGAGTTCATGCTGGGGTAGAGTCAGACAAATGGAGGCAAATTTCAGTCCAAGTTTAAGACTGTAAGGTGGAGTAGATGGCAAAGCCAGTGATTTCGATTTTTGCTATCAACATGCTGATTGTCCCTGCACCTTTTTCCCAACTTTGTTGTTTTTTATCACAGTGCAAGGCCAGATCCTGCCCTGGGGAAAGCTGCAGTGCACTGGCAGCACAGGCTGCAAACTGTGTCTGAATAAGGTGCATTTTAAAAAAAAGAGAACCCATTGATCACAAAATATGAATTTTTGTTTAAGGAAAGCAATGATAAACTTGATGAATGATAGAAAGATGAAGAAAAATGGGCTAAGAGAGATTTTAGTGTCCAAGCAAAAAGTGTGGCGATTCCACTAAAATCTTGATAATTTAACCAAACTCTGCTTGTGCACACAAGTAATATCAACAACAATTGAAAGAAAAGAGGAAAGAAAGAACAACTGCCCTGTGTGTTCACATAGCACATATATTCCATATAAAATTCACCAGGAGGTATAGTATATAAAATTATGGTATGCACTAAGCCAGTAATAACCAAAGAATTTGAGATCATGGGGAGTTTTACCATTTGTCTTTCCTTTCTTAAAATCAATTAAAAATCAATTTTATTTCAAGAACACTGAAAGATAATTTGATAGGGAATTCTACCTCTGGATGATGATGCCCTCTAAAAACAAAATGAAAGAAAACAGGATCCCAGAGCTCTTCAGAATGATCTCTTAAAATCTGCTGGAGACATGTAAGGGTCAGGCTTTCTCAGAGTCACTGAAGACTCCAAATAGCAGTGCCAGGGGTAAGATATGGAAGTGCTTTTCCTCCTGGCTGCCTCAAGATCGCAGGCAGCTGGGGTGCTCTGCAGACAGAAGAAACTTCCTCTGATATCCTTTGCAGAAACCATCGTGGTTCAGCTAAGGGGAGGGGGCAGAGGTGTATCACTCCCTGCTTGCCATGTGTGTTCAGAGGCTGCTGCCCATCCCAGAGCTGTAGCCAGGCTTGGGGCAGAACCACTGGCCCAGCCAGGAGTGCAGGAGGACGTGGAGCTGGATCCATGCAGAAGGCTGTGGTCCTGCTCTGCATGGCTCCTCTGGTTTTGATAGACAGGGATCTGAGTGTTAGTGTTACACATAGTTGCAAGGATGAAAATTGACCAGAAATACCAAAAGGACCAGTATTTCATTAAGGAGGATAGATTTATCGACTGTGTAGACCCAAGCTAGTTTTGTATTCACACTTTAAAACTTTTAATTAAGGTTTACACTTATACCATCTAGCCATTCCCAGGTTAGTTTTATGAAAACATTAACCTTGACATTTTGACAACTTTTTTCCTTTCATTTAGTCTCTCATTTAAAATTGTTTTCATTGTCTGCGGTTTAGTGATTCCCTTGGTCCGCTTACACAACCAAGCCCTTTGAAGAGTGACAGCTCAGCAAGCCCAGTGGCAGCTCCCAGCACAGCATTTAATTCTCAGTTCAAGCTGAGAAGTGGAACTCTACCTCTGTGGCATTGCACCAGCATCACACCGGGTTTTGCAGGCAGACAGGTGAAATTTGCCTCCACACCTGCACAGTGCACCTGTTAGAGCAACACCCTGGTGCCTTCACAGCTTGTGGGACCCGGGGGCCAGCAGGGGATGTGGGGCTCTCCCTCACCTCTGTGCCTTGGCAAGAGGCTCCTGCTGTCCCTCCTGCTGTCACATGCACACACAAGTCCTGTATCTCCCCGTGCAGTCTGTTTCTCTAGAAGATGCTCCAGCTTCTGCATGGGAGGCCCTAAGCAGGTCCCAGTAGCTTCTGTCACCTGCTGGGACCAAGCAGTACAGCGTGCAAAGATGCTCTGACAATGCCACGTGTTGGTTTGGAAAGTCAAAGTTCAGCATTGTTCTATCAGGAAATGCCCCAAATCACCTAAGACCTTCCTGCAAGACATACTTAAACCTTTCTGCCCCAGCTTTCCAAAGATATTTAGGCAGAAATGTACGTAAACTGTGTATGCTTACAGTGATGCAGGGAGATGCTTTGAAAGTCATGGCCAACACAAATTAAATGAGCCTGTAAATTTTACTGATGTATTTCTTCTCAGCTGCTTTTTTTTGCAAAGCTGCTGTGGTTATTAACTCTTTGGAGCTCGCAGGTGATGAGGCAAGACACTTGGGTGTTAATGGCAACACTTTGATATACAACTAGAGAGAGGGAGAGAAGTTGTAACGTCTCTCCCCAGGGACACAGGAGAACACATCAGCTCTCAAGAAAAGAATAACCCTCACCTCTGCATCCCTGCATATCTTGCCTTAAGACTGCATTAGGCTGGGGGATTTCCATTCCAATCCCACTGAGTGGATGTGAGAAACTGGTCTGTCAATTTTGCTGGAAAAGGGGAAAATGAAGTGTTTTGTTGTTCGAAACAACAGAGAAAAAGTGATAAGATGACATAATTCAGATCAAGCTCCTGTGGAAGGAAGAAAATGTTGCTGAAAGAAATTGCCAGAGAACAGAAATGCGTGCAGAGAAGCAGGAATGTAAATAGTGTGTGTGTGTCCAGCCTTTCCTGTAAAAGATTCCTGCATGTCCTCCTGCTTATCTTTCAAGTATTTTCCAGCACATTGTCAAGTGGATAAATTGAGTGCACCCTCTGGTTCCATTCGTAGGAGTTCAAGATGAGAGCACTGAGTCTCTTGCTCTTACCAAAGGTGACTTTCTAACTCGGTTGTGGATCAGAAACTGAAGAGTGGTGACATTTTACAAAGTAGGGCTACCCAGAACTGTGGGAGATTCTGCCTCATGTAAGGCCAAGGGGAAAAGAAGGTTGGGACTGCATTTTTAATACTGTTTGGGAATCCACGTTCCCAAGACAGGCGATGCACATCCTTGTGAGCATGAGGGAACAGTGAGGAGAGTGCGTGACCGTGTGTCACCATTTCCCTGCTGGAGATGGTGACAACATGTTCATAGCAGGAACACAGTCCCTGTTCCCAGGGTGGAGAGAAGCAACGGGGACCTGAGGAACCAAACAAACACCACTTTTGCTTCTGAATAGCAAATACATCTCTCTGTTTGCATACAGCGAACATCTGAGGATTAACTGGAAAAGGATAAATGTGGGATTTTGGTATTGGAATTAGAGTTTAGAGAAATCTGACAAAACAAGTACTGTATAGGGCTTGACATAAAATAGGCATGGCAGTGAAACTGATAAGGGAAACACCCTTGGGAATCCTAGAATAGAAATCCTCATTGATCTCTTCTGGCACTGAGAAAGAAAAATGCAGGTCTACAGATTGACAGGCACTATGTGAGGAAAAAAAATAGATTACACTCAGGTGGTAATCCCAAATCAATAGGAGTTCAGAAGAAAGAGAAATGTCTAAGTCCTTTTGTTTATAACTGAATTTTACAATCATGGATGTTATTCCCTGAGGACATGACTGTATTGATAATTCCAAAAATTAATAGGAAAAAAAAAACCAACCCAGAATAGTTATCACTGAGTTATCAATAAATTGTTTTTCTTGCCATGCAAAAGAAAGGACTGGCCAAAAAAATCTTGATTAGTTCTGTAGCATCCTGAGTTAATGCTCTGTGTCAGAAATGTAAATATTTTCCTCAAAGGAAAATATTTTTTTAATCACTCCAAAGATTAGTGGTACTGATTTACCATTAACAATTTATTTATTATTTATTAACAGTTTATTAATATTATAAAAATCTAATCTGTTTTCTCACGTTAGTTTTCTTTTCTCAATTCACTTACATTGGATTGCAAAATTTGGCCCAGCAAACCGTCTTTTCAACACGTTTGACCCTCACTGATAAGAATACTGATTTTGTTTTAGGGAACCTAGCCTGGCATTTAAGTCTACAGTATCTGATTCCTTTCTCTGACATAAACCTTATGTATGAATATGAGGGCTTAATTTTTTGGGGCTCATTTTCCTTTTTGTAAAATATGACTTTTGGGAAGAGAGTTCCCCAGCTTCATCCTCCTAATAACTGGGATTCTTCTTCTAGTTTACAGGATGGATGTGATTGTGGCAAGTTTTCATACAATATCTTTATCAAAATAGCTCTATAAAATTAAATAGTTATTTTCCTCTCATGGTAGTTAGTTCTTGGATCCCTTACAGACTGCAATTGTCTCCTCTTTCAGTCTGTGTTTTACTGTGCAAGACAAGATTTCCAGCCTTCTGTCATGAGAAAATGCTCCTCTGATCACGTCCATAAGCCCCTCCATGCATCTCTTTTGATGTGAGCTCTTGCATGCAGTATCCAGATGGAATTTCTCTCTGTTTTGTGTAAGAAGTTCCAGTAAGAAATTTTGCAGAAATGCTTGTACCCTCAAAAATAGAGGAATCTTTCTGAGCCTGTTCACTTATAAAAATACATAGGACAGGAACAGGTGCTTGTCGTATCCCAACACCATATCTGTCACTCTGTCCTTTACCCCCAACACACAAGGAAGGTCCAGCTAAAAAGTCAGCATTTCTTAGGGGCACAGCCTGTCTAAATAAAATACAAAATCAAACAATATTGAAAAAAAAAAACCCAACCAAACCAAAAAAAACCAAAACCAAGCCAAAAGTGTGAGTTGCTGTATAGCTATTATTTAATAAGAGTGTTAAGCAAGAAAATGCTTGAAACCACTTTGTGGGTTGAGCATAGGACACCTTCTTTGTATTGCTCTCCCCTCTGCCCTTGTCCACCTGTCCGTATTCTGCAGCCATATTCTGGAAGGAGCAGCCCTTCATGGCATCCCGGCAGTCACAAGGGCCAGCATAAAAGGAGGTTGCTGCTGCCAAGGGGGAGCCAGGATGAAGGCTGAGCTGGTGTGAAGCACTGCCCTTCTGCAGGCTCAAGGCAGCTGTGCTGGGTCGCCTCAGCTGTGTGGCTCTGCTCTGTGTCAGGGGAAACCTGAGGGGATGCATCTAAGTGCAATTAGTGGGGCAGCATTGGATAGTTCTGGTCTGGAGCAAACTCTAGTCTCTAAGAGACAGGCATGACCCACCTTGCTGCTGGCATGGTATGGGGCTGGGATAAAGGGGAAATGTTAAGGACAGAAGCTGTCAGATGGAGGGTTTACATATGGCTGATACTCCTGGGATTTAACTGAGGATGGCCTCTACTTACAAAATGCAACAGCTGTAACTGCACTCAGTCATTGCGCAAAACTGCTTCATTGGAAGACTGTCTAGTGATTGCTGCTTTGATTTACTTATTTTCTAAGGTTTATTTTGCACTTACAGTTTGTGAACTGATCTGGTTTAAACTTTAAGATGCTAGCTTTATATCTCCAGACTGAAGCATTTTGTTGTGTCACTTCTTGTTTCTAGTGCCAAGATCAGTCAGAAGGGAGTCACCCATGAAGATCTGTTCATGCAGCTACGCAAACTTTCATGGATAAAGTCCCAAACAAAAAAGGTCAGTTATACATATGTAGTTTTGTATATGTGTAGTTTTCTGACTTATGAGGAAGATTCTTTGTGAAATATTGCAAAAAGAAACTTTTTGTTTGCTTTTTTTTAGGAGTTATATGTGGAAAATACTGTATAGAAATAAGGTTTTTCTTAAAGTTGTCTAGAAACAAGCTGGATCTGAACACACTTAAACTTGAAAAAAATGTGAGATGAATGAGATGAGGCTCTGGGATATCTAGCCTTTTGGTTTCCTCCTAACTTTTGGGGGTATGCAAAGCTTCCTTTTTTAGGAAGATTTAAAGGAGAGCTCCAAACTGGCTGCTGGAAGTTACCAGTCTTTTAACGTGCCTCTGTACATCTCATTTCTGTTAGAACTCTCCTCTTTTTGACTGTGTTTGGATCTAAGCAGTGGAGCTCCCAGGGTGGCTTTAGTACTTTGCAGGATCTTGTGCTAATAGTTTGCAAATGCCTGTGAATATCTCAATTTTTCAGAGAAGCTTGTTGGGTTGGGATTTTGCTGCTTAGAAGGGAAGGCTTAGGTGCATACCAAAAGGTTTCTGCCTTATGACTGTTTCAGACTTGCTCGTGTCTTTCCTTGATCTACATAACCATCTCACAAAAGCAATATTGAGAATGTGTGGCTCAAATTCCTGCATTTTCTTGATATCAAGACTGAATACATTTTGCTTGTCCCTTAAGTTCCTTATTAGGGTCTGATCCAAAAGGTTCCCATGGGGTTTGGATCAGGCCTGGTGGTGTTTTAGGACAAACCATGTTCTGACCCACAGGGTTAATGGAATTAACCTGGGAAAGCTTTTAGTCTGCTTTAAAGTCCCTGCTTTAAAAATACTTACTTCTAGCAGGCAGGAAACAGGAGTTGCCTGGTTTTTTAGGAGAGCTTTATTGCTATTAGCCTCAATCCTAGTCAGATTGCTCTTCAGTGCTTAGCTGCATCTTTGTGCTAACATTGAATAAACATAACCCCCTACTCGGAAACACAGACCAGTATTTTACTTTCTGGATTCTACTCTAGATGAAGTTCCTGGGTATCTTGCACTCACAAGTATCTAATACCAGCAACACTGTATCACAAGATGAATGTCTCTGACCCCAGGTAGAACAAAACTGCACTTTGTCCTTGAATATGAAAATTACTCTGCTGTGGCAGGATCTTATATAAATTATGTTTCTTGGTTCTCTTTTCATGCCATCAACTCTTTCTTCTTCCACTAACAGAATAAAGGTCAGAAAAAAGGGATACTAAACTACAGTTGTGAATACAAACAACTCCATTCGTGTGACTTCTTTTGCAGAAACCTCTACCCACAAAGTCAAAATTGAGGCCAAAATCTCTTAGAAAAGAGCAACTCAACAAAAGAGCAAAAGACTTAAGTCTTGGCCCATTGTTCATCTCTTTTCCAGGCCAAGCAATTCTTTGCTACTGAATTATTTACTGAGGAAGAAAATCAGCTTTATTCATCAGAGGAGCATTAGAATCCAACAGGACTGTGAATACATATTTAAAATGTTTACTAGTGTGTTTGAGGATATTCATTTAAAGCCTTTAGAGACTAGGTTGTTCATTACAACTTCAAATGAGGTTTGCCCTAACTGTTTTTTAACTTTCCAGATGCTTGTCTTGGCTTTTTGTTCTGCCCTGAGTGTGTGGCTTTTTGTTTTGTGCTGAAGGTACTAGAAGCAAGATGTTTTCCGTGATATGAGATTACCTTATGCGGACATGGTGTGTGATGTTTTAGGCTTGAATTTATCCATGTTGGGGGGTAGAAGGGGGAGTTCCACTGAATTCCACTGATGGGAGAGGAAATTCCAATGCTCTTTCTGCTTAAGCCTGCAGTGTCATGGTTGCAGTGGCTTTGGAGTATTACCCTACTATGCTTGAGAAGCATTTAATAGCACTACACTGGATGTCTTGCTCATTAAATCACTCTTGTAGATATTCCACTCCTCATGCAATCAGAGATAAACAGTGCTAATGCTTCCTCAAAGCTATTAGTATTTCAAAATCTTACACTTCAAACAGTTCTTTCACATTTCCTCAAGATTTTCAGAGTCTTCTTTTGGATTACTTCTTAGAATGGAACACAATGAAATATTTTTAAAGCTTTCTGGAGAAGCTCTGGAGGAAGGATTTATTAATAGTGAAAATTCGTTACTGATGGTGTTCTTAACTGATAAGAGGTTTTATGCCTCTGTATGTTAGATTTTTACTTTTTAAGAGGCGGCATAGCTTGCAACTGCTCACTATCAAGAATCTTTCTCTGGCTCCTGAACTGGCAGAAGACTGAATCCTCTGTGTTTATGGTTAACAGCTGAATCTCCTGACCTGTGCCTATTAACTCAGCTCTGCTTCTATCAGCTAATGCAAAACCATCTATGTACTCTGCTATTCACATACTTATCTCAAGGCTGCTTCTGATTGTCCAGAACTGGCTTCTCTTTTGATGGCTTGCATCTTGATACCAATGCTTCACTGAAGTTCCTCCATCCCCTCTGCCTATGCCTCTGCCATTTACTTCCCTATGTCCCAGTACAGCACTCCATGAGCCAGCACTTCCAGTAGTGCATGATATGACTGAGATTAGGGGTACTATGATTTTGCTGGGGTGGAAATAGATGGGTTTTGTTATTACTGTGCTGGTGGGCAGAGCTTCACTTCCAGGAAAACTTCCAGAGCCTTTCTGAACTGCTGACCTTAATTTTACATTCTTAGCATGCATTTGGAGCACCTGTGGCTAAAGGGATGCTTATAGAGATTAAGTGGTGCAGACCTAACCCTTCCTGGCAGTCAGAAACTCTAAGTGGCATCTTGAAGACTCCAGACTATGGGGCTCAGGGCTCACCATGGTATGGTAGGGATTGAGGCATTTGTGTGAAACATTCTCTATGTAAAAGGATAACACAGTCCTCGAACATCTTGATGTTAAATCCTTTGTTTTACATTGGCAATCCTAGGTATATAATTGCATTTCAGTACAAATTGCTTGTTACATTTAAATACAGTAAGTAAATCCCACATTAAATTCAATGTTCTGAATGCAAAGCATTTTAAATCAGTGTTTCTAAAACAGCAACTCCCAGTGCTCTATCAGCAGTGTGATCTGAGCAGGCTTCGCCTTCCTGCAAAGAATGAGAGAGTGGGCAGAGACGTGAATCTTCTCAAATCCACCTGTCTCATCTGGAACAAAAAAACCCAGCATAATGCGTAATAATATTACAGGGGCATAAGCCAAAGCCTGGCCTTCCCTTCTGATTTCTTTTTCCACAAATAACATTAGTTGTCCTCTTGTTCCTAAATTGCCTTCAAAATACACTTTCCCCTAGTGAGAAGCACAGAACCCTTTCAGAAAACAATGCCAGCAAACTGTATGCTGCCTGGTTTTCATTAAAGATACACTTTGATGAAACCCCTCACCTTAAACCAAACCTTTTCTGTCCTGGGTGGGCTGGGAGTATGTACTTGATGATTGCAGTCGCTAAAACACAACCCACTGTGATGTGATCAGAGTTCTAGCACATACTGTCACCACACCTCACTGTCTAGTTTGTGATGGGAAATTACTTGCTAAAAGGAAATGTTCTGTTGTGCCCCAAAATGGATAATGGGTTATAGGAAAACCCATAGAAAATTTCTTTGAGAAAGACCTTGTTAGAGTAGCTGAACTGTCAATAAGGAGAGTGATGGTGGGGTTTGTTATCTATATGGACTACTTTTATTCCAGCTCCTTGTTCTGTGTTGATGTTTGCTAGTTTGCTACCTGTCTAGCATTAAATTATTTTATCTGAGAACCATAGGGTTAGTTGGAATCCAGAGGTCTCTGTGCTCCTCCTCTGCTGTGGTGAGGGGATAAGACATCCCTTAGTAATTACCTTTGAAATTGCAAAAGACCAAAGCCTTTACCTCTCATTAATGTCCAGATCTGTTTTGACTTATTTTTCTTGCTTTGTCTGGATTTAATTAGAATTTTAAAGAAAATGCAGCTTTATGGCTGTAATAATCATCCAGGAATAATTTCTAAACCTTGCCATGGGTTTTGCTGCTCCTTATTGAGGCACAGCTCATTCCAAACTGCTGCAGTAAGTCTCCTCTTCCTTGGGCAAACAGTTATCTCTCAGAATGTTTTCACGCCGAGTGTGTGTAGCAGCCAGAACAGCTGCGTTAAGGGCATAGCGACGAGAATTTCCCCGCCTTTGTAGGCTCCTCACAGCCCGGAGGCCGCGCTCATTGGCAATTCTGATGGGCACTGCGAGCCCAGCGGGGACCGGCCGCCCACGCCGGGAGCTGCAGCCGGGGCGTTCGAGGAGCCGGCGCTGCGGAGCTGCTCTCGCTGCTTGTTGAGCTGACAGGAGACAAGTTATTACCATATAAATGAGATACGGTCTTAGATAATTGCAGACTGAAAGTAAAACTGAACTAGACTGCTTGTGGCTGGAAATTTTAAGCGTACCCTTCTAACTCCAATTTTTAAAATTGTTTTTAAAGAATCTTTTTTTTTTTTTTCCTTCCACTCATTAGCAGAATCTATAAAATGACATAAAGAGCCCTTATGTTACCCAGTCGTGACTATTTTGGACCTGGAGCTTTTCTGGTGCCTTTCCTTTCTCTTCTGCTGGTTATTATGAAACCTGTATGCAGAGGCAATAAAATCACTTTGAGGGGAATATGAATGTGAATCCCTTTGATCAAAATAATCCAGTGCAGTCATTTTATACCTTTTTCTCTAAGAAAAAGTAAAAGAAAATACCTTTGGCTGAGTCCTTCTCTGTCCCTACTTGGTCTGGCCATGCCAGAGGTTGGGTGGCTCAGTTTAGAAGATGCTTTTGGCTCTGGGTTATCTTTGTTTTCTGTTCCCAGGCATCTGACTGCGTTGATGAGTAACTGAGTAAAAAGTGATATTCTACTACAATAATCTCTGTGTTAATCTTCTCCCTCCAGAGTAGGGCATAAAACCCCAAGGAAAGAAGGAAATATTTTCATGTGTCTCACCAAGGCGTGGTATAATCTTAAGGATCCCTTTTAGTAGCCAAAAGTGGTTTTTTTGAATTGGCAATCATCAAACAGCCTGTTCTTGCAAGGGAGAAACAGCTGGAGAGAGAGACAGCCAAGCAAACAGCACCAAATGTCTTCTTTGTTGTGGGGGTCAAATTCACAGGTCAAGGTCAGGCCTTGCACGCTTAGTTTGGATAAAATCCAGTCTTTCAAAGAAGTTTAGGGTGACCACTGTGTGCTTACACCCAGGAAACATGCCTGGAGCAGGGCATAGGGCCTGTGCTGGATGAGTTGGTGGAGGCTCAGCTGGTGAGCCAAAGGGCACTTGCCAGCAGCACTCAGGAGTGGAGTCTTTGTCTCTGCTAATAACAGTGTGAAACCTGTGTGCCTGATAGGTACGTAGTACATCCAAAGGGACACAGTCTTGCATCTTTGTCTCTGCTGGACTAAGTATATGCTGACTAAAAGCAGGAGAGGAGGGCTTTTCTGCTCACCAGACCTGTGGTCTTGCTGCTGGAGGCAACTGCTATTCCTCTTGCAAAAGTGTCTTTGCCTGGAAGTTAGTTATTGAAAACTTTTCCTCCCATTTCTGCAGTTGTGGCTTTGTTCCCAAACCTGTGTCCTTGGGTGATTTGAAGACTTCCCATTTCTAGCCTTAAGACGTTCATGGGCAGTTTATATAACCCTTTGACTAAATCAGGTAGATGACATAAAATTGTAGTTACAAAAATGCTTTTATACTATTAACATTAAGAAATTGTATGCATTGAATAATTGTATTTTGAAAGTAAATAACCAATTTAAGCTCAGTCTGAATGCCAGTCCATCTTGGGATATAACATAAAACTTTTCCAGAAGATTGCCTGAACTGAGTCTTTCTTTAAATAGCATCTTTCTTGATTTCTAATGCTACTGGTTCAAAATTGCTGCTTATTCTTGCTACCCAATTTCACAACATCACTTCAGTCTGATGCCTTTCCTGCACCAAGGGGATTGCTAGAGGACTCATTTGCTTTTTTTGTGACTTTGCAGAATAGCTAGAGGAACAACAAGCCTAAAGAAAAAAGATAATTCTACAGTTTGGTCACCTAAGGTACCTATAGTATTACAAAGTTTAGTACAAATAGATCTTTAAACTTGAAGAAGCGATTTTTGAAAGACAGATGAGATGTTTCAAAGAAAACTGGCTCCATGTGAAGAATAATGAATGCGTTCCACAGTGTGGCTTGAAACACACAGCTCTCCCAACATCTGAATCATCCTGTGGATATGATGACGTCCAGAGGATATTGAAACTTAAACAGAAAGAAGAAAAGTCAAACAATAGAGGCAGAATGAAAGAAAAATGAACACTAAGATTAATATTTCAGCAGTCTATTTAAAACCATGTTATTACAGTGCTTGAGGCATTAAATTTGCTGGGCTGACTAGTGTGGGAAATCATTTTATTTTAAACATTGTGCAGTCTTGGAGAACTTGAAGAAGTTTTCAACTAAGGTAATGCATTATGCATCTGAATTGGACAGAAAAAAAGTGTAAATCCCACATACAATAAAAATTGATGGAACCATAAAAATGCCTGGAATTTAAAAATAAATTATGAAGAGCATCCAAGGATATTAAATCATGTAAAGAAAGAACAGTGGAGACAAAGCAAACTTCACAAAAAAAACCAACTAGGAATTTCATCACATGATTGCTCAAAGATATTTAGGATACACTTTTCCCACTGGCTGAAGTTAATCCACAAGGTAAAAGCTAAATCATCAACTTGCAGGAAACCAGAAACAGGGCCAGTGATTCCAGCCCTCACTGTTACTGAGGGGCAGCAAGGTACATATTGTGGCTTCCCAAGTGGGCTGTGAATGCTGATGTCCTCTGCATCAGATTGCCTGCTATGGGAGAAAAAAGGCTGCTGGAGAGGTGAGCTACTCCCACTAGAAACAGATTTCCCATCGTTCTCATTCCTGATGCGAGAGGACATAGGAGTGGCAATTATTAAAATGCATGCTGATCCACCTTTTTAAAATGCTTATTTATACTACAATGAGGGTGGGGGCAGAGGCCTGATATATTCATTAAGCATGGGGAATAAACGGTGTTAGAAACATCCTCTTGCAGGTGCTGGAAACTGGTTCTTAGTGCTGAACAAAAAGGAGATTATCTCCATCTTCTGTAAGATTTAGTATTTGGGAACAGTACAATTTCACTTCTCTAGGCTCCTTTAGATGTTGTGTGATTATGTGTAGTCCTTTATGGTTTATTATGTGACTTCACAACAGAAACCCTTCATTCCTTCCCTTTTCCCTCCCTCCTCCTCTTCCCCCAAACTGCCAAGAGAAGCTGTTGCCTGGGTTCTGTGTATCTGGGCAAGCTTTCTCAAGGAGAGCCGGAAACCATAGTCTTAGTTGTGATGTGCTATAATGAGGTGTCTTCAGGTTTTCCAATTGCCACTTCTGTTCCTTTGCTGGCCAGATGGCCCATTTGAAACCATCTCATCTGAGTTATAGCTCCTTGCTGTCAGCACTTGCTTTCTGCCTGAACTTCCAAATACAGCCCTAGAGTGATACCCAACCTTTAATTTCTGAACACAGTACAGTTATTATTCACCTTGCAGTTTATTCTCTGACACAGGATTTTTTTTTACAGTGTCTGAATCTTTTTTGAGCCTTCCTTAAGGAATTCTTCAAAGTTTTTTCTAATATTTTAAAAATTTTTTAGTGTCTTTCTTTATCAGGGAACTTTGTTTCACAAATTTGTTAAGATCTGATTGTGGAACAAAACTTTAGCAGTCATAACCACTCTGGTAGTGAAGTCTTTGTAGCCTAATTAAAAGCAAGCTCGAACTGGAGACTGTTTGGGTTGAACACCCCTGTGTTTACTTCATTAATGAGTGCCCGAAGTGTCACTCTGAACAGGACTTCCTTCAGTGCCATGGCGGATCAGGTTGTCCCATGTTTAATCAGCCCACATAAAGCCAAAGAGGGTTTGCAATCATGGTGGGTTGGTTCCTGTGATCCCCATGATCCCTGCTGCCTCAGCCACGGGGGAGATCCTTCCCTCCCCATGCACCTGAGTCTCCTCTTGGTGGGAGCCACAGTGATTGCAAGGACAGGTGACAATATTTCCTCCCTTAACGATAGGGCATGGAGAAGGCATGAACCCGAAAACCAGGACAGCAGGATAAACCTATCTCATGCTGAAGCTACAGCTTAAGTTCAATGATCCATATTTTCCATATGCTTAATGTCCTTCATTAGAACAGAGCATGCAAATACATTGGTATTTGGATTACACCAGTGCCTAATTGTGAAAACCCCAGTCAGTTTGTTTCACTTTGTTCTATGACTTCGAGGTTTTATTTCATTTCATGAAAGGAAATGAAATCTTGCGATTTCAATGAGTATCAATTTGGCAAGGTTTGGTCCAATTCACTGCACTTCATGTCATCCCATGCCATTTTACTGTTTACACTTTGTTTCAGAATTTTTTCTGTTTTAGCATTTCATTCCATCAATTTCTTCCCCTGTCTCTTCATTTCAATTCATCCCTTGATTTTAGGATTTTAATGACTATCATTTCAGCAGGGTTTGGTCCATTTCACTGCAAAAAAACACCACCTCACTGCCCCAATATTGTTCCCTCCACATCTTTCTTCTTGGCACCACCCATGTGCTGGGCACCTCAGCAAAAGGCTGCTTTTACTGCTCTGCTTCAGGTTAGGCTTGAAAAAACCACAAATCCCAGAGCTCCAGGGACCCTGCAACTACAAAAGGCATGCCAAGGGGAGCACAGCTCTGTCCCAACATTGCTCCCTCCACACCTTTCTGCTTGGCACCACCCTTGTGTTTGGCACCTCAGCAAAAGGCTGCAGTATACGTACATCTCCCTTTCATGTCCTTAGCCATCTTTTTTCCTGACTTGTGCTATTTGGTTTAATGATCCAAAGATTTGGGACAATGTGTATGTCTGAAAAATACCAGCATGTGGCTTTTGACTATTCCTCTGATGCATTGTTACCTGCAGAAATTGCAGCTAGGATTATGACACCAGAGAACTGTAGAGTGTAAGAGGTTAGAGGTAATCTTGGCACTTGCAAAGAAATCTACATTGCACTTTAAATTGAGCCAGGAATCTCCTTTTGCCAGCCCTTACGCCGTCTCTGTTTTCACCTGAAAAGCTCCAGATCTAAAAATAACAGAGAGGAGAATGTCAGTGTGGGATTACATAGTGACTTTAATATTAAAAGTATATCCAGGGTGATTTTGAGCATTTCTGAAAATGCCTGACATGTACCGCCCTAAATGCCTGTTTGCCCTTTTGCAAGTTGGAATTTCTCCTGTGGTAGATCATTGTGCTGAATACCCAGGGGCCTGGGTTAAAGCTTAAACGGGAAAGACGTCAAACAATGAAAATGCCAAAGCAGGTTTGCTGAGTGGAAAGTTATCTCTGCATGTATGGGTTGTAAGGTTTTACACAGCCAGAAGTAGATGGTCCATCTCAAACACTTATCAATATGCCTTCTTGGTCCATGTACACAAATGCCCATGGGTTTAGTGTGTGGAATCTGGGTCTCTAACCCTGCTCTGGGAGGTTTATTTTGCAACACTAAGTATCTTCTGTGCTATCTATGCTCACTTCAATGTTTCAGGGCAGAAAATCATCCAGGATACTTTTTCCCTAGTTTATGAACTTTTTTTGCCTTCAAGTGTTGATAATTTATAAAGGGAGGTTTGAGTGGAACTTGTGAAAAAATGACAAATGTTTTGTCAGAGGTTGCAGGGCTAGACTGTTCCAAGTTCCAAACATAATTTGTCACAGGGAACAAGCACATGTAATGTATGTTTACTGTAGGGTTAAATCTAAAATAAATGCACTGAAATTAGATAACGTAAAAATAATGAAAAGGTCTTCATTCCCAAAATTCTACAAATATATCTGACGTTTATATTGTGGTTCTATATTTTAGCAAGTAAGAAAAAGCTTGTGGACTATTTGGATTATGAAAGACTACTTAAAAATACTATGTTACTACAAATTTATATATCAATAAATACTTATGCTTTTAAAAGACCTTGAGAGCTATTGTTGGCTATGAAAACATTAGTTGCTGTCCAGAAGAACAATATTGGAAGCACTGATTCAGTAAAATGTGCTCAGAGTAATAAACCACATAATAAAAACTGCCAGTGCCGTAACTGTTTAAAAGGTGCCTTCAAACCTGAGGCTGAGACCATATAGTTAGAATAATGACTGAAGATGTGAGAAATTTATGCTGAGTCCTTTCCTTGCCTGTGGATTTTCCATGTGACCAGTGGTCTGTCTCTGTGTAGCTCATCTCCCTGAATGCTGGTTCAGAGTTCCAGCTGAACTGCTGCTTCCTGAGGTTACCATCTGTCAACCAAGTGTGTGCAGGCTTTTTAGTTCACACTTGCACAAGGTTAATAGTGTTAAGTTAATCAGCTTCAATTAAAAAGATCAGACTTCATGTATCTTATATTTTGCATGTGTGACAAGTGCTGACAGTGCACGCAGCTTCGCTGGCAAACAGGACTCTGTCAAGTCCTGATAGCTTGATTGGGTCCCAAAATGGGGATAATATTCCTTTCTCTCTTCGTACTGAAGAGAGGAGCCACATTATGCTGGAGACAAGTGGTTTTGGGTGGTTCTGGATAAAGGTTTATTTTCCTATTGAAGTAGTACTTAGTCATGCGAAATATTTTCTAGCTTGAGTTCAGCTTGCTATTAGTCACTGCTCCGTGCAGTTCACTGGATTTGTGCCTGTGGCCACATCTCCCTGACCAGAGGCAAAACACGCTGTGGCGGCGGCAGGCGAAGCTCTCTGTCAGCTCTGTCTTTGCAGGGGTATTCCCACTGAACGTCCAGCCCTCACTCTCTGCAGGTTGTACCACACCTGAGACAGGGCCACAGTTGTTAGCAAGTTATTGAAGAGGAATTACTGTGAAAGGGAGACTCAAGATTAAATTACGTCTGCACCTGCAGGAGCTGCTGGGGAAAAATATTGCCATTGACAGAGATGTAGCTGGGTTTGATCAGAGGAAAAAACCTTCCAACAACTCCAGTTCTCTTACCTTATTCTCTCACAGCTTATTCATTTACTGGCAAAGATGTGTTAAAACTTTTGATATATTCTTTCTCCAGCTGTGGATGATATCTAAAAAATTTAAAATCCTATTTGTCTCAACATGTTCCCCAAACACTTACTGCCATTAAAATTTCCATGGCATTTTCAATAACTAAAAATAGCATAGGAGTTCACTTACATATATTATAAATTAATTTGTGGCCAGTAAGAATCAGCTAAGCAGATTCTGTTGTGCAACATGAACAAAAGTTTTTAATCTCCACTTCAGGACCTTGTGGATGTAGATTAAGGCTGTGTTGATTCTTTGACTTTTTTTGTGTATTTCTGACTCATTGTCACTTAAAGCTGTCTGATAGAAATGCAAATCTTGGTACCTGTTAAACATAAGAAGTAGCAAACTGGATTTCCATCAAAATAAATAGTCCAATTTCTCCTGATAACCTCTGCTGAGACAGACATGGCAACGGTAAGAAGGCTTCCACCAGTTGTACAAGCATCCCAGGAGAGAGAGAGAGAGCTCAGGCAAAATTACTGAGCTCAGCAACAACAGATTTATTAGTCTCTTTTCATATCTGTATGTGAGAGTGAAGCAGGAGGTTGCTTTAGGCTTGCTTAGTAGGAGGATGCTTTTTGAGAGCCTGTACACGAGACACATTCCAGCTCCTTACTCTGATGTGAGAGTTGTGCTGGTGAGCTTCACTGCAGAGGCTGGATTTGTTACTTCTCTCTGTTTGGACAGCATGTTGTATGCTGTCTTCCTCTCACCTGTGGGGAGGAAGGGCATGAAAGCAAGCAGTACAAGGTCTCAGAGCCCTGTTCAAACCTGATGATTCAGGCTAAAAGCAAGTGCAATATTCCCTCTGTCAGGTCCCCCCATGGCAGAGGAGCCTGTGTGGGAGATGGTCTAAGGGATGTGGTGGAGAAGGGGCAAGGGAAGAGACAGGGAGTGTCTGGCAGGCTGGAAATGTGCATTTTAGATATGCTGTTTTATTGTGCTTGGGAAGCAACTCTGCCTGGCTGAAAGCAGTGAGCTACAGAGTGAGGAGCTGTGAACGTGTGAAGTCTAGACTAGCTGAGCTTACTTGTGTGAGGTCAGTTGTTATTTAAACATACAGCAGTAGTGGCCTTTATCAGGACAAAATAGTTAGAATCTTAAAGAAGTTGGAGATAGGAGGCTTTCTGCAGAGATCTTGTGGAGGCTCTTCAGGGATTTCCTCCATACCTCAGGGCTATGCTGCTTTTGGTGCCAGAGCAGAGGCTGCTGGTGAACCAGGAATGGCTCTTGAGGCTGAAGAGGTTCCTCTCACCAGGCTGGTGGCCATCCACTTTGGGCATTGCCACCCTGCAAGACTCAGCAATCTAAAACTACGAGTTCAGTGTTATTTTAAGAGGGTGTATGAAAACGAAAAATTGATCTAAGTCGGTGGATCTATTAAAATTAACTATTGAGGTGAAAGGATTGTGAAATTAATATTATAGTTTGAGAAGGAAATATTGTATCTAATTTTGTTTGTCTACACTGCTAGTGGTACTTTTTCAAAATAGTGATTGGCAAGCTAAATTACTTGTCTTTTTAAAGTGGGGTTTCTGGATAGAGGCTTCAGCCAGTGTTTTAGAAGCAAACAAACTTCTGATTTATCCCCAGACAAGTCTCAGTGGAAGGACTACATGTGGCTGAATAAGAGGAATATAAACAGAGAAACACATATGAATTTGTAGGGCGTTTTGCTGCAAGCAAGTTTTTGTTGATGGTGATGAGATTAAAGAGAAGCAATCCTACTTAATTTTTTTTTTAAACTAAGAAAAAATGTAGCCAGTAGGGATCTGTGTTGTCTTTTGCTGGACACTTCCCTTTCCCTTGAACATTGAAACCAAAAGCCCCCCAACCGTTTAGAGGTGAATTTCACTGTCCTTCAGGAAACCCAGCTTTGCAATCCAAGCAGCAGTGCTCTAGTTTTGCTGGTGGTCTCATTAGCTGGTTACTAATTTCAGCGGTGAGTTAGTGTGACAGTGGGTCAGCCTGCAGGAAGCAGGTCAGGGATGCTCAGCACTCTGTCAGCAGGACCCTGTTTCAGAGAGAATGGCACAGAAAGCAAGAGGGATGAGAAGTCTTGCTGGGAACCTCTCTGTCACTGGTCCGTGCTCGCAGCGTGAAGTGTGTGCTTTGGGTGAATTTGGGAGAAGCAGGAGTCATCTGCATTCATCCACCTGTCAGTGAAATAAGAGTGGAGCTCTGAAAATGCAGCAGGCACCTATGCAATCTCCTTCATCCCTGCTTGGAGATTATAGATTCATTTTTTTGAAAAAGTCTTTGTCAGGTTTAAGTACTGATGTGAATGCAAACACAGGCAGCAATTTAGGATCCTGAATATTCTCTTTATGGCAGCAAATTGCTGCAACATTTGCTGCACAAACAACAGGGGACATACAGTAAGATTCAAACACCAGCCTTTTGTCCAGAACACCCCCTGTCTTCTTCCAAAACACTTTTAAGGTGTAGAGAACTGGAGAAAGGGAAAGCATCAGTCTTGACCCAATACCCTTTCCTGAATTTTACCCTTTTCTGGGTAAAGCACTATTGTCTAGTGCTTTACCCAGAAATGAATCATCGCTTCCTTGAGGCTCTTCCACTCCAGTGAACTTGTAGTATTAGGACTGATACAATGGAAAGGTCCAGGCAATTGGCACTGAGCCAGGGCATTTCCTCACAAAAGCTGTCATGATCCCATCTGTTGTCATGGAACACCACTTATTTTCTTTGGATGCATTTTTGGGCAAGATGAAATATAAGCAGGTATAGCTTTAGGTGCTTTAAATTAAAAAAAAAGTGATTAAAAAACTACTTTCACTTGCTCTGCTGGTAGCCTAAGACATTATTTATTTTTCCATAAGACAAGCTCTGGGCAAAAACTATCTGTGATTGTGACTCAAAATCTGGAAACTAAACAATTACTTCAGTAAAGATTTCAGTGTGGCATTTGACACACCACAAATTGCCTGGCATATATAATCCTATTAACTGGAGTGGAGAGATGAGATCCTTTTATGCTTAGAATCAACAAACACTGCTCACTAAACACTGCTTATCTCAGACACTAAATAGGCACCGAGAACTGAGGCTGATGGTTGGCTACCTGACCCAGCAGAGTAAATACAGATAATACCACATGTTCTGAAAATACCAGAATGAAATCATGCTGGCTGCTTTTTCCAAAATATCTCTAAAACCTGTTTGTTTGTTTTTCATTGCATAACTTTTGGCTTGCTGGCTTTTACTTAATTCTCATTAAAATTTTCTTCATGTTGCAGTATTAGCAACCTTATGCCACTTGCTAAATTTGTGCCAAAACTACTACTTCCATGTTTTCCATCTCTTAAGTGAAATGGAAACCCTGCTTAGGGAAGAGCTCTGACACTCTACAGAAAATAATATTTCTGTAAAGAAATGCTGTAGTAAACAAGCACCAACACATTTACCACATCAAGCTTACAGAATGTGGGGAATAACAACTGAGAGTGTCCCTTGCAAACTTTCTTTAGTGCCACTGCACACATTTGCTGTGATGCAGTCTTCCATTAATTGTGTGTTCACATAGTCATTTTCTCAAAACATGGTAATATGCATTTAATAAGGATTTTCATGCATAGTCTCCTAGGGATTTCAAAGTGATAGGTTTTTTTAACTGCACGTTTACCTTCCATTTTTTCTAAGGACATAACTGGCACCAGTGCAAAGCTGTTTGTATCTGGATAGGCCCTAGAAGGAGATGGCACATCTCTCCTTCAGTTGTTGATTCTGATCTTATCTCACTTCTACAGCAATGGGATGCATTTTTTTGCAATTGTTCCCTGCCTTCATTAAATTTCTCATCTTGCTGTTTTACAATTGCTATTTGCAGGCTTCAGATGCTGAAATTAACCACTGGGCTCATTTTTATCTATGTGTTCCTGTGAAGAGCAAACACTTGTTCAAGTCAATCAGCTAGTGTTGCCTGTTCTACTTTAAGAGAACTCTGAACCAAATAAATCAAAGCAAAGCAAATACTGTAAATAATTTAGGTGGTACACGTGGTTTTTATATTAATGGCAAATAGTACCTACATCACTAGGAAATATATTGAGACCACAATTCAATCTGGAAGGAACCTCCAGAGGTCATCCACTCCAATATAACCCTCACTTCAGAAGAGGTCTGACTAGATAAGGCTGTCCAGAGTTATGTCCAGTCACCATCCTGAGTGCAGTGAAGCCTGTGGATTGCCCTGGAACATCTGGGACATCCCAGATTTGCTGCAGTGTTACCAGTGACTGTTTGCTTTAACGGCGTGAAACAGGATTCCTGGATGAGCTTCTGAATAGACAGAGGAATGAAACTCAGTTAAATGTAAGAAAAACTACACTGTAGTTTGTTCTTGGAGAAAAAGGCAGGAATAAACCCTGAACAAATTAAAATCATGAGGATGTAAAACAGCGGGGTGTTGATAGATGCTCTGAGTTCTCAAGCGCTGAGCTGGCAGAAGGTGAAAGTTAACTCCGTAGGTTACAAATTTTTGCCAAGGAATTTCAAATCCTTCCTGGAAAACTTGCCTTTAAGCTGCTACTGTGAGCTGTGGGCATTTATTCTGGAGAGAACCCACAGTGTTTCTAATGCGTTTTGTTGCATGTGGTGTGCATCTGCCGTGGTGTGATGTAATGTAACATGGCATGTGGTGTTATAAATAGAATGATGAGATCTTGCAAAAACCTGCCTGGCAGGCAAACTTGCTGTCTTTCCTTTTGGAAGGCTTCCTGAGCTCTCCACTATGCCTCCCTCTTTTGTTAAAAGGTGTCTTCCACCCCAGCACCCTCCTGCTCAGGTTCCTGAGGAGAAGTTGGGATGGAATGGCTTTTTCTCCCAAATTCATTTTGCTTGTCAGCAACACAGCAAAGACTACATGGGGGCAGTGTCTTGCTGCACTCAGTTCCTGTCTCTCCTTTCATCTGTGTCTATGCATTTCTAATTTGCTCGGTGCTATGGGCAAGATGCTAATTTTAGCAACCTTGTGTAATTACTCTGAAGTCACTGGGGTTAATGCATGTGTTCAGTATAGCTCCAATCAGAATCTGGCCTTATGTTGTCTTAATATTTTTAGCTTTCTTTTTTTTTTCTCCCTCCTGCCAGTAAATTAAATCTCAGCAGCTTTAGTAGTAACACTAATGTTAGAATAATATTCAGACATGATTTAAAATAGGCCAGGGAGTAAGAGTTACCAACAGGACAACATGGGAGCAATTCCCTGATCTTTCTGGCAGGGATGCTGGTCTGCAATTTTATGGTCCTCAGCTTGCTCTGTGCTCTCTGGAAGAGTGATGGGTTACTATATATATACCAATCTGTTAAGAATATTGCTTTACCAGCATTTATTTCTAAAACTGTTTGGGTTTCCAGGCAGGCTTCTCCTTTGACTGCCTAAGCAAGAATAGTTTGTTGTAGCAGCATCTTGTATAAGAGTTGAAGGTCGTATCAGTTGCCTGATAATAGTCATTAGTCTAAAGCCTCAGCTGTAAAACTGAACTTATCAGGACTCCCTCTTCTTATACATTTCATGTTCCAGTGTGTGACAAAATACACAGAAAGGGATTTTAATGTATTTTTCACTAGCAATTTTTAGGTTTTTTGTCTTTACTTTTCTTATAGACTGGAACAATATTTCTGAAACTCTGTTGATAGAAACATTAGATATTAGGAAATTTTTTTTCACAGAAAGGGTTGTCAAGCATTGGAACAGGCAGACCATGGAAGTGGTGGAGTCACCATTCCTGGAAGTGTTTAAAAGAAGCGTGGATCTGGCACCTGAGCCATGGTTTAATGGTGAACATGGTGGTGGTATTGGGTTGGTGTTTGGACTTGGTGACCTTAAAGGTCTTTTCCAACTTTAATGATTTATATTCAAACATGTAAGTACTTTGACATGGTGTGATTTCCTGTTGCAAAGCTTGTTGCTTCTGTTGAGTAAAATCCAAACATATTGTGATACCACTTCCCAAAGTCTTAAATGGTTTTAAGACGCCAGTTGTCAAGTCCCTACATGAAGACAGCATTTTGGTGGCATTCACTCTCCTTTGGCTGAGCCACACGGGAGAAGTGTGCATGCAGAAATGACTGAGCTGTTTCACAAGGGAGATGTTGCATCAGTCTTGTTGTAGTTCCTGAAGAGTGAGGAGAAGCAGTCAAATGTAGCAGATTAATAATTAGTTTGTTTAATCACTCCTCATTGATTGTCCATCTGTACATACGAAAACATTAACCAGGGAAAATGTTAGCACATGAATGCTGCATTGAGTTGAAACTCGTGTTTGGCTCAGTAATCTAGGCAAAACCAAAACATATTCAGCCTAAAGCATGATAGCTCTTGTTAAATTTCACAACTCATGGAACATTTGAAATGCTATAGTGTTACAAATTAAAAGCATGTTTATATACATGATTGGAGGCATTATCAGGGGATAGTTTTTAGTAAAGTCTTTCTTTTTTATTTCCACTTAATCTTTCCAGCTATGCTGAAACATCCTTTACTAAACTTTGTCTTGTGTGGTATCACCCTGTCTCTAGTTCTGTGCATCTTGCATGCCCATTTGCATCTGGAGTGTTATTTGCTTTCTAATTACTTTGAGGGCTGTTCTTTGCATCCAAATTTATTCTCCTCCAGATCCAAAGATTTATTTGTATCTGCAGTACAGAAAAGAAATCAGACTAAGCAATGCAAGAAAATGTTGCTCCTCTTTTCATCACAGAATATTTTTCTTCTAGATCTAAATGTGCGCTGCTCACCAGAAACAAATGGATCTTGTGTTGGCTGCAGTTCAAAGCACGTACAACAAATTCTGGACTTTTGCAATTATTTAATTGATAGCCAGGAATTGCGATAACTGCAGGGTTTTTTGATACTACTTAAGGAGCAGAACAGAATGCTTCAGTACAGTAGAATGGACTTGAAATGCTTTTGGTCTCAAATTTCCCTCATTTGAAATGAAAATACATGATAAACCACAGAAGTACTGAAAGAAAATGCAGTTGCTTATAAAACCTGTGAAATCTCTTTTAGTCACCGTTGTATCTCGTCTTTAGTTGCTGACAGATAAGCATGAAGGGTGAACTAAATGAGCTAAGTGGATACTGTGGGATTTTTGGATCCTCAATGTTTATTTAAATTGCATTTTACATATGTAACTGTATTGAAGCCAGGATTCAGCAATGCGACAGAATCTGAAATCAAGCATTGCTTTAATAACCTCCTGGTGTTAAGGGATACTTTCTAGAGTAATTTGAATAAGTTTTGTGAAATTGCTCAAGGCTTATTTTTGTAAATGCCTTGTAATGGGGCATACAGATCAGCAGAAACTCCTAATAGAAAGATGAGGAAAAACTAGTTGCCCTCTCGTCTCCTTGGACTGAATCCACTGGCAGAAGGTGTCTGAAATGTCTTAATGTGTCTCCAAGTTCTCGTATGTTCTTCACTCCACCACCACTTGCTCTTAACCACACAAGAAATTGCTACTGGAAAGAAAAGAAGAAGCATTTGCAGCTGGTGCAATGCTTTTTTATCAGCTTAACTATCTGGTGAAATACTGTTTAAAACAAACTGTAATGGAACAGCTTTTGCACCTTTTTAAGCAAAACAAATAAACAACAACAACAACTAAATAACAAAACCCACCACACAAAATTTTCTGGTGCATTCATAGATTTGTTATTCTGCAACACTCACGAGGAATTCTCTTTTTCTGAAAACCTAAGATTAGGAACGTAACAGCACAGGGGTTTTTTGTGGTAAAGAGCAAGCCGTTCCTTATGCTACATTTTTCCATGTCTAACAATGTCTGGCTGCAGCATGAGTCCTCCTTTCCTGCAGTGAAGTGGCTCAATCACCCTTTCATAAGTGCTGAAGAACTGTGGATGAATATAGGAAAGGAACTAACTTAAAACCAAATGGTGTGGCTGTGTTTTCAGACTCTTCAGTGCACTTTTCCTACAGGAAAAACAACTACATAGTCAAGAAAAGCCAACAAGGAAATTTGAGGACACTGATATGTAGCAGCTATTTTACAGTTTTTCCTCTGAGCTGCTGTAATAGTCCGAAGTCCTGATCCGCAAATAAATGCATTATGGAATGAGGGGTAGTGAACCACAAGGCAAGAAATACATTGTGCTTTGGTCAACACAGTGACAACAGCAGTGGTGAAGTCTGCAGGGACTCAGTATAACCATGTTTCAGTGATGCTTTTGGATGTATAGCCTGACTGACTGCCTGTGTCTGTGTGTGTTTGACTCTGTAGGGTTTGGGTGTGGCTTTTTTTCTTTCTCTATTAGTAAAGCTTAAAAAAAGAAAGCAAGGGGGAAAAAAATTCCTTACGTGACCATGCAGTGAAAGTTAAGGACACATAGCACACCTCACTGCGTCGAAGGTGGCCAGCATCCTTAAAGTAAGTGGTGAAACAAAGGGGTTTCCGTTTGTTAAAACACAGAGCACGTTGCACTTGTGCAATGAAATTTATTCCTCCTGAAGCTTGTTTGAGAGCTGTACTCTGGAGTTTGTGTGCAACTCTTTCACAGTTGTCTTTGAGCTTAACAGTCTTCCAGAGCAGCTGAACTAAGTGCCCAGTAGACTTTCCTTTGCCCAAATATACCTTGAATATTGGAACAGCTGAGATAAGAGCTTATGCATTTTTCTGTCTGTAAGCAGCAAGATGAACTGAAGGGGAGCCTGCCTCTGCTCCAACCTGCTCTGTACTTGCCAAGCTTTTCCCTGGTGGAAGTCAGTCTCCAAGTATCTTTGCACAACTTTTGTAACCAGAGAAGCTATGTTCAAAATAACCTTAAAGTCAGAAAAATCTCAAGATTGTGTGCAATTGAATAAAACATAAATTGCTTTCTATTTTTAATACTCAATTGAATTTCGAGAGCTTGTTACTAGATGAGGAGTTGGTTTATTATCCTACAGATTCCTGGTGGAAATAATTAGCTTCTCTCACCACCAAGACTCAATGCAATAAGCTGTTCTTGAGAGCTATCCTGCCAAAGATACATGTTTAAAAGCATTCTCTCTGTGAGTAATTGTTTTCCTTGTTATCTGGAGAGAGAAACAGATTTACGTACCAGAAACAATTGCTGTCTGCTAAAATTGGCCACTTTCACAAAAGCCAATTACTTTTTTTCCCTGTTTTCTACCTAAGAGTTCAATTTTGATGTGGAAACTATCTTGCATTACAGTGATATTGGGTCAAACTTATCAGAATGTATTTTCTGGTCATTCATCATTCTGCTATGTGGGTCCTGGCTTCCTGCACTGTTTCTCAGTCAGAACATGTGCTGCCTACTTATTTTCTTAGGCTTTATGTTGGTTTTATTTTGGTTTGGTTGGACTTTGGGGTTTTCTGTTTGTTTGTTATAGTCTTAATACCAAATTTGGATGAAAGGTCTTTAATCTTCTGTGCTTTCCTTTTTTGAGTAAGTTCTCCTGTGTCTGGAAATTCCCCTTAGGGCTGGTTTTTCTGGGATGTTGTGGTGCTGGAGGAAGAAGGCTGATCCTCTGGATGATAATGCCTGCTCCTGTTTTTTAAAATGGACCAATTCTTGTGCTCATGAGCAGTAGTGTGGTCTCCTCAACTCCTTTGCTGGTTTTAGGTATGGGAGAATGAACACAGATCTTGGCTGCTGAGTGAATATCATACATGTTTTATTCAAAAAGAAATCATATTAACATTGGGCTAAATGCAAAGTTTCTTTTGTGTGCCTGAACCCCTAAGATGTATAGGGCCTTAGTTTTGGTCTGCACATATGTTAGCTTTGAATAGAATGGTTAATGACCTACCACTGTTTGAAATTACACACCCAAGTACAATAGAAGCTCAAAGGGCTTCTTTTAAAAAAATCACAGAATATCTGGATTTGGAAGGGACCCAAAAGGATCGCATCATGTGTCTGAGCATTGTTCAAACTCCTCTTGAACTTTGTCAGGCTTGGCGTTGTAACCATTTCCCTGGGAAGCCTGTTCCAGTGCCCAACCACCCTCTAGGTGAAGAACCTTTTCCTGATATCCAATCTAAATCTCCCCTGACTCAGCTTCAGGCCATTCCCTCAGTCCTGTCACTGGGCACCAGAAAGAAGAGATCAGTGTCTGCCCCTCCTCTTCCTCTCACAGGAAGTTGTAACTGCAATGGGGTCTCCCCTCAGTCCCCTCTTCTCCAGGCTGAACAGGCCAAGTGACCTCAGCTGCTCCTCATACGGATTCCCCTCAAGGCCCTTCACCATCCTCATTGCCCTCCTTTGGATACTCTCTAATAGTTTAATGTCTTTTTTGTATTGTGGCACCCACAACTGCCCCCAGGACCCGAGGTGAGGCCGCCCCAGTGCAGAGCAGAGCAGGACAATCTCCTCCCCTGCCCTGCTGGTGATGCAGTGCCTGATGCACCCCAGGACACGGTTCTTCATCTATTATGTATGAGTGCTACTCCAAACACAAACAAGTTTCCAGACTTCATTCACAAGAGACCAAGGAGTGGTTAAAAACAGTAGAAAAGGAGTACACAGTTCATTTATGTTCTTAAACTCTAGACGAACCCATCTTGACAATCCCAGCAGAGGAAAAATGAAAAATTAACTTCAAGGATGGGGATAGGTGGGTGAAGCAAGATATAAAGTTGTTAAAATAGCTTTATCAAGAGCAAGCTAGTCTATTAAGGAAGACTCCTGCTCCTGTACTTGTAGCCATGTGCTGTTGACAGATGCAATCCTTAAAAAAAAAAAAAAGACACATAAGCCCATAAATGTAAGTGCCAGATAATGATTTGCAGGTTTTGTGGTCATCTTTTCTGTTCTCAGTAAATATTTTTCTCCTGAAATGTTTGTCATGACAGTTAATAATTTAAAGTTATTATATAGCTAAGGGCTTTCGCTCAAGGCTAATGTTACATTAGGCAACGCAGAAATACAGAACAGACAATGATCTCTACTGAGTTTACTCTCCGAAAAGCTGAGACAGACTAATAAAAACAGGCACCACATAGAAAAATGGTACAAATGAATTTCTGTTTGAAGCATAGCCTGTGCCAGGAAAAGAATAAAGTGTTCTAAAGTATTTATTTTCTCGCTCAGTAATCGCTGAGGGAATAACCTTCATACCTGCAACAGCCAGGGGTTTTCTTCTAGCTATAACTCAAGTAAAAATTGCAGGGATCTTTTCCATGCCTAAACCACTTTGTTTAAATGCATGTTAAATGTAGTCAAATGCTGTCTTACATTACTTATAAATAGTAGCTAGAGACTGAACTTCTTTTAGAAACAATATCCTAGAATATCTGTGCTCAACAAGTGGTGTTCAGAGGTCCTAAGTTTGCTCTGCTCTTTGAAGGCGGATGCAGCTCTGACTTCAGTAGAAAGGGGGATGTCCCAAAAGGTTGGATAAATTTGGACAAATGGATTACAAAACCAATTATTGACTTCATTTACCACAACAGGACTGCAGCACATGTGGACACTAGTGGGATTAATCTGGCAAGGCAGAATCCAGCTGTTCTATTAGTTTTTTTCTACTTTAATATACATGCTGCATCTGCAAAGACAATGACGAGTCTGACTGAATTTCAGTGGCTGAAGAGATATGTTTGCAATCTCAATGCAAAAATGAAGTTTATAGATGTATAAAAGAACCTTCTGAAGGACCAAGTAGTAGAAAAGATGTGTATTAACACTGGTGTGGGTTGTTTTGAATGTAACTGGGGAAGAGTTCCAGCTTCAGCTGTACAAAGTAGGCAGATTCCAACCCACCAATACGTAGTATGGGGTGGGTGGAAATTGAGCTCACTTTTAAATAAATGCAAGCACAATCAGTATAGAAGAGGGTTTGATGGATCTGTTCTGATGGGATGTGTGTTAATAATAATTGAGCTATGTTGGTAAGCTGTATGCCTCTTGCTCAGGCGTGGGCAGAATATTTTTGGTGCCCATTAGAGCCCACTGAGTTAACTTGTGATATGCAGTCCAGTGAAGCATATGGCACTTGAAGTCTAGGAAATGCCACAAAATTTCATCTAAGCATTCTTCTCTTCTAGCATTCAATGGAATTATTAAATGATATCCTGGCCTGGGTCTGAGGCATGATGCAATGTAATTGGGGAAAAAATCGCTGGTGTGTCCACAGAATCTCCCACTCCCCAAACCCTTGAATCCTATGCTTGCACTTTCCTGACTGCAATATACTTTCTTCCATCCATCATATGTTCCTGTAGAAACTTTTCAGGTAAAATCAAACAACCAATATCCAGCTGACCCAAACAGGGAAGGATAGAAGCTGCCAGTTATTAGCTGGGAAACTATCGCCTACAAAGTGGAAAAATGGACTTAGAAATTGGGCATTTTTGTCTTCTCCCTGTTCTTCCTAAACTACTAAGCTGTGCTAAGGTGTGTGTTGGTCCTGTTCTCCCTCATCTGTTGTGTCCTGTAATAAGATCTACACCTTCTTTTTGAAGATGCACCAGCTAAATAGGTAGGCAAATTCATAGAAAAATCTTTTATTTTTATTTAGTGACTTAACCTTGAAGTGCAAAGATAAATTTTGGTCATAACTTGTTTCTGTCACATTAATAAAGGGCCATATTCACTGGTTTGTGATATATCAGTGAGTGTAGATTGTCCAGGATGCTTTACCCGCATGTTGTAGGTAACTTCCCTATTACATGGAGTATTCATATCTATGGTGAACAAGCAAGACCCTGACAGGTACTAAATCCCCATTGATTTGTTCTGTGTTATGATAGCTATCTGGATGCCAATCAGTGCACTGAGCTTGGTCTGGGATCTGACAAGAACAAGGTGATTCTTTATCCTTGTAACAGTTTTCTCATCTCCAGCAGATCTCTGCTTCTAACTTTTGTTTTCATATCCCTCTGAGATTTGCGTAGCAATCAAGTCTCATGTCCAAATTTTTTCACAGTTCTTTCTATTTGTTGATATTCTCTGAGGGCTTTTGTAGAGCAAATGTGGAAATATTCTAGATAATTTTCTAGGTAATATTCTAGATAATTGTTTTATACTCCACTTTTCATAAGGGTCTATTGTTGCTCAGAAGCCTATTGTTAGTAAACATGTTGTTATAGCTTGTCTTACACTCCTGAATTTTTCATGAAGTAAAAAGTTAACATCCAAGTCCTTGTTGTAAGAAGAGACCCAGCGAGTCAAATAAATCAAGTCACCTGTTGAATACACCCAGCTCTTGATATGACTATTTTGCTGGTGCTGAGCTTGTCATAGTACAAATATAAGTGGGTGAATTGATATGGTATGTCTGAAATTGCTTTTCTTCTAAAGAATATTGCTCTGGGGCTTTTACACATGTCTGATCTCATCAGGTCCAGGGGATATGTAAGTATCTCAGCTATTATGCCACTTACGACACTATATGTTGATTTCTAGTGGAAGTAAGTGTAGTATCAAGAATATATGAACTGTGGGGGAGGGTTCTAACTTTAAATCTGTATTTCAGTGCCCTTCCAAGAATAAAATTCCTAGGAAAAAGAAGTCATAAATTTTCACCTACCTGGAAATGTTGTAGATTAATAGTTTGTTTTCAAGCATTTTAGTGAATACTAGTACATGAATTCTGAGAGATTTAGAGATCAGGTAGTTATTTATGTTTAGTCCTATCGAGTAATGCATGTGACTTAAAAAACTTAGACATTCATTCCAGTGATTTAAGAAAAATGGAAATAAGGGTATAGACCAATCTAAGGTTCTAAAATCCTTTATTGAAAATTTAAAATTTTCATGCAATCCCTGTCCAGGAAGGAATTTTTTTTCATTACTGTTGTATTTTATCAAGGGAAAGCACAGCTATTGTAACTCTTGCTCAGAGTCATAGATGAAGCAACCCCAAGAACTTGAAGTTCTTATTTTTCATTTCTGTGTTTACAGTATGAAGGGATCAACATCAAATAAGCTTTGCATTCAGTCACTTTTTCTTTAAGAACCTTATCCAAGCCCTTCTTTCTTATCTCCTGGTAACTTTTTTTTCCTCATAGATAAGGGGAATCTGTTCTCCATGAATCTTTCTTTCCTGCTAATAGGGTATTGATAAGATACTCTCTCTGATATTGCCCCTGCTTTCATGTCCTACACTTTCTTCCACACTGACAACTCAGAACACACATCAGTTAAACAGGACTTCCAGCTCTTGCCTGTTTATCACTCTGATCAGATTTTGATGGAGAGGTCATTAGAAAATATGTTCGCAGTCTTCAGATGTGTCTGTACTCTTCCTGACCTATGAATCTAAGACATCTCTGAAATACTTATCTGGTTTTGGTGAGAAATCTTGTACATATATCATTCTTTTAGTTTATCCTTATTGAAACTCTAAAAAAGTCTAGAAAATATGTGTAATAAGCTATGTAACGTTCTCCTACAATAAGAACATTTAGGTGTAAAGGAAAGACTATTAAAGAGAAAAAAATTCAGGGACAAATTCACACATTTTGAGATGCATCGAACATGCTGCATTGACAATATACTCCAGTAGGTTTTATGCTACTCTTAGCTGGATTGCTAAAAGTGTTTTTCTAAAGTGAGAATGTCAGCTGATGAAATCGGAATAGGCCAGTTTGCCAAATGTGATGCCTACTCTGAATTTTCCCAGAGTACTGACAGGAGTTTAATTTACATCTATGGTGTGCTAGCAGACTCAACCCTTATGTGAGAGACCGGTGATACTGGCTTCAGGGAACTTGGAAAATGCTGAAGTTGGAGCAGAAGTTTCAGAGATACTTTCCTTAGGATTTGGTACTTTCTCTAGATTCCATCACGACCATTTGCCAAGGCTGAATGCTGGAGTTCTCCCTGCCAGGCAGCACAATGACGTATCTGTTAATCAATCAGTTGAAACCTGGTGATGGTCAGGCACGGAGTAGTGAATCATGGTGAAAGCCAGATATGTACATGAACGTGAAAAAAGAAGTAACTGAAAAGTTTTAAAATAATCATTTGATTGATTACAGTTAAAGTTGTAAAGCTGCAAATGCTTTTGAAGGGAATTAAAGAAATTGGGAAGGGGAAAAATATCAAATTACCAGTATGAAAAATGATTATATTAATATCTTGCTGAGCTTCCAAGCATACCCTGAGGGAACTAAATGTTTATAGGATCCTGAGCAAGCTCTTTCAGCTAGGTGCTCATGTACAAACACACACAAAACCCCCCAAAATAAAAAATCAACACATCTCTTCCCTGAGTCAAAACTTCTCAGCACTTGCTGAACAGCATGGATGGAGAAGTTTCCAAGGGGACTTGAACTGAGAAGCCTAAAGGGTAGAGGGCAGAAGTGGGAAAGTCGTGGTTCCTTGAGAAATTCAATGCAACACTTTTCTTTTGATTCAAGGTGAGAAAATGTTCCTACGTCAGTTGTCTTAAAAATTTCTGTTATTTTTACTGCATTTCTTTTGTCTGCTTTGGTCAATTTTTTCCTATATTCAGATCTGTGTATTATAAGATATTACTTAGCTGATCACCCAAAGCTTTCTGCAGAGTCCCTGGAAAGAGAAACTGACCTGTTCTGCTTCACAGGCCTGCCCTCAGGTGAGATGTGCTGTGTCTAGAACTCCCTGCTTCCCATCCTTGACTGTTGAGGGAGTCCACATGTCTATCATCCCTGTCGCACTCGGAAGATTTTCAGCCTTTTTTTGGGTAGCCTTTTATTTGGATTCAGTTTAGTAATTTGGCCCAATTAAAGTAATCCTTTTAAGCAGGTGTTTATCTATATTAAAACAATGTCACAGGCTAAAGTTGTGCCACATTTCCTTTAACTCCTCTTCATTTCCATGTCTAATCTAGGTATAGATTCCTATTTTTACTATCCAAGTATCATTAAGGCCTTGTGAGGTGGTAATATATAGCTCTAATAGCTAGGCACAAACTTGCTTTTTCCATACAGCTTTAAAGTCACTGCTGGAGGCATGACAAAGAGTGGTGTGTCATATTGCCAGTTTTTAGATCAAATACCATCCCTTTTTAGGCAAAAGGCTGCACATTCAACGCATACAGGATCTTTGCCAGTGTTGGAAGGGACCCTGAGCAGCTGGTGAGAGAGATTTCGGCAGAAGCTTTGCTCAACCTTTGCAGCTCTGGGCTGGGGATGCTCAGTCCAGATGGAATCTACAAACTATTCAGCTGCCAAACTCAAATAAGCCTTTAGTGGTCACGTGTAAACCAGAACTTTTCTGTGTTCTGAGATTGTGCGAACTTTGGCATAGTTTCCTGGAAAGAGGAAAATTCAATACCCTTCCAAAACCAAACCATATTTCTTAAAAGTGGGCAGCTTTAGTTTTTAATTTTTTTTAGAGAGCAAAACTTATGACTGTGTCGTCATGGAAGAGTTTTAGGTTTTGGTTGGTTGGTTGATTTTTGTTTGGTTTTTGTTTTCTTTTTTTCTTTTTGTTTGTTTGGGGTTTTTTGTTTGGGTTTTTTGGGTTTGTTTGGTTTGTTGTTTGGTAGTTGTTGTTGTTGTTTTGGTTTGTTTGGTTTGGTTTTTTTACGGACAACAAAAAAGTTGTATGATTTTGTTGGGAATTTTCCAAAATTCACCCTGAGGCAGATGTCCATCAGGAAATTTCCACGGCCCAAATAGACTCGCAAAGCAAGTTCCACAAAAGGACGTTTGGGATATAGGCAGTACAACAAGCTCTGTTTATACCATGGTGATACTGTCTCTGGAAATGCATGGATCATCATGCATTTCCAGAGTTTTCCTACAGAAAACTTTCATCAAAATTTCATCAAAGTTTTCCTACAGAACCATGAGACCCATGCTTGAGTTTCATGCTGCAAGATGCAGATTCACACGCAGGAAAGAGGGTTTTGAGGACTTTCTGTTATACACAGCCATCAATGTGTGCCAGTATGCCCTGTGTAAGTACTAGGCTCTCCTGCTGGGATCCTCCAAACCAATCCTGATCTTTTAAAAATGTAAAAGTTGTAAATGCAGACACACAGGAACACCCCTAAAAGAACAATCTTTAGCAGATCTTGAGGCAGCTGGTGTTTATAAATGTTTTATGTATCTCAGTGCACTGATACAGGCTAGACCTTTGTGTGCCACCTGGAGCTGAACGGGAAAGCTACTTGTGTGATGCGGTTTTATTGCCATCCTGGTGAGACAGATGGGCATCCCCGTGCCATGCTGACAGTCTGGATTGCACCCACGGGTGTGCAGGGCTTAACAAGGAGCTGCCCTGGGCTTGCAATGGGAGCTGGGCAGCCAGAGGATAAACGTGACATTGCTGCTGAGCTGCTTTCTCTTTGTGCAGGTGTGGTAACTTGGCTTGTGGGTCTGGGGTTACCCTGCACACAGCTGGGCCAGTGTGTGAGGATCTGAGTGCCAGTGGTCCTATCAGAGTTCTGGAAATGAGAGGAAATCCTTTTGTTAGGCTGGAGCAGGAGTCTTTCCATTGGGATATTGCTTCGAGGACAAGATAAACACTTGTCCTGATCATGCAGTGCAGAATTCTGCATAGTCAAACTCTGAGATTTCTCAGGGTCTATTTAAGGGCATGTGCTTACAAATAAGGAATAGGGAGATATTGTCTCTAGGGCCTGTCTCTTACCCCTTCTCTTCCATAAAACACATTTCTTGAAGCAAAATATATGCATTATAAATGTCTTCTGGCTGTGTTGCTATTCTTTTTTTATCTTTTTCTTCTTTGTGTACGGTTGTACCAGTTTCCTGCACTCAGGGGACAATGATCTGCCTGAAAATTATTTGACTGCTCAGGAGAGACAGTCAGAGTGTCCAGTGGGGAAATGATGACAGCATCTAGAAGGAAGAGGTATGTTTTTCTGTCTATACAATTACCAAATCTATTTTTTAGGAGAAATAGGAAGTAAAAGCTTAAGCCAAGATCTGCCTTCATGATCACTGAGTGTGAGCCCAAGCACTGTGTACACTTTTGGGCATGGGCTGGCTCTGCTGGCAGGCACCTGTTGTGAGCCAGCTTAGAAACTCTGGGCATTTCTGGTGGTGCTTGCTACAACCAGGAGCCCTGCTCCTGTGGCAGCCTGTGCTGATCACAAATCTATGGTGTCCAGTCTCAAAGGACATATCAAGGGTCTCCCTTGGCACTCAGCATAGAGACTCAATGTGGCAAGTGCCTACTAACTTCAAGAGAAGTGCTACAAAATCATTTAATCATTGATTCTTCACCCTCTCACTGATTTGTTTTAAATTCTGTCAGAATTATTTTATTGGTTTGAGTCTGGCTTTTTGTATTTTTTTTCTTTTCTTTAGAAAATCAGTTTTTATCTATGTTTGATTGCTACCAGGGCGGCATTGGCACCTGAATGTAAACAATCTCACATGTCCCAGAGGCAGTTTTGTGGTATATGTCACCCCATTAAACAGTCTACAACAAGACTAGAAATTTTAAAAAGGCAATTGTAACTCGAAGCAAATATCAGCCTAATTATTTGTGATAACTTCTGTCATGTATTTAAGGCAAGCCCCTGGAATAAGACAACTTTTTTTCCTTCCCCTCATAGAGTTCTTTTGATATTCTTGACCCCTGTGGTCAGAATCAATGCACTGAAATCCCACGAAAAACATGGAAAGAAACATGAACTTAACATTGCATTCTATCACTGAGGTTCTCCCGTAGATTGACTTCTAAAGACATTTTCCTTTGGGCTGATAACACCTAAAAATAGTGCAAGTTTTATAGTAAATCTCCCCTCTATGGGAGATTGACTCCATTTATAATGGATATATAATGGATATATCCATTGACTCACTGAAGCTTCAGTCTGAAATGGTAGGGTTTTGAAAGCTTTTTATAATGTAAAGGAGGCCATGCAGTTTTATGGCCACTACCCAGCGAAGCGTGGTTCCATCAGAGCCTTTTATCGGGAGTTTACAAGCGCAGCGTTACAAATGAGTTTGCTGGCAGGGAGCTGACCCCTCACTGAGGAAGGCACAGACTGGTTGTATAATTCAAAACATTGACGTCTGGCCTTCTGGGATTTCCACCTGAAAAAAGACTCTGTATGAAAGGGCTTGAGGCAGATAAGGGTGGTTCATGCAGAGCGGTGAGCCCTGCCTGGCGAGCAGAGCTCCGTCAGTGCTCGCTTCATCAGAGCCACCAGACCTCCGCACCACGCTTGGAAGTTTTGCCTTAATAAGCTGTGATTTCAAGCAAGGACTTGCTAGTCTTTTAAAAGTCATCACAGAGCACTTGCCGTGCAGGAATGGGAAATGGCACAGTCACAGCTGCGCCAGGGTCTGCCTGTGCTGATAAGCCTTGCTCAAACCCAGGGCTTGATGGCTCAGCAGGCACCATGGGGCTGTGGTGACCAGAACTCTGCTAGCTCAGGCACCTCTGCTCCAGCTCCCCTGGCACTGCTGTCACCCTGCCTGCCTTCACTAGTCCCTCTTCATTAGACCCCTCTTGTATCAGTGTGATGGTGCCAAGTCCTGCACAGGACTAGGGGGCAGAGTAATTGATTTTTCAGTTGACTGGGAGTTGAGAGAAAGTGTATGTGTGGGTATATGAGGTGGATGGAGCATTTGAATTTGAATGGGAACATTGGAAAAGGGGTTTTAGTATGTTCAAAATGGAAGGACATGCTGAAATGAGCAGTAGTTGTAGCGAGGAAGTTTGAAAATGTCAAAATAAACTGTTGACTTTTGAAATCTCTGTAATTTATTTTTATGGAGTTTAGGGAGATAACTTGAATTTAAAGGTTCTAGGGACATTACTAAATTTCTGCTTTTGATGGGGAAAATATGGATGTGAAAAATATCATCCAGTTCTGTTTGGAAATGTAAAAAGAAAGAAAAATACAGGCATTACAAAGGACTCTAATTAGAAACAAATGTCTTTCTGGTACATGACACAGATATAGGAAGAGGAAAAATTAAGACCAGACAGCCTGAGTAAAAAGTAGTAATGTCAGATGTGGGCTAACTGCTAATAGTGAAAAACGCAGGCCAAGGGAAATAGTTATTCTAATTCTTTTTTTCACCCACTTTGTACTTATATAAAGGATTACAATTAACTGAAAATTGGGTATCAGATCCTCAAGGGTAGAAGAGCCAACATACCTGTTTGTAGGGCACATATGAGTAACGTACAAGGATTTGGAGGTAACCCATTTATCCAAGAGAAGGTCTAATGCCCACACAAAGCAACCTTCTGTGTTCCAAGGTTTCATCAAAAGAATTAAAACTGTATTAAAACCTCGGCTAGGAATTAGCTAGGAGCTCCCACATGGCTTCCTGTCTGCCTGGAACCTGCCTGTGGAGGAAGGTTTGCTGTGCCCTCACAATGTGTGGCTTTTGGGCTCCAGTGCAGCAGCCAGACACTGAGGGCATCAGAGTTCAATCTGCCACTGTTTTCTCATTAATAAAGATCTTGTGGGTCTGGAGAAAATATAGTAGCATCAAGTGATAATAACTTCTTTCCAACATGAAGTTGGACATTCTAACATTCTAGCTCATTCAAACACCAATTTTCTTTTTGAAGTAACTTACCATTTTATCTTTTTTTTTTTTTTCTCAAAATCTACCCCGAGCCAGTGTCTTTCTTGAGCTTTTAAAGGCAGTATGGATATCCTAGAGGAGCAGAAACAAAATGGTTTGACATAGTCACATGGATGTTAAAGAATATAAGGCTTGGTTTAAATTTTGTATTTATTTTTACAGTCTTCTAATGACACTTTTTTTTTAATGTTCAGAGACATCTGGGCACAATATATTTTTGTTTTTCTACATTTCTATGAGTTGAACAGTATGTGTGAAGCAAGCCTGAGTGTGGCACGCCACTGACTGAATAGCAATTTCTGTATAATTCTCCCTGTGCATGAGGTGGGGATTTCTCATTTCATACATCACTAGAAACTTGCTGCTGCAAATCTGTGAATATGGATAACAATATCCTGCCTTTAATACTCATTAACACTTAGAATTTACAAAGTTCCTTCCCAGATCAGGCTCTATAAGGAGCCTTTGCATTCCTGATGGGAACTGCTTTGGATACAACCGAGGTGTTTGGTCAAACCAGCTTTCTTCATGTTATTGTTTGCAGACAGACAACAGCCCAAAGAGCCTCTGTGGCAGTTCCACCTTCAACAAGGATCCTGGGCTGGGATTTGAACAAGGAATTTGGTATTTGCTATTGGCATAAACTAGATCCTCATTAGCATCACCTTGTGATTTACAGAACCTAATCTTGCAGAAAGCAAAAGCAGCTTTTATTCACCATGCATTTTAGACCACAGCATCTGTGGCCAGCACTGATCATCTGCTCCTTCCCCAGCTCCTGGAGCCTTGAGTTGCTTTACACCATTATAGTTGCACTGATCTACATGTGTCTGCCCCAGTCCTGGCACATGTTACCGGCAGGAGGCATTTGGCAGATTCTTTCTTGTAGTACCTGTCTGTTACATGCCTTTTAGTATTGCCAGGGAAACTGTCCCTGGGCAGGGATTTTGTCTGTTTCTTGGGAAAGGTCCCCAAGATATTTCACTGTTTGGCACTATGTGGGTCAGAAGCAATCTGGTCTTCTAGATGATCTCAGTTGAAATGAAGGGGGTTTTTTGCACAGTGAAAATGTTTGGTTTTCGTTTTGGTTTTTTTCAATATTTTTGAGTTAAATGTTCAGTCCTAATACTCCATTCTTTCAGCTGAGTTCTTCTCTATCAGACTGTCTTCTGCCATTAATTGCAACCAAGGCCTTCCTTAATTTTTTTCTAGGCTTCTCTGACTTGAGCGTCAACTGCTCCTGCCACAGACCAGTTTCATAATTCTCCTGGGACAGTAACGTTTTCCAGAACATGGTATTATAGCCAGGCATTTTTTGTAAGCATCCTTTAACTATTTCTCCCTTCTCTGGCAATGGCTTCTGCTCTGTGTTCTAGCTCTGAATGAATTAATTTGCCATGCTGGTTTGACTTATTTGAGCTGTCCTCCGAAACATCAGCTTGTTTCTCTCCTAACAATCCTGTTCTGCATTGGTCACTTCATCTTGCCCTAGCCAAGACTGCAATTCAGGTATTTCTGGCTTATAATGAACAGGGATTAGGGGAGGAGTAAGAAGTGGTCAACTCATGCTGTACGATGTCCAGCTGGCCCCTTCTGGGACTAATTTAGCAGGAATGCTGGTTGCTGTCTGCCTACTGTGCAAGGAGATCATTCACCTCAAGGTGTGGAGAAGCCCAGTCACATCCTTTTGCATGGATCAGCCTTGCAAACCTCTCAGGAAGGGGTTGGGGAGGGGATGCAGCACCTTCCAGTGGAAACCAGTAAATAAGATTATACCCTAAGGACTGCACTGCTTTACTTCTGTGTTTGTTTCCGGGATTTTTTGACTATTTCGGACAACTAATATAATTTCTATTTACCCAGCCATACATAATTCTGTGCTATGCTTTTTCCTTATTGTATCTTTATGTGGGAGAACATCGATATTTTTGTCCCAGCTGTACAATCATGAGATTAAATGATAGCTTGATCTTGGAGCTTTTTGCATTTTGAAGGGTCATATAAAAATCCTTAAGAAACAAGTAGTAGTGCTATATTTGATTTCCAGTCAAAATGGATCTCAACTGATGAAAATGGATGCTTTAAAACTTTTTTTTTTGCAAAACTATAAAAGCACTTCAACTATTTTTTAAGTGCATTTCAAATTTAAAGTCCAACCTTTTTCTCTTACCTCATAAAAATGCATGCTAGGAATTCTTAATCCAATTTTTTTAAAAGACTTATTTTCTTAATTTAAAAGGGCAGATGCCACACAGGGGAGAGAGGAGTCTGGAGAATTACACATTTCTCTAGTGCTTGCATTGATTATGTCATTTCAGATGAGGTATCTTGTGCTTCAATTCTCTCTGTCTATGATCAGAGTTAATATTTACTTTATTAAGAAACCTTGATTTAACTTCAGAATCTCATATTCCTATTATGTTATTGCTTATTATAAATCAAGTTAATGCACTTAAAAGGACTCATATGCATGCAAGAGATTACAAAAGTGCTGCTCACGTGGTCCAAATGAAACACATTAGCAATATATATACTTTTCCCTGTAGTGTGGCAGAATGTGGAGGCGTTTGCAGGATCAGTACTTTATAATAGAAAAGTACACAGCTTTATTTTCTGTCAGGAAAGTTTTCACCCTGCTGTACATGACATGGATCAGAAGGACACCAGACACTTTGAAAGTCTGTTAAATTTAAATGGCTAAAGAGAATGGCAAGAGAATGCATTATTATTACTTGGGAAAGAGCCACCAGCTCACATGATGCCTTGCAATTAGCAAAAAAAAGCCAAACTCCTGCCCTTGAGAGAATGTAAGATGGGACATCAGTTCATACTGAGGAGAGATGGCTTCTATTTGGAAGGTGGGCTGAGGACTGCCTCACAATAGGAACGAGCTTTAAAGATTTCAGAAGGCTCATGTAGGAGGGATAAAAGAAATGGAATAGGTTTTGATTGTACAATGAGATATTTAAGTTCCTCCTAAGTTTGACCTCCTTCTAATGCAGGGTAGTGAAGTAGATGGCTGAGTACAGCAGAATCTCCATCTCTGGAGAACTTTAGGTACAAGGTAAACAAACTTCTGTTTGTTTTAATGTAATTGATAGTTTATATCCCATCCTTGTGTGTGCTTGGCAATCTCTTGGGGTCTTTGCCTGCCAACTTTTTAATGATCTTATGAAATGTGAATGCCTGCTTAATGCATGCTTCTTCGGGCTATAATTGCCTCTGATTCTGTGAAGACTTTGTGCTGTTTCTCCTCACGCTGCCAGAGACAACTTCCAGATTTGTATATTTGCTAAAATTTCAGTTTACTTAATGGAGTGTTAAACATCCTATCTGACTGCCAAAAAAAACCTCATTTCAGTAAAATCAAAGGTATCTTGCTTTAAATATGGAATGTAGGGCTGCTTTAGTGAAGTTTCATGGTTTTATAGCACAAAAAAAAAAAAAAGTTTGTGTATAGTGCTATTTGCCATGTGAGTGATGGATGCAAGGAGAACAGAAACTCTACCCCGGCACAAGCTACCCTTTACTGTCAAACTTTGTTCTATTACAAAGGAGAGTTTCCTGTGCAGCAACAGACACAGAAGAATTTCCTTTAGACCTGTTGGCAAGTAAAAACATTGCTTGCATCAGCTGCATTCCTGCCTCCCCAGAGATTCAACCATTCACCATTTCACCCCAGCTCCCATCTCCACTGAACTTTGTTATAGAAAACGAGGTTCTTAAATAAATTACAAGAATGCAGTAAAGCAACAAGAAAATAAATCCTCCCATTTCACTCTGCCTTGGGTACAAATCTCCATCCCAAGACTGTTTCTGTAAGTAAAGCATTACACCACATTACAATCGTTACTCTGAATTTGCCTATCTCCAAACACAAAATTTGACAATTGTTCAACAAATCTTTTTTTTCTTTTTTTTTGGTGGTTCCACTGCTGCAAGGAATACAATTAGGATAATTTAACCCTCTGCTTATTATACACAAGTGTATGGGAGGGCTCAGTTCAGGCTGATGTGCTGACTTACGTTGCATGGCATTAATTGATGGCTTAATCGTTTATTCCTTTGCCTTAGCTTTTGTCCTCGTGGATGTTGGAAAAATAGTATTTTTTAGAATGCATTTTCCTAATAATAATGTCACTTTGGGTCTCATGACTTATTTCAGGGCTCATTTGGCATTATATTTAGATAAGAACTCCTGCAGAATACCGAGAGTTCATTTTGGAAGAAACTGCCATAAACAGTTGTGATGAGAAAACTGACATTAATGGGAATTCACTGAATAAAGTGACTGGAGAAGTAATCTAATATCTCAATGAAGCTGTGATGAACTTCTTTTTTTGTCACAACTATGCTAAGTTTGCTATTTAAAAGTTTTACCTTGTATATTATTACCCAGTTGCTTCCACTTGGCTACAGCTTCTTCATATTCATAACCTGCTTTATGCTAGTGAAAGACTAAAGCTTCTCTTCCTTATAGGATTGGGTAAAATGAGTTTTTATAGTTTTGACTAAGTCTAATCCATAGTCAGATTTTAGTTCTGTGAAATTTACCTCTTGATGCTTTTTTAGGGTGTTCTTTGCTTTCCAAGAAAGTTTTTTCAGAGTGCATGTCTACACCTAAGCTTCCATATATTCTGAAACTCTCCTGTGTATTCTGGAATGAGACAAGTGTACAGAAAAGCAAATATTCCGAGATCATTGTTTTCAATCCAGAACAGAAACAACATTCAAGTTCTGTTCATAATGATTGCTAATGTCTTGCTTTAGAAGTTTGTCTGTACCAGGCAACTAACTGAAAAAGTTATTGCAGTATAAATGTATTGAGTGATGACTGTTCTAGAACAGTTACCCTGTAAATGCTCTTCCTGCCTCCATGTGGGAGAGATTCTGCAATAGCTACTGTGTTGTCCCCCTTTATTCTCCCTTAATCTGGTTTAATTGTCTCTTACATGAGTCAAAAATGCAGTTTGTATATTCAGGCTGAATTGTCTTTGTTTCATTGACTTCAGTGCCAATTTATGACAACTGAGAAACTTTGCAATATTTCTTCATAGTGTTAAATGCAAAAGGTATAAGAATGTATGGAAATAAGCCAAAATCCTCAGTTGGATAGCTGAGGTTTTCACATATCTGACTTTTGAAATGTGAGTCAGAAACCACATTTCACAGGTGCTGCTATATTCCTTATGGGTTGAAGCAGAACTCCCAAAGGAGAGTTCTGGTAAGGGCTTTAGCTATGACCTAGGAAGCTAAACCTTAATGTTGTGTTTTGGACTTTCTCCCAAAACTCCTGTGATAACAAACTGCTTTGGTGATTCTATAATGCAATAGCCCAGAACTAATGAAAGAGGAAAGAGGGATAATCCTGTACCTTTGCCTTCTCTGTCCAGCTAGCAGCTATTTGCTACAGAGACCTCCTGGACTCTTATTTTTTTTGGCCTTTATGCATTGTGAGCATCTCACAATAGACACATAAAGTGTCCAAAGGTGTTTGGTCATGGGAAGCCATTTTACATTCAACTCTACCACAGAAGAGACACAAAGACACAGTTATGCAAAGGTTCACTTATCTTCATTTTTTGTTATGACTTCGTTCTGATGCAACATCTTCCCCCCCTCTCTCTGTGCCCCCTCCTCTCCCCGAAATTCAAGCTGAAAAATGTTTCATGGAATCATAGAATGATTTAGATTGGAAGATCATTTCATTCAGATTCTTCTGCCATGGATAGGGACACATTCCACTAGAGCACGTTGCTCAGAGCCTCATGCAGCCGGGCCTTGAAAAATTCCAGGAATGGGGAATCCACAACTTCTCTGGGCAACCTGTTCCAGACAGGTTGTTCATCACCCTCACTGTAAAGAATTTCTTCCTAATATCCAGTCTAAATCTAAATCTAAATCTAACCTCTTTCATCATAAAGCTATTCCCCGTTGTCCTACCACTGCTTGCCCTTGCAAGGGCAAGCATTTGGCTTTCCCATTAAAAGAGAAGGGGAAAAAAATGTCACCCTATCAAACTTTAAAGGTCCCAAATCCTGAGTAAAGGACAAAAGATTGTGATATGTATTAGAGGAACATAGCTTCAAATACCGGCTGGTTAATGCATGAAGGTGTATGAGGCTTAAGTTGAATTCAGCATTATTGACAAGAACACCAAAGACAGCCCGATTTCAAAACTGACATCTTGATTTAAAGTCAACTTAAGCATGCTTAAAGCCCTTCTTGATAGTGCTGCCAGGAGGAAGGCAAATCCTGGAGCTATTCTAAATGTCACCCTTGTATACTTGGGTTGCTTCAGCTGACAAAAACTTGATGGCCACTTGGAAAATTGACATGATAGAAAACACAGAAAAGGATACAACTGCAGCTCAATTAAAGCCACCAAATCTTTCTGACATGATTGCTGTATTCCTTTGCGCTAAAAAGAAGAGGGGGAAGCACAGAAAAAAGTCCTGGCTTTTGCGTTCACTAAGATGTGGGTTCATCTGTAACACTGGAAATAATCCAAGAAGGCATGGCAGCAGGGCTTTTGTGTTCTCAAAAACAAGTTATCCATTAAAAACTTCCAGACTGCTTCTCTGCCTGTCCTCCTGCCTGCCTTGTTCCTTTTCCCCCTTCTGAATTGCTAAGTTTTTATCATCTCTCAACTGTCATTGTGTGGAGGTCATTTTAGTGTTGTTTTTTTGAGTCTCTTTCCTGCGTTCCCTTCAATTTAGAAAGTTCCTCTGGTACAATTTGTACCTCTCAATTGCTTTCAGTCAGAATTAAACACACAGCTTTGTACCTCTAATTTGTCTAGCACAAACACCTCACGCACTTGTCAGAGGGGATTCGCTCCTTTGTTAGCTGCGTTTATAAAACCAGACTTGACTCATGCTGGAAGGTTTTGCTGGTCCTTTACCCTTCAGCGGGAAATGACATGAAGTCCTGTTTGAAGCATTTTATCTTGAACCACGAGGTTATATATGCATGTGGAAAACTAAGTGGTTTCAAATCCTCATACACAGAAAATTAAAACCCTATAAAAGTAAGGCAGAGTGGGTTTCTGAGAATGCTTCTCCCAGTGCTCCCCACTCCCTCCTGCACTGGCCAAGTCCTTGCTGAGAGCTTGGGTCTGTGCTTAGACTCCACTGTTCCCAAAGCCTCTCTGAGGCATGAAGAGAGACAAACTCAAGGCAAATTAACTGTAAATCAAAATTATGTTTAACTTACAAATGTAGTTTTCAGGGAAAATCTGAAACTTGCAGTAGAAATATTGGGGGGAAATGCCACCATACTAAAAAGATAAAGCTCATGTAGGTCTATAATTTCACAGATGGAAATATTTTTACTGTCCTGTTATATACTCTGTTGACCACCATCTGATTCTTTTTTCCCCCTCTAATAGTTGTGATGTATTAGTCTGGTTTAGACACGAACAATTCACATTTTTTATGTCTCTCTGTTTCTCTTTCCTATTTTAGAAACAGTATTTTAAAGAATCTTTCTTGGATGATCCAAACAAGTTGAGAGGCCTTTACTGGGAAGGATACCTCCACCTCCATTCTTCCCTTTGTAAGTGGGCAGCTCCCCAACCCCAGCTTTGTGTAACTCTAGGGTTAATATTTTCCAGTGGTGTAAATCCAGTGGTTCAGATCCTATAATATATGCACACAGTAAATCACTGTTCCTGGAAAGTTGATTTTTTTTTTTTCCACTCACTGAATACTCCTGTGGCATACAGAAGATGTAAGATGACCAAGTAAGGAGAGCAATGAGACTACAAAAAGCTGTAGTCAACCACCTGTTCTTACTGCTGTTGTGCTAGTTTTTGTGGTAGGATTCTTCCCAAAATGCTTAGTGGAAGATGTTAATTCTAGAATGAAATTAAATACTTACGTAGCCACTTGGTGTGCTTTGGCTTGGGGGAACAAAAAGTACTGCCATGCCCTTGTTTTCAAAAGCCCTTGGAACAAGTTTGACTAGAATAGAATGAGTAAGTTTTTAGGCTGACTTAGACTCTCACAATGTTAACATATTCTTGGTTTTATGCAGTCTGATACTAGTATGATTATAACCTGTGATTCCTCCATGCATTGCTGGAAGAGGCATTTCAACCTCTCTGATCTCCTTAGCAGATTGACAGGGTGTGGTCAACATTTACTTTCTACTTTTGCAGAAATTAAGCACCAAAATATTCAGAAAGTCACACATACTTTCAGGTCTGTTTGATCATCTGAAGGTCATTTGATGGTAGTACTGCAGATATCCCTTTTGAGCCAAACCCCACAGTTTTCCTGAAATGTAGTCTTACACAGAGTCATCATTGGAAAAAAATATCTGTCACCAATGTGCATTGCCCATATAAAGTCACAAAATGAGGTGTACTGAGATAACATTGGCAAGAGAACCGAGATGGAAAAGGTTTCTTCACCTCGACAATAGGAATGTTTCTTTGTATCCCCAGCTATGATGGCTGCAAAGACCTAGACCATGCAAGATGAATATTAAGCCAAGAAATTTGAAAAAGGATCCTTTCTGTTGAAGCAGGTTTCGGATTCAGCCCTGACTATTGGGTAATTGAAAGCTGTTGCGATCTGCTTGGCCATCCAGCACAGATTGAGTTAGGCTGTTTCAGGCAGTTCAAATAAATTCGTCCATGTAAGTAAGCAATTGCCACAGAGAACCTGTTGTCTCTGCCATTTATCAATTAGACTAAATATTATTCTGGCAAGCTCAGGGACCTATGATACAAAGATGTGATTCAAGTTATTTTTAACTGAACTGGAGTGTTCCTCAAGCTTCCCACTTGCACAAAGGGGTCTTTGGGAATTAGTTTCTGAGAGGGTAGGAATAGGGAAAGCCCTTTCGGCTGTCAGAAAAATAAGTATAGGGGACAAAATATAAAAAAAGGCTTAAGAACTGGTGTCAATTAGTGTTAAAATGTATTTGCTAGTGTGTGTTAATGCAAATTCACAATTGCAAAAGATGAAGTACATATTGATGAAAGACCTTGCAAGGAATTTACTTTAAAGATGCAGATGTGTTCCTGTAAACTATGCAGGTGAAAAGAGATATTTATAGTCTGTAAAGGATTAACAATCATATGCAAAAAGCACATAAAAGAATAATGGAACCTTTTGTAGCAATGATGTCCAAGCTTCAGGGGAAGACCTGGTTATACTAGAGGTAGCCCATCTTTTGCACATATGGTCTGCTATCCCCATTGTGTTTTACCTTCCTATGACTTATTGCTTCACCAGGAATATTGATTCTTGTGGTGTACAGAAATACTGTACAATATATACTCTTCTTCTTTACTTATATGGTGGTTCTAAGATTGTTGGATGGCCTGGCTATTTGCAAAAGTGTGAGACCAGTCATGTATAAAAGCAACGTTTATGCCAGTTTAGTTACCAAGATCCACATTTATGACGGTGAACATTGTCTGCAATATTTCCTCTGCATATGTGATTTAACATGCCAAATACTTAAGCATGAAGAATGAAAAATAATCATTTGTTCAGCTTAATTCCTGACTCATCAGTGACTTCATTAGCATTATGATATAGACTAATTTATCCCATCCAGTCTCACTGCATCCTCAGATAATATGGTTGTCTCTTTCTCATTCTCCTGCCACAGAGCAATAGACGGAGATAGATCATTTAGTATTGTAAAATAACTTTAACATAGAGTCTTACCTGTGAGAGCAAACCCTATTATTTATTTGTTCTAAGCCATTTTCTTGAGATCATCTTGAGAGGCAGCCTTCTCTCAGTACAATGACCCGTGCCCTTTAGCTGCATAAGCTGTCTTCTGTGTTTCTTAAAGTCTAGGGAGACTAGTGGGGCACTAAAAAATCAGAGGGCAGTGAAAAGACACTGCTTTTCTTCCCCATAGAAGACAGAAAAGTCCTTCCAGTTCAATGTCAGCAACAGAAGATGATTAATTCGAAAGTCTTTCATCTCTCAATCAAGAAGATTCTTTCATTGTTTCCTGTCTTCCAGTTCTTCAATGCTGCCACTGAAATCCCCCATGGCAGGGTTGTCTCTTCAAATAAGAATCAACCTGTAAAATCTCCTTTTCCAAACGAAATGGGATTAAGCATGAAAGTTTTCCGTAAGGATACTGTTAGTGACAGTCTCTCATACTACAACTGCGGTTTCATTCTGGCTTGCCATAAAAGTTGTTACACTAAGTCTTGGAAACCTGGTGGCTTCAATATGCAGCTGGTGTCCTTATGGCTGGACTGATGCATGGTGCTCAGTCAGGTTTGTGCAGCACTCACTCGTTCTGCTCCCACCAGAGATTGCTGCCTTTCTGAGGATGCAATTTGGAACACATGACTGATCTGGTCTCCCACATATGGCAGAGGATGGCAAATACTTGAGACCATAGTTCAGTGTAGGTAGTTGTGGAGTTACAAGTGATCAGGTCTGGACACAGCTAGTTTTGACTGTATTAGTGAGGTGCCTTGGGTGTGGCACGCATGGTCACACTGATTTTGGTTAGGCAGAGTGCGGACAGGACAAGGTCATCTTTACTTGCAGTGCAATGGGAGGCAGATCCTTATCTCTGCAATACTTAGTTCTTGCAGTGCAGAGCCATCTATGAAAAACGGAAAAGTACACCTCTATGTCAGACTCTTTCAGAGGTTCAGGATCTACGAAGTGCTTAGAAACTTCTGGAGCTTTAAAAAAGAAAAAATGAGATGGATTGCAAACTTATATTAAATAGAATCCAAAAAGTCAAACACATCTTATTTTAATATTTTTTCACCTCTCCGCCCCTGACAAAACCAGTCCATTTTTATGTATATAAATGTGATGCACAATTCAAAGGTAAGCATCAGTGATAGATCCTAGAGCTATTTATTTCCAAACTCCTTAGCCATGCAATTGAAATGTCCAATTACTCTAACTTACAGTGCACCTTAATAACCTTCGTAATGAAGAAGAATTAAAGTAATAATGCATCAATTACACTACTTATTAAGTTAAAGTGACAGAGCATCAATTATGCTGATGTATAACCAGTGACACCATTAAAGCAACAATGTTAAATAGCTGGTGTTTTTTAACAGGGTTATCTCAGGCCACTCAGAAGTTGATGGTCATTAGTTGTCTTGTAAGTGTAATTTAAGACTTCCTGAGAGAAAAAGATTTCCAAGGGCCTGAAAAGAGTTGCTAAGTTAGATCATGCTGGTGGAGCCTGTCTCTGTTTCTTCTTGCCTGGGAAGTTAAGTTCATGATGATAAACCTGGCTTTTGTGAATGTCCATGGATGTAAATTCAGGTTGTGTCCCAGAGTCCGAGACTGTCTTTTCTCCTTGGCTAACTACAGTTTGTCTTTTATCACTGATGTGCCATCTGTTTCTGTGGAAATACAAATTGATAATGTTCACCCAAAGTTTTTTCAGAGATTTTCTGTAAACTAGAATCTCAGCTTTTTAAAACCAGCCTTGCTTTTACTTTCTTAATCCCTTAAACCCAGGCAAGAAAATGTCATGCTTAGTTGTGGATTTTAGTCCTCTGCTGTTGTTCTAAGTGCTACTATTTCTAACGCCTATTCACATATGACTTTGGTGAAGTACATGCTACTAAAATGTTGCCTTGTTTGTTGCATTTATAATTTCTACACTTTTACCTAAAGCCTCATGATAATTAAGAGCTTTTTGCTAATCCCAGTTCTTGACTGAAAATTCAAGCATCTCAGTGTTCTTTCACTAAAGAGCATGACTTCAGTATGTAGGGTTTAGGGGGGGAAAAGTGAAAATATTCTAGGGGGATTTAGGAAAAAAACACAATTTAAACAAATCCAGGAGGCAAGTAAGAAAACTCAGAACTTTTTGGCAGTCCTTTAATTTATTTTGAGCCTGGTCCACGCAGTTCGAGTGGATTGTATTGGCACACACACAACTATTTTCATTTGCAGAATTTGAGCTGAAACACAGCTTGAGTATTATATGTAATATTCCATGTGGAATAAATTATTCTGACAGGGCCTTCATAGACTCCAAGAGTATAGACAAAAACTACTTGGTGTTACCATGACTTGATGATTTACCCTACATCAGCTGAGCTACAGAATCCACCACGGTCCTCTCCCTGGCCTGATGCAGTCAGAAGATACGTGCTGGGTTAAGGTGATGTAGTTTGATTCACAATTAATGTGCACATGAGATCATACACATAGTCAGATACCAGCTCGTGTGACAAGTGGTATGCAATTAGTCCTTTACAATACATTTTATTTGCATCTGAGGCAAATGAGAGGCACTCAGATGGGCAGTTACCAAGGTTTAGCTGATACATTAAATGGATAGGAAGTGGTAAGGTGACTACTTGTGGCCACTGACCTTAATTTCAAACAGTAAAGTATATCACCATTGATCCTCAGTCTAGAACCCTGATCAGCAAGGGCAGTACCTTCTTTCTATACCAAAATAAACTTGCACTTATTAAAATTTTGTTTGTGATGCAGGGAGTTAAGACATCAAGCAGTGTCATGCTCAGCCATTTCTTTTGTTATTGCTGCTCTTCTGAATTTTTGCTGAGATTTCAAGGAAAATAGAACTTTCAAGCACTGCCTTTTAAAAGTCAATACAGAAATATGAAACAAATTGTCAGCAGCCTTTGGAAATGTTTTGTAGGAACTCAGCTCTCATCTTCTTTCTGTAGAAGCCTGAAGTGAAGTTAGGTGTTTCACAACATAATAAATATCTCTTAATTCTCATATCCTTGAGCTTGCCAACAGCGTGGAAAATACCTGAAAGTCAGTTCAGAAAACATGACTTAAAACCACAAGGTATGCTTTGAAATGCAACAGCAAGCACAAAGTCACTCCAAGCCTCAGCAAAATGTAGTAAACATGATGACTCTGGTTTTCTTGTCCATCATTTTTGGAGCTAATTTGAAGCTGTGCATTCCCAATGCAACCAAGGGCTACAAGATCTTAGCCAGCGTATTTTAAATGAGGCCCTTCCAATTGGGATAGGCCCTGTGTTGCATTGAACTGCAATGCATTTGCATCATTAGCTTGGAGAGAGCTCAGACAACCAACGTAATAAATATAGTAATTTAAAAAAACCCCCAAATTCTTGCTACTGTTTTGATCATACTGTCCCACTGGGATCATTCCTTATTACTTTAGTTTGCTTTATATGAGTTAGATCAGTGTGTGGTTTTTTTGCTTTGTTTGCCCTGCATGTGTCTTTCACATGCAAAATATTTGACGCTGTCCCTCATGACGTCCTTGTCTATAAATTGGAGACAAATTAATTTGGTGGATGGACCACTCAGTGGATAAAGAACTGGCTAGATGGTCATACACAAAGAGCTGTGGTCAACAAGTCATTGTCCACGTGAAGACCAGTGATGAGTGGTGTTCCCCAGGGGTTAGTACTGGGGCCAATACTATTCAACACCTTTTTTGGTGATGTCAACAGTGGGATTGAGAGAATCCTCAGCAAATTTGCTGACAACACCAGGCTGTGTGTTGCAGTTGACACACTGGAGGGACGGGATGCCATCCAGAGAAACTTGGACAGGCTGGACAGGTGGGTCAGTGCAAACCTCATGAAGTTCAATAAAGCAAGTTCAAGGTCCTGTGCCGGGGTTGTGGCAATCCCAGGCACATCCATAGGCTGGGCAGAGAAGTGACTGAGAGCAGCCCTGAGGAGAAAGACTTGGGGGTGGTGGTTGATGAAAAATTCAACATGAGCTGGCAATGTGCTCACGCAGCACCAAAAGCCAACCGTGTCCTGGGTTGCATCCAAAGGAGCGTGGGCAGCAGGTTGAGGGAAGGGATTTTTTCCCTCTACTCTGCTCTTGCAAGACCCCGCCTGGAGTGCTGCGTACAGTTCTGGTGTCCCCAATAGAAGGAGGACATGGAACTGTTGGAGCAGGTCCAGAGGAGGCTGTGAGGTTGGTAAGAGGACTGGAGCACCTCCCCTACAAAGACAGGCTGAGAAAGTTGGGGCTGGTCAGCCTGGAGAAGAGAAGGTTGCATGGAGAACTCACGGCAACCTTCCAGTATCTGAAGGGGGCCTACCGGGAAGCCAAAGAGGGGTTCTTTGTCAGGAACTGGAGTGCCAGGACAAAGACTAATGGGTACAAACTGAAAGAGGGGATGTTTAGATTAGGTATTAGGAAGAATTCTTTACTGAGAGGGTGGTGAGACACTGGAACAGCTTGCCCAGGGAGGTTTTGGATGCCCCAACCCTGGCAGTGTTCAAGGCCAGGCTGGATAAGTCCTTGAACAACCTGATCTGATGGGAGATCTGCCTGCCCATGAGGAGGTTGGGTTTAGGTGATCTTTAAGGTCCCTTCCAACCCATAACATTCTATGAATCTATATTAAATCTGGATCAAGAACTTGTGGGAGATGCTAGGGGATAATCACAACCATCCCTTTCCAAGAATTGTCATTCCACAAGAATATAAGGTAACTAATGATAACTAGAAAATTACCATCTCTCAGAAGAAAAATGTTCTAAAAAACTCCTTCTCATAAAGACCTGTTAAGAGCCACTACGAAATCACAAGGTCTGAAGGTTCTGTGTGGAAGCAGAGCTTTTATAAGTGTGCCACGTGTTCAACGTGGGGAGATGATTTTGCCCATGATACAGAGAAGAATGAGCATCTGCTGTGCAGTGGGTCTGTTGTTGCTGTTGTGAGACTTGAAGAATGGGTTAATGAAGACAGCTTTCAGAAATTGTGGGAGAACTGAGCATCTGTGGTGCTGAGCACTGTGCAAGCATGATGCACACAGTCTGCATCCCCCTGCTGTTCCCAGTAATACACACACACGCTTCAAAACATCTCTTCACATGCATTTTCGACAACTCAAGAAGAGTGATTGGGGGTGAATGGCACCCAACGCTGTATGAATAGCTGCAGTTCTTTCCAGAGCAATTTTTGTTATCTTCCTTGTTGTTTCTAAATGTCTTTTTTTTTTTTTCAGGAGAGATGGAAAAAAGGTATTTCAGGTAATTTTTCTGCGGTTGTTGCGGTGTGGCAGCCCGCCCCTGGGCTGTCTAACACCAGCCAGAAGCTAGCAGTCAGGAAGCTCCAGCAGCGGGACCTGGTTAATGGGCAAACTCCCCGGGTTAGGGTGACAACATAGAACCCTCCCAGCAGCCCCCGCACCTCTATGTAGATGTCTCCCTGGGCATTGGATCCTGGTTCCCCCTCCCTTCTTCCCTATACTTGGTTATCTTCCAGAACTTTCTACCTTCCTCAGTAGCCCATTGGCTCTTTGCTCCCTCTTCCCGCCTTCCTTGTTCCCCATTGGGCCTCGGTGCATTTCCCCGCCTCTGTAACACCCCTGTGGCCCTCAGTTATTGGTTCCCTAGGGTTTCCACGCCCCTCTTCGTCCCTGCTTTTTTTAACCCCTTGTCAGCCTTTGTTCGGGTCTCTCTCGGCACCTGTGCTTCCGGACCTCATCACCCCGTAATAAACCCTGTTCCCGTGGAGCTGTGTCGGAGCCCATCCGCTTCTTTGCTTCTTCCTGCGCCGCTGCCACCTGGAAGCTGCCGAGCCCTGTGTGAGCCTCGGCTGCTTCCCCGCTGCGAACAGACCCAGCAACTCAGGACAGCGCTCCGGGTAACTGGCACTGCCCCCGGAACCCGGGTCGGGGCGAGTGGCGTCATGCAGTTCCTTAAATACTCCAAGGAGTGTCATCGTGTGCCAGAGGCACATTCCTGTAATTTTAAGACCAAAGTGTGTGTTGCCTACACTCGGAGGTGTCAGGAACATACAGGGGCTTCAAGGCCTGGTGGGAAATGTCTGAATGACTCTTTAGGATAGAAAGACCCCAGCTGGGCACAGTCCTGCTCCTCCTGCCTGAAGCACCAGTCCCTGGAGTGAAATGTTCTCCAAACTATGCTCCAGTTTTGTCTTGGATGGAAGTAGCTGGTTCACTTCAAAAGAAACTCTTGGAGTAAATTAATATAATTGCAGCAAGGTGATCGATCAGGCAGAGACTTGAGACTGTAGACTGAACATTTTTTTATTTGAAAAAGTAAATTCTGTTTAGCAGCATTTCTCTTTACCCCTCTCTGACTTACCAGCAGTAAGAACTAAGAAGAAATGTAAAATACAAGGAGTTATATCAGCTAATAATGTCATGACAAATCACTAGAAATTTTACTAGGCTACATGAAAAAGAGCTCAAAAGATGAATGTTTTGTGAATATTCTGATTGTTTGGACATAGGATTATATGAATGATACTTTAAATTGTTTTTTTTGCTTTTGTTGGCCTAACACTGCAACACGATTTGCTTAGTAGATTCTTTGTATTTGCATACTTGGATTTTTTTTGGCGTTACATTCCAATATATGTAAAACAACAACTATTGACTGTTGCTTCAACCTGATCTCCACGCATCTCAGAGGAGACCTTATGAATGATTGGTTCTGATGTCCTGATGCATTAGCAAGAGTAAGATGTCAAATTTAGCATATCACTGCTACTTCAGCATGTCAGTTTTACTATCACTCTGTGTTTGCCAGATGCATTAAAAAATGCAGTTACATCTTTATTGCTATGAAGTACAAGAAAATTTATCTCTGAAAGAAGTCAGTGGGGCTTATTTATTTTCACATCCATCCTCCGTTAAAAAGAGTAATCCAAAAGAACCACTTTTTCTACTGAGCAAAATGTTGTTCTGTGTGCTGCAGATACCACATAATGTATATTGTTCATTAATAGAACCCTTAGCTTTAGGGCATGTGGTGCCATTTCACTGCTAGGCATGAAAATTGGCAGTCTGGTGTCTCAGCCAGCACTGGAGATGGAAAACCTTAAAGTATGGGCGATGCATTGTCAGGATGCAACGCACTGTGTCATCCTTTGTTTTCTAACCCGACAGTACACATGAACAGCAGCAGTTCTGAGTAGGGAAGTCACCTTAAAAGACCCCTCCCCACAATCAGTGACCTTAAGGTTGGTCTCTCCTTGGCATTGCTTGCAGAGAAGCAGGGGAAGTGCAGGAAAGGGGAGTGTGAAGAATATGGCTGAAAAAGATGAACAGCATCAAAAAGAGAAAGACAAGTGAAAACAAAATGGGAAGAACAGCTGGCTTCTCTGTTAAGCTGAGCAAATCTGGGGGCTTTGATAGCCACAAGTTTGTGAGGCTATAGTTCTGTCTCTGACAGCAAGAGATTGCTCCGCATCACTGATGTAAAGAGATACTGGAATAATGTTTATTTAATTGCACGGCCTCAGTAGGTAAGCATTTTTTGGCTGAGGTAATTTATGCAGAGTGGAATCCCAGTCCTCTATTAATGCAGGTGCTGGTCTCTGTTCCTATGGTTACAGTTGCAAAGAACAGCCCTCTGCTTTTAGGTTGTTTGTAAATATATAAAACTGTCATCTTGGGAACAGAAATTTCCTGAGCTTGGTACCTTCCCTGAGGTAATACCTTTCCTTTAAGAACTGTTTTAAAAGCAAGGTAGAGAAAGATAATTCTGCTGTTTAGACAGGAATGGAGGAAAGTACGATTTTCTTACTGGGTGAGAAGGCTTGTGCAGAGACCTGGTGCAGACAACCAGGAGGGTGCAATAGGATTGCACCCTCCAGCTTGCTCATTTGCTGAATACTCAGTTGGTCTCCTTTTCCCAGGAGTATTTCTCAGTCATAATCCTCTGGCCTCACTCTTTCTTACTGTTATTCCCATCCCTATCAAAGCGAGGTGCCATGGTCTACCTGTGCTGTTCCCTTCCATCCAGGGGAAACATGCTAGGTACTCAAGTCTGAAAACTGTTGTTCTCAGATTTTGATAAAAAAGGAATGGTAAAATGTACACATTAATAGAATCAATGACAAAGTGATGAAAGGCTCACTGAACTTCTAGCATGGTCATACAGTGTTTTGAGAACTACAGGTTTTTTTCTTGAAATAATTAGTGTCCTTTAATTTATATTAATAGGCTTTCCTGTCCTATAACTTCTTCTAAATCAAATTTGTTTCCAAAAGAAAATCTAATTCTTTTGAAAGCCCTTTTCTGAATGTTGACTTAGAAGTCAGTCACTGAATTTCTGGCTTTTGAATTAAACAATTTGTGAACAAGCACACAAGCTGAAACAATATTTTCTCTCTAAACTGAATTTGAGTTGAAAATAGAAAATACTAGCACTCTAAGGCAACTCAGTAGTGGATTCTTCGGGGAAAACTTTTGATTCATAAATATATCTTGATATGCCTCTCCTAGTTTCAGAGGTTATCTCTGCATTGAATTACAATACGTATTTTTCTGAGATGCTCTTGTGTATAGGTGCCCTGGCTTCATCTAAATAAAATTGGACTTCTATAATAAGGTAGTTATAGTTCTGGAAAAGTAGACAAATAATGATATGGCTTATCTACTGTTATCTGCTTTTCAAATCTAAAGAAGGAATGTGGAATCTAAATGGAATTTGTCATTAGTAAAACCAGACCTTCTATTGCTCTTCTAACAAGGGTTGCACAGGATACTTACAAGTGCTGTAACTGTCTAATTTTTAAATTCAGTGCACACACACATATATGCACAGTGCCTGCTTAGATGTTTAGTGACTAGTTTCTGTCTTTATAATATATAACTTAATATGAAATGGTGTGTAGAAGAGTTTGTTTGAACTCAGACAAAAAGGTCAAAAGAGTCTCAGTCAAAAAAGAAGCGGGGGGAAAATCATGAGACATGAAATAGGATGCAGAAAAGCTGAGCTGTGGAGGTAGGGGAAAGAGAGAAAGACGAACAAGGCTCCAGAAGAAGGAGTAATACTTTACAAAGAATGTAAGATAAGTGCCTAATTGTCAACCCATATTTAAACAATGTATTTTTGGAACTTACCATCCAGAGTCCTGCTCTACCTTAGTAATTCCAGAGGCTTTGAGGAACATCTAAAATTTTAGATGCGTTGAGAGATCATAGGTTCTGTGACTGAAACTGTCAGAAATCTGTCAGCATAGGAAAGCAGGAGCTTTTGATCCTCACCTGTACAATCGAGCTCTCTGATGATTCTGCATATCAGTGCGTGGTAAGTGAAGCAATAAGAATGTAATCTGGGAGCTTCAACTCTGCTCTCTTTTGTAAAGAGAACACTGTGACCCAGTAATTTAAGGAAAAGCCTTCCTAAGAAAAACTTTTTGTTAAATGCACTGAAAAGAATTACAGAGCGTTTTAGTGCATGTGGCATTTGCAGCTCAGTTCAGTGAAATTGTGAGAGACTCATTCTGGTTGCCAGAGAGAGTCTTTNTCGATCATTTGCTGGGGAGGGACATTGGTTTACAGAGGGGGGGTTTAACAATTTAACTATCTTAACAACTTTAACAACTATTAACTTGGTTATAAGATGATTTTTATATGCAAAAGCCAATAACCTAATTTCATATATGACACTTATCATCCAAGTTTCTTTTTTGTTTTTGTCGTCAAATGGGAAAACAAAACCCAACTTTTTTTCTTGTCCTTTGCCTGTTTTGTTATGTATTTTGGAAGCTTTTGCATGATGTTTTCTTGTACCAGTTGCTGTATACAACATGTACCATGTTAGGACTATCCTTTATGTACAGCTGGAAGTACTTCTGTGCATATAGGTTTAGTACCAAGTTCAAGAATAGAAAATTGCTATGGCTAACAAATGTCACGTGCATTTGACTTCTGTTTTCTAAAAACTTTCAAAGTTTATTGTAAATAAGCTCCAATGAAAACAAAGTGAATGATTATAGTCTGGATTCCCTTCAGAGTGGCTTCTGGCATGTAGGAAATAAATTATAGTGTATTCAAAAAAACAGCTGCTTCCATTTGGGTAGAATATATTATGATTTAATGAAGGCAACCATCTGCTCCTGAGTAAAATTCTAATTAAACAATATATGACTCAAAACAAAATTAGCAATAAAGCAGTTAATATTTTACAAATGTTGCCTGCCATGTATAGCAGCTAGTATGTTAAAAGCTTCTTTAAATGTGTCTGGCTTTCATAATATTTTAATAGACTCAGAGAACATGCTTGCTATGTCTGTTGCTAGTACCACAACAACATCTCCATGGTAGAATTTCAATTTCATAGCACAAGCTAAAGCATTGTGTCGAGAACTAATATATCCATCATGTTTTAAATTTTTTAGTTTGTTTGGTTTTTTTCCTGTTTGCTGCTTAGCATCGCGTTTAATGAATTATTCTGCAAAACAGATGCAAAAGCTTCTGAAAAAAGCTGTGGACAAATGGAACAGCCTGTCTGAACACATAATTTCTGTGCCAAAGTCAGATTTGTGAATGGAAGCCTCCTCATTTAGCTTGTATGGCATGTCTCAGACCTACTTATGTAACTGTGCAAAAGGACACAAAAAACTGGTTAAAGGGATCTTAAAAGTGGAGTTGAGATCAGTGCAATGTATGGATCCCATTCTCTGAGGAAACAAATGTCATACTTCACACGGCCTAGATGCTGATGCTTAAACTACAGGCAAGCTTAGAAAAATAATAATTGGTCCCGTATGGTTAATATACTTTAAGGGAAAGTATTTTTTTTCTGGTCAAATGTGACGAATGTGGACCCGGAGATTGCAGCTGGGGACATGTGCAACCCCAGCTGCATTGCTGGGGTGGGCTGAACCTTGTTTGGATTCCTGTGCCATAGCTTTAGCTCCGGAAGTGTGAGGCTTGCACAGCAAAGGAAAAGTGGAGTGATAGAATAGGCAGGCAACACCTGCATGCTCTGACTCACTGAGCTATAAGAGGTCCTTGTGCATTGTTCAATGAAAACAAAAAAATATCATAAACAGCACTCCTGTGCATAAGCACTACTCCATCCTCTTCATGGCAAATTGCCTCCTTCCACATGTATGACCCTATTTTTTTAAGTGCTTTCAAGAACTAGTAAAAGATATAAGGAAAATCAGAAACTACAGCTTGCTCGACATGGATATTGCATTTAATAACCCTGACAACTCTCTCTGTCTCTTTTTTAAGCTGAAGTAACTGTCTGGGTCAAACAAAAATGGAGAAGTTATTATATTATTATTTAAGTGAAAATAGGTAGTCTGTTCACAAATCAGCTCCTTGCCTTTTTTATCAGAGCTTTCCAAGTGGGTGTAGCTAGACTAAAAACATGAAGCACACACTTCTCCTGCTATTTCCCAGTGTCTGTTGAATGGAAGAGAGATTTTTCTTTGAGATTCAGAGCACTGTAGAAGGGTTTTATCTTGCTTTGATCCATACAGCCTCTGACTTGCTGTGGCACAGCTATCTGTACATGGGTGATCCTACCCTGGGACAGCCTCAGGCTGACACAAACCAGCTGCTGAAGTAGGGCTCCCATCTGCTACCAGCCAAGACTGGGTGCGATAGGGGATCAGGACACACACCCCACACATCTGTCTTTGTTATCAAAAGTACTTCATCTATGACTCAAACCAAAAGGATTTTAAAATAATTGTTGTTGTTGTTCCTTGCTTATCTCCAGAAACTCTCCTGTTTCTTTTTTCCCTGGGCAAGAAATCAGCTTCTTTAGTTTAGTCCCGGAATAAAATGTTCCAGTGCTGTGCTGAACTGGGCTACAAATACTGGGGGGGAATGTTTTTCAAGTTAGACATAAAGCTGTTCTCCTTTCCCCTTACACTCTTCAAATTAAACTTCAGAGAACACTGTGGGTTCTCTCCTTTCACACCTAGAATATACGGCAGCAGGTCTTTAAGGTAAAATCCTCTGAAAGAAAAACGGAACAATTTTCTCTTGATGATGCTATTCTGCTGTCTCTAGGATGAGTAGCAGTTGCAACAAATCTAAAAGTTCCTCAGTAACTCAGCTAGAGTAGCCCCAGTGGATAGGCCCCCATCCTCTGCAGTCTGCAAGAATCTGTTCAGCTCTGTATGGGAATTTTACACTGCTTTTATTAGGCATTAAACTGCAGTGCAGTTTTGAAGAGCAGAGTTAGCCACATCATGTTTTCCATGTAGGTGCTGGAGGGAAGCAGTTGCATGTGGGGGAAGCAGTTTCGAGTTCTGAGATGGTTATGCATGTTGCCTCTTTCCCATTATGACTTTGCTCTTTTATTGCTTCCACTCAAATGACTTGCTCTGGTGCTGTGCAGACAACCAAAATTTCTGTAGGAATATCTTTTCTTTTTCCTTTTTTCTCATATTCTTTCTCTTTTAAAGTACTCAGAATTACCATTGTAAACCACTAGCTGGATGTAGCTAATACAGCAGCAGTCTTAACTCTTACAATTTAAAGCCCCTGGCTACACCAAAGCTAATCTTAGCCTTGAGATCATCTAATTCCACCCCCATGCCATGGACATGGACACTTTCCACTAGACCAGGTTGCTCCAAGCCCCATTCAACCTAGCCTTGAACACTTTCAGGAATGGGGCAGCTGCAGTTTCTGTGAGCAGCTTGTGCCTGTGTCTCATCACCCTCACAGTAATGAGTTTCTTCCTATTTGATCTAAACCTGCCGCCTTTCAATGTGAAGGCATTAGACTTGCTATAACAGGTCCATGCCTCTAACAGAGTCCCAGACTTGGATGTAGCACTCCAGGTGGGGTCTTCCAAGAACAGAGCAGAGGGGCAGAATCACCTCCCTCCACCTGCTGGTCGCACCTCTTTTGAAGCAGCCCAGGATACATTTGATATTTCTGAGGTGAAGGGGAAGGTTGTTGGGTCACATTGAGCTTCTCGGCCAGCATTCCTTCCCTTTCCTGATGGATTAGATACCTGTCAGTCAGTGGCAATGCAGAAGGTGTCTCTTTAGCCCTGGATATGATTAACTCCACAATAAAGCAGGTTACAGCTTTTGTATCAACCTCGGTGAAAATGAAAGGCAAACCTTACAAATGAAGCCTGTTTATGTCATGTGGGTGCAACAAGGACGTACCTGCCATGAGTTTGCAGATGATTTTTGACACGTACCTGCAGATATGTTTATCTAGGAAAACATGAAAGCAAAATGTAGATAGCTATGTTTATCCTGTTCTTGCAGCTGTAGCTTCTGACCTTTTTCCATGATATTCCTAAGCATCTCTACTCCTGTCCTTGGGGATCTCACCATTTACTTGCTTATGGTCTTATAACTGGTTTTAGGACAGTCTTGACAGCTCTGGATAAACTGCTTTGTAATAATTGCCCCATGTTAATAGTTATAGAGAAATTGGGTGCATTTCAGATACCACTTTGCAGAAGTGCGGTATGTGCCTGCCTTTTTTCTTTTTAGATTTTGAACTTGGTTATGAGAATAGTGTTTTTCTGCCCTCCTGCCACAAAGGTCTGACTCTGGACTGTCACTCTATTTGTTCTCCTGTCTGAAAATAGAGGTGTTCTGAGGTGAGATTTTTTTATCACCCAAGGTATTTTTATATGAAGGGGTTCAGATACATCCACAGTAGAGTGGCAGAAGTATCGGGGCACCTGATTTGAACAGATAGGGACCTTTTTTCTGCCTCAATGAGTGGGCCAATGCCCAACAAGCCATCAAGGCATCCTCCCTGACAGGAAGAACCACTGGAGCTTCAAAGGCTGCCCAGGGTTCCACCTGCCTCCTCCCAGCGCCTGAAAACACTGCCAGGAAGGATCTGCTGCTTCTCCACCAGTCCTCAGAGCCTTTCTCCTCAGGTCCTGAATCTGGACAGGAACCTCATGAGTGCCTTCACCGTGGCTCGCTCTTCTCAGGAGAGGTGCTAGGACTTTACCTGTGAAGGAGGCCACTGCCTGGTCCCGGTCCCCTTGCTCTCCTGTCCTGCCAAGCATCCCTCCTGCTCTGCCCTCCCTCTGCCTCCCCCTGCACCCGCCTCTCTCCCTTCTCTGTATGAGTGGCTGCCATGGTCTGTGGGCCACCTGCAGGCATCCAGTGGCTAAACTTTACTACAGGGACATCTGTCTGTCTTGGTAGGCCTCTACATGGAGGGGATAGGGTTGGGATAAGGACAGACCTGGAGGACAGTACAGTTATGTCCTCACAGCTTGCTGCTGACAAATGCATTTTTGTCTTCTCTTTCTCAGGCATTGGGGAAAACTTTGTGTCTTGAGGAGGTTCTCAGGCCAGCAGGCCGAGGGCTTTGCATTATGGTGAGATCTCTCCCTAGAGTCACAGTTTAGTCATTGAGCTGCTCTGCGGTGGTACTGAGACACATAAGAACGGGTCAAAATGATGTTTCCCTTGTTGCAGTCATGGGTTTTTTGTGTTAACAGTGCAATTGGAACAAAAGCAGAGCTCCTAATTTGGACAGCCTGCGTGGGCATGATAGGAGAGCCAGGCAGTGTCCTAACAGAGCACTGACTGGGACCTGATTTTGTGCTTCTGTGAATACAATTAGTGCTTGGCTTGTGCAGCTGATGCTGAGGCTGGTTCCAGGGGGAGTGATGTGAAGATTCAGGGTGGGTGCTGATATTGGATGGGAGCAAAACCTTGGGCGGGTGTTTGATCCTGGCGAGGAGAAGTGGCATTGCTAACAAGGGCGTAAGGTGCTGGCACATGCGGTGGCAGCTTGGGGCAGCAGTCAGGGCTATCTGTGAAAGGCGTGATGGGAATTTTAAACTGGATGCTTTAAAGATCAAGCTTTTTTTTCCCCCATGGTATTCCCCCTAAAAGCATTTTTCTGAGAGTATGGTCTGTTTTCAGTGGGACTACTGGCAGGTATTGCTTCAGGCAAAACCTAACCCTTGCAGTTGAGGTTTTGCATCACGGATTTCTGCACTTGAACTTGTATAGATTAGTGATTATTCCAGGTCTTACTTAAATCTTTTGTGGTTACACTACTTCTGCTATGAAGAGTATTTAAAAATAGCAGGATTTTAAATTGGATCTAGTAGCTACTTTCAGTCTGCTTCTTTTGAAGGAGAGATCTGTATATGTGTGTGTCTTCTCTTCTTTACAATTGACGAAAAGATTTTTGAGGTGTGAAAACCAGTCTAACTTTAATATCCTTCTTTTTGCAGTGCAAAATACGAGGAAATGTATATTTATTGGTCAATCTTACCTGCCTTCTGCTGGAATGTGATTGATAATTTCTGCCTGATGTCAATAGAAAAAGCTTGTAATTATAGTGTCTTTCAAAGCTTTTGCCTTTGAAAGCAGGTCTTGCTTCAGCATTCAAGACAGAAAGAGTGTGCACGTATCACTCCTGACATTTTCTCAGAGGTATTACTGCCTTGCTAGCCACCTATCAAGCATGGTGAATTGTGTTTCTACTCATTGATTACTAGCTTTCCTGGGCAACTGAAAGCGTTGCTAGCTATTATTTGACATGATGTAAAATCCGTTGAATACTTTGGCAGGAACATTGTGTTAAAAAACTGTATTTTTAAAACATCCTAAGAGGGTTTTATTTATGTCAGTTTGCTTTTATCTTATCCTTGTACTGGCAATATCTGTATTTTAGTATGTATATATGCATCAATGTGTCTCTACACCAACCTTCTTCCGTATTGTTATGATAGACTGTTTTGAACAGAGCATTCATAAATTACATTGGAAAGGGTTGATTAAGAGAGTGATTTTATTTATCATAGCCGCAAATCTTAAAAATCCACAGGGAAGGCTTCTCAGCCAATGACATTATAATTTTTAATGCCTTTCCTGACCAAGTTTTGGAAATCACACCATGTCCCTGAATGCCCTGAGGATTACGTATCCCCTTGTCAAAAACGGCAAGGTTGTTATTCAGTGGTAATGTTCAGGGGCTGTAATCATCTTGTAGTGATCCATGTTATTAGATTTCAGTGGTCTGACAACGATTTATCAAATGCCACTTACTATATCAAGAAGGGCAAGCAAATAAACCTGTCCTGTCCTGTCAGCCTCAGCACCAGCACACACGCTTGCTTCCCAGAGCACCTGAGACATGAAATCTACTGGAGCTATTTCTGATTCATCTCACTTTTAAATAAAAACAGGTGTTTCTGGAGAAAGTAATTCGTGTGCCCGTTCATCCGTACATGGGACCCAGTTCATGGGGGACACCTGTGCAGCCAGGCCAGAAATTCCCTTCCTCTAGAGCGTTCGGGGCGCTCGCTGCACGGTGTTGGGTTGATTCTCGCGCATCAGGGCACGCGTCAGTTCTCTCGCCGGCCGGGAGAAGCTGTGCCGGGCAGCGGAGCCGCTGGGCCCGCACAGGGGGAGCGGAGTGTCCGAGGGCCGGGTGCCCTCTCTTGGCCACCTTCACAACAGCAGCCAAAACCGGAGCTTAGAGTAGCGGCTGGCACCGAAGAGACGTGACCGCTTCAGAAACGGAGAGAGGCTCCACGTTGTGTCTTCGAATTAAGAGGAATGTTTATTTAAATGCAGCCCAGGAGCTGAGGATGCTTATCTAAACCCACAGTGCCTCTCTAGCTTGGGGTGAGGCAAGTGACTCTTTGGTCCCTGTTAGTCCATCCCAACAATAGGGCTAAGGAAGCTCTGCACTGTTCCTCAGGCACTGATAATGACTACAAATGAAAGAGTCAGGGTTCCTTAGCCTGATCCCATGCGGACCTTCCTCTTTGGCTCGTGCCATTTATCACAGCAGTCTTTTGCCATGGAATTTACATTTTGATGAAACACCACAGCTATCATCATTTCAGCAGGATTGCATTTGAGTGGCAGCTGTGGGGTTAAGGCACACGTGTCTGCATGCTAATGTTAGAGCTTTAGTGAGGCTTCCTGGGGAATGCCATAAAATTTCTAAGGTTATTCACTTTATCAGCAATCAAACCTACTGATCCAGGAAGTACGGTAGATCAATCTTCGAGAAGAGCTTGTTCTGATACTAAATAGTGGCTTCTGTGTGTGTAAAATAGAACCAGGACCAGGAGTTGGACTTGGATGATCCTTGTGAGTCCCTTCGAACTCAGAATATTCTGTAATTCTGTGATTTTGAAAAGGAATGATCACTGAAACAGTATTTAATATATGAATAAAAACAGGGTGGTTAAATGAAAAAAAAAACATTTGATCAACGTTTTAACAGTCACATAAGAATGCCTGTTAACTAATACACTGACAGTTTGGTGAAAGAGACTTCATCTACATAGAGTCCTTGTTATCCTACTAAAAGAGAGCATTCTACAAAGGATCTAAATTATATTTATGTGCTTGATAGAAAAATTTAATAATAATATTTTACTTATGCAGAAGACCAAGCTAACTACGGTTTGTAATGGAGCTCAGGTGGTTTATCCCTGCTGAAGATCTAGCCTCATCTTTTTTTTTGAGCTAGATTTCTCAGCAAGTTAGTCAAAAGTAAAAGGGAACATGAATTAGAGCAAAACTGGGTCTATGCACTGAAGTTGCATCCTGCTGCTGTTCCAGTCAGGTTCTGGGTTTAAGACAAGATTGTCAAGTAGCAAACACCACGCTAGGAGTTGAATGCATGCACTTTATTTCCAGCTGTCTTGCTATGTAACTTTAAATATCTCACTAAACCTCTTAACTCATAGAGTTGTTATCTGAAAATTGATAACTATCACAGGCACATCTTTGCATCTGTGTATAAGCTGCAGTTTATGAAGCCCCCTCAAATGCCTAGTGGAAAGGCACTCTTTGAAGGCTTGTTACTGTTTTTTTGTGTGACATTGACAAAGAGAGAGCAGATGCCATTACAAGACAGACAGCCCTTACTGGTGGGATGATGCTGGCATTTGCCTGAGTACATCCCATGTTAAATCTTTCACCTTAGGCAAAACTATTTGATGCTCAGAGTTTCAAAATGAATTTGAAAAAGGTGACCACTTTGCGTCTTCTGAAGCGCTGTGTGAATTTCCTTAGAATCAGATAGCAGAATGATTCAGAACAAGCTTCAAGCCCAACAGAATGTAGAGAGGAGAAAGACGGGCCACAGTGATAAAAGAGAAGCTCACAGATGAAATATCTGAAGCATCCACTGAAGAGTGGACAGCCATGAATCAGAATCAGTTGCGATGCGCCAGTTTTAGTGTGAGAACCTTTGATATCCTTTGAGCTGCAACAGGCATTTAGATCTTATTGCAACCACTTCTTTTTCCTCCTAATTAAAACCAGAATGCATTCAATACTCTAATGCAAAATGCTCATATAAATTACTTGCATTCTTCTACTTGAGTTGATACGTCAAAACAACTACACATGAAAAGGGACTGCAATATGCTCTGGCAGCCTATGCACAGTGCTCATTGATAAGACAAATATTTCCTGAGATACATGATAAAAAACCAATCCTAAAATCCCTGGTAGGCAGGACAGAGTGTGCAGGCTGCCCACTCAAGCTACCTATTCATCTTGTATGGAACTTATAAACAGTGGGTGACATGGTGCTATATTTTCATGTGGTTTTATTATTAGTTAACAAAACTAGGAACAATATTTGAATAGAAATTCTGTGTTTGGAAAGGTAGGCACTTTTAAGGCACATAGAGCTGACACGCCTCAAGGCTATACCTCATTAGTTTGCTTATGTTGCCTAGCTATATATCTCTGGGAATGGAGTAGGTGCTTTACATACAAATAAAAGATGTGGGCGGAGGAGGAAAGAGGGCTGAATTATTCAGTTTTCTGCCCTGCAGCTTGTGTAATTGTGCGTGCTCTGGCAAAGTGAATGTAAAATACCATAAGCAAGATTTGAGGCTGGTCGAAGTTAGTACAGCCCTGTTGAAGTTGAGAAACATCATGGGCAGCTTCTGTGAAGGCTTAGACCTGCATTATATCCACTGCTGTGAATGAGTCTAAGGAATCAGGTCTGAGGTCCCAGGTCTTGTTTATACATACTAAATAAGCATAGGAAATCAAGGGAGAATGATCTGAAAGCAAAATATTAGTTTGAGTTGTACAGGTTTCTAGACATGTGAGCAGGTAACTGGACTCCACTTAGGCAGATAGACATCAGCTGACTGCTCTTGAAGAGTAGGAAAAATAGCCTTCAGAGAAGAATTCCTGTTCCAAGCCATTAATTGACTCATTTTTTTTGATATTTCATAAGCAATCTAGATTGGGAATAGAACTCTTAGTCAATGTGACAGTGGCATGGGTTAGTGCACAATACAAATGCCAGGAAAATGCATAAAAAACCAAATGCAGTTTCTGAGTTAATTAATTGCTCAGCACTAGTAAAGCAATGTAACCATTTATTAAAATAGACAAGGTTTTGTGTGCAAGTCACAGCTGAATTGCCTACTAATTAAGAAAGAGCTAATACTCATTTAGATAATAGTCTTGTCAATAATTGTGGACAAAAGGAAGAAAAATTTTATTAACTGGAAAAAAATTGAATTGATGACTTCTGGATATTGAAATCTGAAAAAAATTAATGAGCTTGAGAGGTATTGATACTAAATGGTACCAGACACTTCCTGTTGAGTGACTATGTTCTATTAAACATCTGCCAGGACACTTTTATCTCATCACTCATCATTATCACTGGCTATGGTTTTATTGTGTATTTGATAATATACTTAAGGGAATATTTAAATACACTGTGTGGGAGTAAAGAGCATGGGAATAAAAATTTTATTATAATCATTTCTTTGTTTACCTACTGATAGAAATTCCAAACTTCATAATGTGTATAAAGATGCAAATTTGAAGTATCTATAGACATCCTATTTCCAAAACTCAGTGGAGGGATGGTCCAAGCCATAGATGGAATTTGGGCTATATCTGTGAAAGGGCTCAGGTCTCACAGAACAAACTTGGTGATGTGAATGGCTTGCAGAGTGATTCATGATGGCTTTCCTGGGGAGATATGGCAATCCAGAATGAAATACAGAAAGGGGAGCTCCCAGTAGTAATAGTATGTGCAGGGACATTCTGAAAATTATCCTTTCAGTGCTGATGCCACTATCCTATTATGTTTCATGGGCCAGGACCTTGCTTTGTTCTTTCAGAAAATCTGATCAGTATTGGCTCTTTCCATTTACATGACCATCGGTCCCTGTCATGACCATCTTAAAGGATTATTTGTGACTTGTCTGGAAAGTGAGATTTGCCCTTCTCAGCCTTCCAAAAATTTCTTTTTGAGATTTATGCCTTAGAGAACAAATACCTGGGCTTTGCAAGAAGTAGTTCTGAGTTCTTCAGGTCAAACAGGCAAATTGCACAATGTGAGCCAGATGTCACCTTGATTGCAGACATCAGACAGAAAACTTCATAGTTCTTTTTCTGACACATTGCTGCTATCTCCTCTGGCAAAGATTTCACTTTCCTCCATACCAGACAAGTTGGTATGCTTTTCTATAGACCCTAGGGGTAAGCTTTGGCATATCTAATCTTAGAGATCTCTGGTGTAAACTTCAGCTTCTGAGTGAATCATTGAGATTCCCTTTATAGACAAGGAACAGGACTGTCTTGAGCAAAGTCTTACTGTATTGTAAAGCAGATGTGCAAAATAGATTGGATGAATCCTGCCTAAAAATACATATTTCATTCCTCTAGAGAGCTTCAGGTAACTAGCTCAAGATACACTTCTAGAGAGAAGCATGCGTATCAGTGACATCCGTATAAGATAAATACCTCTCTAGAGTTCAAAGTCTCCTACCTCTAAAAGCCATTGAAGGAGGTAACAGAGGGTGAGAAATAGACACTGCTCCTATCTCCTTCAACTTCTCTATCTCAGGCTTCTCCTTTAAAATTCACAGAAATTATACTCAATTATAATCTGTTGTCCTATTGAGATAACCAGAAAATGAGTTGTGTTTTGTTACTGGCCTTTTTGTAAGGATCAGTGTGGAAGCCTGCATGTCTTCTATTTTGGTTTTCTCAAAGGGCTCAAGGAAGTAAATGAATCATTCTAAGTCAGTTGGAGTTAGATCAGCTTTTTTTGGGAAGATTTTTATGTGTTTTGCCTATTCCCCTTTTCTGAAGTTAATTTCTTATATTGTTTGTGTTTCAAACAGTTTCCCCCTTGTAAACTCTGAGCATAGTAGAATCATAGAAAAAATAGTATTCATGTAATTCTTTATTTCTTTGCTTCTCCACATCTGCTGTTCATCTGCATTCTGAGTGTTCTGGGTTTAGGGACTTGTTCCTTGTGGACCTAGTGAGCTCCCAGTTAATTGACCTTGACATTGATCAGTGAGATGTGACCAGTTAACTTGACTCTGAAACATATTTTAGCTGGCAGTTTTAGTTTTCAGCATTTTTAATGGAAAAATGCAATGATACATTGCAAGATGCTGGATGTCTTGGAAACCCATAACATTTACAAAATAAACACCAAATGTAAAGAAATAAACTAGTTGTTGGCAAGTTGTGGCAAAGAGGAGACTTGTTCAAGCTTTGCTTCAAACAGTGGAAGATGCTGACTGTATCATCAAAAAGTTATGGCTGTGTGTGCTGATAGAGGGATTTCAGTCCTGCATGCCTATTCCTACATGGCTTTAGGTTGTTTTTATTCAGGTCTAGGCCAATTTTCAAGAAACTGAAACTGTTCTGTAGGCAGATAGTTCTGCCAAAAAACCCCCAAACAAAATCAAAATAACTCACGGGCCTAATTCAATCTTTACAATTCAGACTTTTTGAAAAATTAATATGTATATCACAATTTCAATTTTCAAGTCCTTTCTGGTGAATACCCATGTCATCACCTGTCAACAATCTCCATGTAACAAAATATATTATTAAAGAGGTTTCACAGATAGCAATCTATAGATATATCATGGATACTCTGGGAAGTGGGAAGTCATTGTTTGTCAAGCTCATTCTAATAAACACTCATTCACTTGCAGTGTCCAAGCTGAGAAATGCAATTTTGTGTGATTGTTTATTTTGCAACTTAATGCTAAATCAGGAGGGAGAGGCCTTTCTTGGCAAGGACTGCAAACGCTTCTGAATCCAGAGATTAAGTCTGCTTGTCTCTGACTGTACTCGATGATTTTTGATTACTAGTGCTGATAAATATAAGGGCTTAACTAATGGTCATAGAGTGAGGATAAAAGAGGTAATTTGCTCAAGGGGCTTAACACTAACATCTTGACAAGAGAATCCTTGGAATGAATTCAGCCATATATTCATGTCACGGCCATCTATTGCTATTTATTATAACTTCAAAACTACACCTCTTTAAATCACAGAATCATCAGTGTTGGAAGAGACCTTCAAGACCATCTTGTTCAACTGTCAACCCAGCACCACCATAATCACCCCTAAACAGTATCCCCAAGTGCCACATCCAGCTGCCTCTTTGAACACTTCCAGAGACAGTGACTCCACCACCTCCCTGGACAACTAATTTCAGTGCCTAAGCCCTCTCAGTGGGAAAAAAAAAATTAAAAATCTAATATCTAATCTGAACCTCCCCTAAGCACAATTTAAGGCTATTTCCTCTTGTTGCTTCACTTAATACCTGTCAGAAGAGACTGACCCCCACCTTGCTACAATGTCTTTTCAGGTGGTTTTAGAGAGAATATAAAGTCCGCCCCTGAGCCTCCTTTCCTCCAGACTAAACACCCCCAGCTCTCTCAGCTGCTTCTCATCAGACTTGTGCTCCAGACCCTTCCCCAGCTCCATTGCCCTTCTGTGGACACGCTCCAGCCCTTCAGTGTCTTTTTTATTGTGAGGATCCCAGAACTGAACACAGGATTCAAGGTGTGGCCTCACCAGTGCTGAGTACAGGGGGGCAATCCCTGCCCTGGTCCTGCTGGCCACACTATTGCTGATCCAGGCCAGGATGCCACTGGCCTTCTTGGCCACCTGGGCACAGCTGGCTCAGGTTCAGCTGCTGTCAAATGGCCCCTCGAAGTCCTTTTCTGCTGGGCAGCTTCCCAGCCACTCTGCCCCCAGGCTGTAGAGTTGCAGGGGGTTGTTGTTACCAAATGTTTTAATAAGTTTTGTCTTGAACAGTATAGAGGATCTATTAAACATTGTTTATATTTATATGAAGACATCCAAGACATTGCTAGGAGGAATGTATTATCCAAAGATGGGAAAAATTGAATTGATGATGATATTATTCTTCATAATTGTAACTATTATCAGGCATAGGTTTACTAAGACTGTGGGGACACAGTCGAAGCTCATGAATTATCCATTGGATTAGAAATGCTAATATTCGGGTCTATTTTGTTTTCCTGTATTTGAGCACATTTATGTTAGATGTGGAAGTTCTTTCAGTCTTGTTAGGTATTTTTATAGAGACCATGTGCATGCCACATGTACATGTGTAGATGTACTAGACCTGTGTACATGTATTAGACCAAATCTAGTAAAACTAATGGCCCCTAAAAGTCTGTGACCAAACATTATGAAATTTTCTTTGATTAAGGAACATGAACAAGCATCAAACTTACAACAAACTTCAATGCAATTCTCTCACAGTTTATTCAGTGTGAGAACAAAACTTTACTAAGTGCTTGAGATTCACTTGGTCTCTGTCTCAGCCTTTGTCTCTCATCAGGTTCATCAAAGCTTTTAGGAGATACAGAAGCTTTTTGAAGAAAAGCAGACTAGGACTGAATTGATAGCAGGATGATACTGGATTTAGATTTTTTTTTTTTTTTCCCCTGGAACCCTGAAGTTTTTTTAAAGCAAAGTACAGTGGCTTTTAACAGAAAAAAAGTATGATCATAGACAGTTTAAAATAGAGCATCTAGACAGGAAAAATAATATTTCTCTTCATTTCCCCAAGCTCTTGAAAGCATCTGGTAGCTGATGAACCTTTCAGTCTAGTGGGGAAGTAGAAGTTCAGTGTTAAACTAGAAATGTCATGCAAGTGTCAGATTCATTATCTTTTGAGGTGTCTCACAGCTTCTACCTACACTCTGGCCGAGCCCTTTTCATGAGATGGGGATGGCTCTGAAAAGCATTGATGTTTTTATTTTTGTTATCAAGAAATTTTCCCTCCCTTTCACTGCTAAGTTAAAAATAAAGACGAGAAAAACTAGCCAAGCAGTCCTCTCTCTCCCCCTAAATCACCCTGATGTTTGTTGTTCCAAACAGGCTTATTTTCCAGCTTTGCCTGGCTGTTTGGTAGGCTGGTAAAGAGATGGAATAATTACTTTTGTAGAGTGAGACTCAAGGAGAAAATATTGAAAACTTCTTTCCGGCTGTTTCCTCTTGGATTGCTGAACTTCTTTCTTTTCAGTGCAGGTATTTGGGTAACTGTTCAGTCAAGCTCTTTCTTAGAGGCCATTTGACAACAGTATAGGGATGTCTCTGCCAGGGTCACCTCACTCCATTTTCACATTTGTCCTAACAGCTTCACCATCCCCCTGTATCTTACTGCAGCTCAAATCTCCATGCAGACTCCCCATAACTGCCTGAATCTCACCTTTATCCCTTTAGGTTTTGTCTACTCCACAAAGCTCCTCCCTGCTATTTCACTCCTGGCTCTTCTTCCTTTATCTTCTGGTTGTCCATATCCCTAGACAGTGAATCACAGAGTCCTAAAGGCTAAGTGAAGTGCAAAAATAGAGTACCTGGATAGTTGCTGCTTTTGGGAATGACTCCAGCCCCAGCAGAGCCTGTTTTTGTACAGTCTCATCATGGACAGTAGGCAGGAGTTGGGTGCTTCATGTCACTCCAGCACATTTGATCCAGGTCTGAAAACAGAGCCTGGCTGGCACTCAACCCTTCTCTGCCCTCCTCCTCCTCTTGCTGCCAGATGCAGTCTTTTTCTTTCTTGAAAGCTACTGATCATCCTCCTTCAGTCCAATGGCCTTCAGGAAAACAGTGGATTTCAGGCATGTGGTCTGAGAAATTCCTTCATTTTCTCATCAGTTTCTGCACTGACTGCAGGAGGGCAACAACACAACTGCACTTTTCTTTTTCAAACAAGGCACCTAGCTGGCAGTGCCCTTAAACACAACCTTTTAGAGAAAGATGCCCCAAGAATAATAAACAGGCTGAAATTATAAATCCATTACTGTCACAGAGCTTACAAGTTCTTAGCTGACTTGCCTGTGCATAGCTGGTTGTTTTCTTTTTGCATAGCAGCACATAATTAAAATATTCATATGCAGATTGCAGCCCATTTAGGGCTGAATCCTGCTAGACGCTGAGCAAAATTTGAACAGTGCTGAGAGATCTCAGCTGCTAAGGAAGAGAGGAGGCTCAAAGTAGTCTGAGTTGGCCAGCATCTGGCAGACTGCCTTAACATTGATTTGTTCTTATGTTAGGATAAAACTGGCAAGGAACAGGAAAGCAGTTTAGGGCTCAATTAACAAACAGACTTTAAAAAATGCATTTCACATTCTGCCTTAGGCTTTGCCTTAGGGGTAGCCCTGTTCACAGAGCTAAGACTAAAAGAGAAAAACTGCTTATATACATAATATCCTGTAAACAGTTATCCCCTCTACAAGGGCAGTTCAAAACATCTCAGTGTCACAGACACTGGTACGAGAATCAATCAGGCTGGTATTAGGTCAAATTATTCAGTAAAACAGCTAAGATTTATTAGTAAAAGGTTTGTTTGTTTTTTTGTTTGTTTAAAGTTTTCATAGTGTTTGAACTGGAAAAAACAAGTAGTCTCTGTTCAATTTGGGCATAAATAAGGCTGGGCTAAAAAGTTACACGGCACAAGGAGACTACTGCTTTGTCCTGGTCATGGAGAGTATTGTGGTGGAAAAAGCAAAGCTTTCCTGCTGTTGGGACATACATTAGATAAAAATGTTATTTATGGCAGTGGCTACGTCTGTCCTGTTGAACTTCACAAATGTGCAGAGGGCCTATGCTGTAACTGTGGGTAGTTTTGACTAACTCACTTGTGTGTTCTTATAAAGGCTTATGTTATGGCAAAGAAGAATTTTTTTTTGAGGAGTGTTTTTGGAAGAACAGTGGAAGTCCTCTCTGCAGAATGACTGTGACTGGGGCCCTTGTACTGCGATCACCTTCTAGGAGCTACTGCCTGGAGAGAGGATGTCCCACTGCTGCTCTCCCTATCTGCAAATCGTCTAGGAGACTGGGGATTTGAAACTCTTCAATGCATTACAATCCTTGCACTCCCTTAAGGGGGTCAATAGCCATACCATCCTTGGCTGAATTTTCTGGGGTTTTGCAGAGGTCTTTGTGCAAAAGTTAAAAGCTAAATCAATAAAATGGCAAGACAAGCACCCATCTGCTTTATCTTGTTAAATTTATTTCTGATTATCTGACTTTATGAGACCTTTTTGCCTCTCTTTCCATTCAAGGCAAATTCAGGTGGTATCAAGAGAGAATAATTCCTTCCAGAGAAAAGTGATTTTCTGTTCGTCTGCATTCTGGTTTTCGATATAGTTTCCCTAAGTTGCTATGGTAGTGTGATAAAGGAGATCTACTTAACCCTTCTATGTTTTTTTTTCATTTTGGAGAGTAGAGAAAGAGTGTGTCTGATCACACCTTTTATTTGTTCCCTTTGGAGAAAGGTGTAGAGAAATATTTCTAAATTAAGCTGATTCAAGATTTCTTACCACTGTAAAAAACCTGATCTTGCTGCCCACAAGATTGAGCTTGGGGCTGCTTACGTTATGGGGAAGAAAGAGATAGTAGAAAGAATATGGGACAAGCTGTTGCACAGTGAGATAATGAGCTTTGGAGAGCCAGGCTTGCTGGTTTTGCTTCTGCAGGAGGAACAGGAAGTAGGGCCGACTTTTGGGAAGGAGGAACACCACCTCTTTTCTTTAGTTAGAGAAGCCACAAGAACCAGCCCCCAGGAGTTTATACAGGCTACCACAATTCTGAGCAACTCAGCCAATCGGCCTCAAAGAAATACAACAATATCACTGCATTCTCTCTTTCTTAACGGGAGCTTCTCTGCTGAACTTAGATGAAAGGCACAACATGGGATGTAGGCTGAGGAATGACAGGTGCCCCTCTGCTGTTCTCTGTTCACTGTTCATGTTCAATTCTGTAACAAGGAGCTGTCTAAGGGTGACAGTAAGAGAAAAAAGCATTCAGCTAGCCTCTTATAAAGATTAGACTAAATACCATATTGGGATGTTTGGGGTTTGTTTTTTTTTTGTGTTTTGTTTTAATTTCGTATCAGCTGCACAACTTGAGGCTTAAAAATAAGGATATGTTATTTTTGTAAGTCTGAAGAGTGCCTTTGAAGGTTAATTTATCATAAGCTTGTAAATGACATGCCTTTGTCTTGAAAAGTTGAATAATGGCCATAAACAAGTACAGGATCTCCTAATTGTATCCAAGTGGTAGTAAATGATATAAGTATATAAAATGCTTTAATAAATAGCATGAGTAACTAGTTCTTAAAGCAAACTTCTTTTGCAATCAGACAGTGCTTTTTTATATTCATTCTTGCTAGGGAATTGAAACTACAGTTTTATCTACATTATGTAAATTCAGTTTTGCAATGGAAGTTTAATTTTATTTTTTAAAGATATATGATATGAAAAATACTAGAGTATTTAAAATTTCCCCTTGAAAAGTCATTCATATTTTAAAGAGCAGTCACTATTAAATATTACACTTGGTTAAAGATGGATAGTAGTTTTTTCATCTTTGCTGAGACTGGATTTTTCCCTGCAGTCCAGAATACTTGAGTGCTTTGTCTTCTTTGGGGGATGAAGTCCTTAATTTTCTTACTATGATATATATTAATGTGGCACCTGCTGCTGTTCTTGGAAGTCTTGGAAGGCTTATTCACAATCTTGTTTTAAACACAAATCAAATAACAGGGGTATGCCTAATTTTTTTTCTCAGGTCTGTTTCATTGTCTACCCCTATCATTTCATACCTTAAGGTGACAGGGCATGAAATTGTCTACCAATTTGCTTGTGTGGTACCTGGTAGACCTGAATTCAAGTGGAATCCCTCAGTATTATGTTCATCATAATGTCAGAAAAACGAGACCAACTCGCTTCTGTAAAACCAAAAGGTGTTTTATTGGTAACAGAAGCGAAAGAAAACAAAGCGGGATCCTTAAAAGAAAAGCTGGTAAGAATCCGGGAACGCGGGGGATTAGCCGCCTGGGCCACCGGACGGCGGCCCAAGACGGGGAGCTTGACGGCTCCGAGGGTTGATCTTAGATAAGCCAAGGTCAAAGGAGTTCAAAATTATGCGAGTCTTTTAAAAGAGATGGAGGCCCGGCTCCTCGGCACCGGGCTTCTGTACCGCTATCCGGCAAAAAGCGTCGCTCCACCCCGTGCAAGCCCTTTTATAGGGCCTTGGCTCCACCTCTAGGGGTTTTTCTGATTGGTGGTACTTGCAATGAGGTCACCTTTCCCTGCCAATAGACGACAACGGCGGGAAAGGGCCTCATTATTATGCTCGTTTCCATGGAGCCGAGTTGCAGGGGTGGGCTGTGTGGTGTTATTTTTAGAAAGTGGCAGTTATGAAGCCCTGCTAAGTGAGCCTGACCTTAGAACTTATATTTGAAATTAAGCATAATAAAACATAATTTAAACAATTAAAATGGGGTTTTCAGGGTTTACAATAAATTGGAACATGTATAAGCATTGTATTAAATATATTAAACCTTTAAAAGCACTTCTTTAAAACTTCTTTTAACTTGGAACACTTAGAACTGGGATAAAGCACACCGAACATTAAAACTCCTTGAAGAACCGGTATTAAACGTACAGAGCATCAGAAATCCTTTAAAGGGAACTGGTATGAACGTGCAACACTTTAAAATTCTTAGAAAAAGCAGGGAAACTGACCACCCCATGGGAATTCTCGGGGTCAGCTGTGTCTGGCTGGAGTGGTCAGGGGAACAAGGCCACTCCATAGGGTTGCCCGGGGTCGGCTTGTGGAGACTGGAGTGGCTTTTTAATATTTTAATAGCAACTTCTAATAAACTTAATTTTTAATAACTTATAACTTTCATAACTTTAATTGATTAATAAGTCACAGGTAGACAATTAGGGTGCAAAAGCCAATTTTTGGGTTGTGTGAATGACAAATCCCCCCTTTTCTGTTTTTGGAGAGGGATTTGGCTTTTGCACTAATTGTCTCAGATGAAAGTGGTAAGTTCTTCCGGAATTGTGTTAGGTTGCTGAAAACTGGATAGCAATTCTTTAGTTTTTCAGGAGACTAAAACACGTCTGGATCTTTTGGGAACCACCAGCTTTTGTGTCCGTCAGTGACCATATAGCGCTTGCATGTTGTTTCTCCGACTTCCTCAGTAAATCGGGGTCCCTTTCTCCAAATGCATTCTTCCCCAATAACCGTGTTCCCTAACAGCCAAATATCATTGTCCTTTTGGGTTGTTGGAGAGATCTCGGTTAATTTTAGAAATTCGAGGGGTCCAATACTGACCCCTCGCCAAGGCCAAGTTTCCGAGGTTAAGGTCCCTCCGCAAACCCAGCAGTTGGTTAACTTTAGTTGTCAGCTAATCCGTTCAGCCAAATTAATGAACAAATTTTTATCAGCATCAAGCGGATTAGCCTCTTTTT
>VZTE01004108.1:2150502-2186995 GCA_013397775.1 Eulacestoma nigropectus | reverse complement strand
CACTGCGGCAACCCAGGCTCCAATATATCCTGCTTCTGCCTCCACTCCACCCGAAATAACATTAAGAACCACTACTGGCACCTCGGCTGTGCTCACAACCACTCTTCCTCAGTCTGGAAGTACCACAGGTGTTGCAAAAATTCTTACAAAATCCTTTTCTTCTACTGTAGAAAATATCGCTACCACGGTTTTCTCCGGCACCAGTGTTAGCCAAGGTACGTAATTGTGTACTTCTTAAAAGTTTACTATCAGCTTTTTCATTACAACAACATTTGTATTTTTGTGTCCTGTGGCTTATTCCCCTAAACCAATCTGTGATTCTCTGATTATGTGACCATTTATATTCCTTAAACACATAAACCAATTTTTAATCAATCTGCCCCTCTGTTACTAGTATCTTTGTTTGACTGCTGGGTTAGCTTCATAGTATTAATTCTTACTTCAACAGAGAAAGTTGAAACCTTTGAAAATCTTAGAGGTAAGTCTCATAAGATTTTTCAAAGGCCGGATGTTATTCAATGTATAATGAAAAAATTTACACAATCTCCACTTATGAATAGGTCAAACATTTGAATGCAACAAAAATGTTCACTTGGTTTGCCAGAATGTTGAAAAGACCTCTTCAATATGTTAAAATTATTAGATCAAAATCCTGTGCCTGCAATCTAAATTATTACTTGTGCTCAACAGTAGCTTCGACTGGTACATCACAATCAAGTCATGTTACAACAAGCACTCCTGCAACCTTCAGTTCTTCCACCAGCACATCCGTTACGTCTAGCAAAATACCTCCATGCTTTTGTCATGTGTTTGAAACTTTATTTTCTCCTGGTAAGTGTCTTACATTATGATTATAAAAAATTTCATAACCAATATAAACCCTTAAGACTCTATTCAATTCAAGATAACCACTCAAAATCATCTAAACATGGAACTTTTTATACATGAATACACTTCATATTTTCACAATATTTTCTTGGTTTTCCTCCTTAAGTATTTTCATTCTTGTAATTTCTCCTCCAATTTCCATCTACAGGGGAAGTGGTATACAACAGAACAGATAGAGCTGGCTGTAATTTTTATGCACTTTGCAGCAAGGAATGTGAGATTGAGCCATTCCAGGGGCCGTGTCCTTTAACAACTCCCGTTCCTTCAGTCGCCTCCTCAACTACACCACAAGCTGCCTCACCAACCACAGCAACAACCCTCACAACTTCAGTAGAAAGAAACTGTACTGATGTCAATCCTCCACGAAAGGTGGTTCCCCTCCCTACTTTCTAATACACCACTGTTGCAAAATCAGATCAATTTTTAACAGCCAATTCAAATCAACTTTTATGTATCTCAATGACAAAGTTGGTTGTGTAACAAATGACCTAATAGCACACAATTATTTAACCTGGCATTACCAGACTTTTAAATAATCTCTAAGTGGAAAAACTCACTAAGACCATGGCAGAGACTTCTATTTTTAATAAAAGTCATTTAAATTTCATAGAAATAAGTAGACTAGTCATGAAATATAAAATACCATTTCTTTTTATGCAGAAGAAAATTCTGTGGTTGTTCTCAGCATACCTGCTCTTAAATTGTGTGCTAAAATAACTCTAATCTGAATTTCCTACTAATTTTGAGAGTGTATCTTAAATTAAAACTGAACAACTAGGGTGAAAGAGGATTTAAAAATAAATAATTTACATATTTTCAGCCTGGAGAGGAGTGGATAAATGAATGCCAGAAGTGTGTCTGTGACTCCCTCACTGCTACTGTGCAATGCCAGCCGCTCCCATGCCAAACAGCTCAGCAAACAATTTGTGACCTAGGATTTGTTTCCATGGCTGTACTACCACAGAAACACCCATGCTGTCCTGAATTTGAATGCCGTAAGTATTAAAAATAGTTGTACAAATACCACACCATACACTCCAGTAAATTACATTTGCACTTCCGTTAATATCTAAGGAAGTTCTTCATGTATCACAATAACAGCAAAACCTTCCTTAAGTTGTTCTGTCTCAGTGAACACACAACAATTTTTGGCTAACATGCATTAAAGGTTTGTTTAAAAAAAATAATGTTATTTTCAATTAACTTCAACAAGAGAATGGGTGGGAGAGCAGAATAATATTTTGAACATTCACTGGTCTATGTAGCTCAGCTATCTATTTACCTGTAATCATAAATGTTATCAATGCATCTTTTTCATGTTAATAATGTAACACTGGAGCACAATAACATTAGCCTAAATGCAACTAAACTAAGATGCATAAACATAGGAATAAGCCAGTAAAAAGCTTAACTGTTAACTACAAGACCAAGTAACAAGAAGCAAAAATAGAAAGTGAATTTTAATCAGTAACTGAATTGTCAGTGTAGGAAAAGTAATAATTATACTTATGCTCTTGCCAGATGCTCATGAAAATTAAAAAATCCTACAGTTATATTAGTTTATTTATAAACATACACTTTTATATACATATATTTATGTACGTATACTTCTGCAAAAGAATAAGAAGAAAAAAAGTACCCATAAATTATGCCTGAAAAAGGAAAGTCAAAACAAAGGAACAGGCAAATTTGAAGCATTTCTGTGAAAGACATAAATGGGTTCTGCCATGTTGTCAAATTTATATTACCACAGTAGGAATATCTTTTTCCTATGGAGTCAATCTTCCATACAAGCCATGTTCTGAAAAGTTCTGAACTCCTAGGGTTCAAAGAGGAAACAACTAATTTAATTTGAACCGAACCAGATATTGAAACGGCAAAAAAGGGATTTTTCAGGCATAGCTTGAGTTTGAAGCCATCCCTCTCCAACTCTTCCAGCTAATTTTAATGATGAAATTTTACTTAAACATTCAGCTACACTACATATGAAGTCTAAGCATGTAGGGGGATTGAATTAGTTTTCCATACTCTCTGTGTTACTAACAAAACCTAATAACATCTTGACTTCTCAGGAAGTCTCACAATTTGAGATATTCTGGAATTAATTTTTTGTTTTGTTTTTCAGAACCAATACCTGACGTCTGTGTGATTAACGGAACATTGTACACGGTGAGAATGATATAGCAGTATATCACTGGAATAGAAAAGTACATCCTTTCTACCAAAATAAGTTCTTCTCCCAGTACATGTTTTTTGGGGTTTGGGGGTTTTTCTCTCTAGCCCTTAATTGGAAGTTGTTTGGGTATTTTCATGTCACAATCAAATTTGTCACAGAAGTGTTCCTTAACATGTAATATAAAACAAGAATGTACCATTTTTAGTGATGTACTTTCTTTTTAAGCTTCCTCCCACTTCTATAATTAATGACTTTGCCAGACAATCTGATGAATAGCCCAAACTCAATCGCTCTTTGAAATAAGCCCAGAGAACCTTAAAAAAACAAAGCTAACATTTTTGATTTGACACCTAAACTTTTTTGCTAAAATTGGTACTTAGGTCATTAACTCATAATTTAAATATTAGTGCTGGAGCCTTTGGGAATCCATTTCAGAAAGACTAAAATCCATATGTGACTTTATATCTCTGCTTATGTATCTGCATATGTAAGGGCTTATTTTAATCTCTGTTTTTAAATTATAATTGTTTACAACCACTGAACATAACTTATAGAGAAAAAATATTCTTAAATGGAGCATTGAAAAGCTGGTAAAATAATTACACGGTACAAACCAGTCTTAACTTAATTTCATTAATTTACTGCTCATTTTTACATTGCTTCATTTAGTTTCCTCTTAATGTGAGCTTTCCTGCAAGGCATGAAGCCAAAAAACTCTATGTTCAAAGAGAATTTGAGAACTCAGTCGTCCTTGCATTTCAGCAACCTTAATGGTTCTCAGCAAAGCTTTCAACTCTGCCTTTATATTATGTAGAAACTGTTGGCATTTGAATGTTTTTTGGGTTTTTTTTTTCTGTCTTGCAGGTTGGAAAGTCAGTAGTCATTGATTCATGTAAGAAGTGTACCTGCAGTTCTGAGAAAGACCCAGAGACTAAGGCAAACATTATGCATTGTGAAACAGTTCAGTGTGAGACCTCTTGCCCGCTGGTGAGTTCAGGTTCTCTAGGCGGCCCAGTCAGCTACAGCAAGACCAGAATTTTCCATCACCAACTAAACATACTTTATTTTTCTTCTCCTCTTTCTGAGTAGGGCTACCAATACATGATTGAGGAAGGAGAGTGCTGCGGGAAGTGTATTGAAGTAGCTTGCAAAGTCAAACTCAGTAACAACACTGTTCATGTCCTCAATGTAAGTATTCTTTTCATTTTCAGAGCTCTCTGTTATCCCATGCAAGTTAGAGAACCTAGGGGTCAACTCATGTCCCTTACTAGTAAAGATAAAACACTGAAATTACTCTGAAAAACAATGTATCAGCTTTCTGAGTTGAATGTTATTTGGAATCAAAGTCTTGATTTTTGTGGCTAATGGAGCAATGGTTTCTAATTTATGGTCTAAGCGTTCAGAGCCAGGATTTAAACTTTCAAGCTAGCTACACTTTGCAGAATTTCATTTTTGCCACTTGAAAGAAGTTCAGAAGCATCTGAGAATCTTTGAGGAGTGAGAACTTAATTAGCTCTGACATACTTGATTACAATGAAAAAAAACAACTTTTGCTTTTCTTATAAAATCTTAGGTTAATGAGATCCTGCCACTCGATCAATGCAGCCATCACAAATGTGAAAAAATTGAAGATCAGTTTGTTGCAGTCCAAACCAAGAAAGTATGCCCTGAGTACGACCCTGGAGAATGCGATCCTGTAAGTTTTAATCAATTTTTCACTGACTGAATTCAGTTTAAATGAACAAGGAGGGACAAGAAAGAATACAACAAATCACTTTCACTGAAGTTGCAGGAATGTCTTAAGAATGAAACTAGGCTTGCTGTATGATTAATAATAAGAAAAGCATAGTCTTTTTTATGAGGCTACAAGAATTCAAGACTCCTATGGTGAGGACAGTAAGTCATCCATTGTTTCATTCAGGGTTCATCACAGAGAAGCCTTCTGCCCAGTACCAGTACTGCTAACTCATATTCTTACTCATGATTGTCATCTGTGCACTAACACAAATCCTCCTTCTTTACTTTTACAAAGGAGGAAGCAGAGACGACTACTGATGGCTGCTGCAAAATATGTAAACGTAAGTAATGCTGTGTTTATGTGTTCTGCCGGAAGAGCCCTCTATTCAGCTTGTAACTATCTTTAAGTGGATGGAAGGATTCTTCACTAACCCTGTTTTCACATAGTCTATTTACGAAGACCCTGTGTTTCACTACTGATTAAAAAGAAAAGTGCAATTTCTTTTTTCCTTATACGGAATACCACAAATCAAACCAGCAGTGCTCAGGCCTCTGCATTATCTTCCAAAGGCCCTTGACAGCTGAAATCAAAGAATAATCTGACAACTCCATATACATTACACAGTACCCACCCCATCACGTACTGCAGATTCTCAGTAATCAGATATCAAGCACTTTGAAACTGGTTTAGCATTCCTTTAGTTCTGAACTAGAGAACTGAAGTATATTTTCTCTCCTCCTCCCTTTCTATGAAGCTAAAAACTGCAAGCCTTACAGCAAGAAAACTGTGATCCGCCATGCTGACTGTGAGTCTTCTGAACCTGTTGAGCTGTCATACTGTGAAGGAACTTGTCCTGGCTCCTCAATGTAAGTTCTAAAAATTAATTTAACATCTCTATGGCTTCCTTTATACTGGTCTGTCAAGCTAATTTATCACCCAAGGGTACTGAGGGAGCTGGAGAAAGTGCTCATCAAGCCACTTTCAATCATTTATGAGCAGTCTGGTTAACCATGGAGGTCTCGATTGACTAGAGGTCAGCAAATTAGATGCCCATCTATAAGAAAGGTTGGAGAGAGGATCCAGGGAACTACAGGCCTGTCAGCCTGACCTTGGTGCCAGGGAAGGACATGGAACAGATTATCTTGAGTGTGATCAGAGAGTACATGCAGGGTAAACAGGGGATCAGGCCCAGCCAGCATGGGTTTGGGAAAGGCAGCTGCTGCCTGACAAACCTGACCTCCTTCTATGACAGGGTGACCCACTTAAGGACGAGGAAAAGGCTGTGGACATTGTCTACCCAGACTTTTGTAAAGCCTTTGACAGCATTTTCCTCAGCATTCTCCTGGAGAAGCTGGGAGCTCATAGCTTGGACACGTGAACTGTGTAAAAAACTGGCTGGATGGGTGTTGAGTGGAGTTACCTCCAGCTGGGAGCCAGTCACCAGTGGTGTTCCCTGGGGCTCAGCATTGCAGCCAGTCCTGTTTTATATCTTTATCCATGATCTGGACTAGGGGATCAAGCACTCCTTCAGTGAATTTGCAGGTAACACCAAGACGGGTGTTAGTGTTGATCTGCTGGAGGGCAGGAAGGCTCTGTGGAGGGATCTGGACAGGTTGGATTGATGGGCCGAGGCCAATTGTATGAGGTTCAATAGGGCCAAATGCTGGGTCTTTCAGTCACAACAACCCCAAACAGTGCTACAGGCTGGGGCAGAGGGACTGGGAAGCTGCCAAGCACAAAATGACCTGGGGGTGCTGGTGACAGCAGCTGACCATGAGCCAGCACTGCCCAGCTGGCCAAGAAGACCAGGAACATCCTGGCCTGTATCAGCAATCGTAAGGCCATCAGGACCAGGACAATGACTTGTACTTGGCCCTGGTGAGGCCATACCTTGGAGTCCTATGTTTAGTTCTGGGCCTCTCACTGAAAGAAAGACATTGAGGTGCCAGAGCATGTCCGGAGAGGGGCAACAGAGCTGGGGAAGGGCCTGGAGCACAAGGCTGGAAGAGTAGATGAAGGAATGGGAGGTGTTTAACCTGGAGAAAAGGAGGCTCAGGGGAGACCTTCACACTCTCTACAACTGCATGAAAGGAAGGTGTAGTGAGGTGGGGGTTGATCTCTTCTCCCAGCTAACAAGTGAAAGGATGAGAGAAAATGGCTTCAAGTTGCAGCAGGAGAGGTTTAGATTGGAGATTAGGAAATATTTCTTCTCTGAAATGGTTGACAAGCACTGGAACAAGTCGCCCAGGGAAGCAGTTGAGTCACCAGCCCAGCAAGTATTTAAAAGACATGCAGGTGTGGCACTTAAGAGATAGAGTATAGTGGTGGACTTAGCAGTGCTGGGTTAATGCTTAGACTTGAGGATCTGAAAGGTCTGTTCCAACCTACTTGATTCTGTGAGCACAGAATAGCAGTGAAGTTAATATGTTTATATGATTCCACTGAATTGAATCAGATTCAATGGAAGCAAGAAAATTTTCACTTTTGAAGACAAGAGGTAATGAAAATCATATTCATAAGCGCATGTGAGAGGGAGGAAAAGAGGATGTAAAAAAAAAAAACCAACAAAACAAAACCAAACACTCGCAAAACAAAAATCACTGAGGGGGTTCTGTCAACTTTTACTGAGATGCATTTTTTTTTTCCTGGCGGAACACAGGTACTCTCTTGAAGCAAACCAGATGGAACACAAGTGTGGTTGCTGCCAGGAACTCAGCACCCAAACAAGAGAGGTGACCCTGACTTGCCAAAATGGAACCAGCATAAATTATAACTATCTCTATGTGGAAAACTGCCAGTGTGTGAATGCTTGCTCTTCACAAACCTCTGCAGCACATGACTCCCAAATCCCACAGTCTGTGAAATATGGCTCCCAACTGCAACAGGCTGTATCACTTGGTTCCAAATGGCAACTGAGCTGAAGATAGGATCATTGGAGAAAGAAAGCAGAGACCCTAGGGAAGCTGGAATGATGTCTTCCCCAGAAAAACTTGTGTTCCTTCTTTAACATTCTTTTTTCATTTCTTATTTGTAAAAATAATTAAAAAAAAGTCAATTAAATTGTAGTGTTTGAGGTTTTTTTTTAAGTGTTGTATTGAAGAGAAAAAACAGATGACTGTGCAAAATACCTTGTGTAACTTACAGAAATACGCAAACACATACTTGATCACAAAACCTGTATTTGGGGTAAAAAAGAATTAAGGGGTCTAAAAAATAAAGCAAGAAACCATTGCAGCTACATTGCACTTCTTTATCCTAGGGAAAGCTTTATGGCATATCCTTTTTTATAGACATAATGGTCCTAACACATCTCAGTGACAAGGGACAAAGCTGTTTTATTTGCTCAATAAAACTTTCAGTACTTTTCAAGTACGGTGACTGTCCAATACCCATCTTCATTATCTAAATGACAGAGAGTCCAATGAATGGCATCAGGAAGTTTTCTGACTCAGAAGGGTATATTCTCTAGCAGCATATGGGAATACAGCCCTCTTCCTGGACTAGGTAAAATTCCCTCACCCATGTCCAAATAGCTCTTCCCACTGGCATAAAAGGTACAAAGACAAAAAAACCCCCCTCTTACTTGCTCACTTCCAGCTCCTTTAGTTTGTTTCTCATACTGTGTGCATTGTATGTATTCCAAATGTGCTCCAGCATACTCACACATCATAGAGCAGTGTGAAGGATCTTGCTGCCACTCCATCCCTCAAACACTGCTGTGTGGCCACCACGCTTATGTCCAGCAAGCTTGGGTTTAGCCCTTTTCCCCTTCTATCCAGTATAAAGCTCTTTCAATGAGCACTGCACCCCTGTGCAAAGATCTTTTTCTCAATTTGAGAGAGGTATACCCCAGCTGTTGCCACCAAGAATTGATCTGCTGGTTCTTCTTGTTTCTTCCATCACCATTCCCTGCAACTGGAAGGATAAAGGAGAACACTACTCATGCTCCTGATCCCAGAGCAATCAGGTGTCCCAAGGCCCTGAAATCCTTTCTGATCATCCTTGGCCTTCATATTTCAAACTTCATCATTGCCTACATGAGAAAGCAATAATGGGTAATAATCCAAGAGCTGTACCAGAGCTGAAAGTTTCCTCCACATCTCTAACCCAGGCCTCAGGGAAGCAGAAGACTTCCCTAAGAACTGGGCCTTGGCAGGAAATTGGACCTTCTGTTTCCCTCACTGGAGGGTCTCCTATGCCAATACCTCATCTTTCTTTCTTTCTGGAAGCAGTTTGGACCTAGTGCATAGGGGAACTTAACCTTGGCGAGTCTTCAAACAGATGAACCATCATCCTCATGGTTTGGCTTCCACTCGCAGAGGATAGTACCTATCACACAAGGGCACCTGGGAATGTGAGGTAGTCACAGAAGAGTGTCCTGGCTGCACCAGGCAGGAATTTGGCACCATTCCCTCCATTACGTACTCTTTTACAACTACTTAAGAGAACAATTTAAAAAATAGCATTAAGCATTTCAAATCAACCTGAATACTCCACATTCAGCTGATGACTATTACAAAGGTTACAAATTTAAGGCAGAAAAACATTGTCCTGTGAATGAGTGTTAAGTTCCTGAAAATCCATAAAGAAACATGTACAGAAGAGACATGGAAAGCGTACTTTTTCACTCATTGGGGTTATTTTATAATTGGAGATAATTTTAAAATAAATTGAATCATCCTTCATTCTCTTTCATTTTCATCTCATTTTAAATACTTTAAATTTATAAAAGTTGTCCATTTTTATCTAGTACACTGAAATGTTTTAAAAACATGTTCTAAGTGAACTCTTTGAATACTTCAAACAGTAGTACTTTCATAGTTCTCCCATCCATGGAAACACAGATGTAGCTAAGATAATTTTCACTCTACTTGCTTTCCATAAATTCACTTTTCCCGTTTATATGCAAATTTTCCTTCAAAAGTTATGGTACAACCTAAGTATAGTCTATTTGTTCTTACAAAATTAATTATGCTTTTTGGCAAGATAGTAAAGAAAATACTTCTAAAATATACTGCTGCATGAAAACACATTAACTTGGGTTTCTGACTAAGCTTCCTGAGGATCTAGAAGAGAAAGCTCAAGTCTTCAGTAGGCTACAACTCAAAACTGCAGAGAAGATTGCTAACATGGGTTTTCATTTTTCCTTCCTATTCTAAGAAAACACGTATTTGCATTTCTCCTAGATGCCCTGCTCACACTGATGTTCTGAAATGTTTTAATAATTCAAAATACACTGATTTCTCTTTGCACCCCCACACATCATCACTGATTAATTCTGAAATGAAAAAGCTAATAAAAATACAAAATGCTAAACAGATGCTTCAGCAGCCACAAGAACACCATCATTCGTTTAAAGTAAACCGCTTCTTGCTCTTCCTATCTCTCACAGCAAAATGGAGAAATGTGAAAGCAAACTGTAACCTCTGAAGACAAATTGGGATAGAAACTGATACTCAAGAGCTAGAAAAAAGCACAATTTGAACACAGTCTTATTTCATAGTAGGTACTCAATACATTAAGGAAATGAAGAAAATTCAGCTGTGAAAGCTTCCTCTCAACTATCATTTGTAAAAAAAATTAAGTCTTGATTAGAAAAAAAAGCACAGTATGAATGGAAAGTAAACCCCAAAATGTTAGCTTGATAATACAGTAATACTTCAGACTAGATGTTGGCTAATAATAACAATTATCACTGAGCATGGTAATGCTGTTAAGTGAGAAAGAGGGCCCCAGATAGCTTTGCCACCACAGTACCAGAACAAGATGCTATGTAAACCAAATCTTTCAAATTTATTTATAATATATTAGCAGATAAAGGCAGCTCTTTTTGTAGCTGGAATAGCACACAAGGTCTATTTCTTAACTCTTCACTTGGACACTAATCTCATCCAGAGTCCTCAATCCTTCAAACTGCAGCATTCCTTCCATACCCACACACTCTTCTTCCCTCCTCCCTTGCCCTCCAATGCTGCTGTCCTTCAAACAATGCAGTGTCACTACTGCCTCCTTCTGTCCTCCAGACCTGCAACACGGACTATTTCCTTGAGAAAGTAGCCCCTAGAAGAGTCAGAAAGAGGCACCTACCTGCTGAGGAATTTTCAAAGTACTTTTGATCATTTACTGTTACTATTCCCACCAGACGGTCACATTAAGAATCAGTGTAACCGGCCAACCAATGTTCAACACTAAAAAAAAGACAGTAACTGATACATGAATTCTAGATTGGTCTATAGACAAGGACTCACATTGTGGTGCTCTCCAACAGAGACATAATACACTTTCATTCAGATGATACATTTATTAAATTAGAATGAAAAAGTTAATGTACTTTAGAGTGCAAGAAACATATTTGGACACTGGAGCTCAATACAGAGAAACAATGTCTTCAGAGTAATTACAGCAAAATACATCCTCTGTACGGTATTACATATCAACCAAACAGGCAATAACGTTTATAAGGGGGGAAAAAACCCATTCAGTTCCATCAGCTGATGCAAAGAGCAGTAGAGAAGTTGCAAGGATCTAGCTAGACAAAAAATGTTCCTACCTTTAGCAAGTTGAGGGTCTTGGCAGGACTCACTATACTGAGAGCACTAACTTTTAGCAGATGCCTGTCTTATACAGCTTGCTTTGGCTCCAAGCTGCTGGAAGCTGTTGAGCAGAGGAGCAGCATCAAACACAGTATTATTACTCCATTAGCATATTCTCAAAAGTTACAATCATGACTGACTATTTGTTTTTTTAAAGAAAGAAAGACTTTCAGTTCCAATATCTTAATTTCACAGACCCTAAAGTAAGTAAACACTCCTGCGTTTTTTCATCTCTCTCCAATTCAAACCTAACAACAAACAGCTTAACTGGAAGGATATGTATGCTGAAAAGCTGAGCAGGCTTATGATTTTGTTCAACAAGAGAAAGTAGTACATCTTGATGTAAGAATTTCATTTCTAATGCTTAATTAAATAAAGACAAAAAAATCCACAGAACAATATTTAAGTATAGTGTAAGATAATGAAATCCATCTACTGGCCATACTGCTCCTACATATCCCATTTTCAACTCATACGTGTACCTTGTTTTGCACAACATTTGCCTAGGAAAAAAATACACACCAAAAATATATCTAAGAACAAGAGTCTCCCTCAGAGGGCAAGAGCCCAGTTTATGACTAAACCTGGCTAGCTTAACTTTTGCACTTACTCCTCCTGGCAGCTAGAACTGAAAGGTGGTTTTGTTCCGTGCTTGAAATGGAGCTGTAATAGGATGCAGTACAATTTACCAGCCATTAAGTTGAACCATGACCACTTGCGTTTATGAAAAGCTGTATTATGAATCCCACCATTTTAATATAAAAATTTAAATATGTACATTTTCCCTGAATTGTCCATCCCTAGCAATTCATGCTATCTGTGTAAAAGTTAGAGCACGGGACTCTTCCTGGAGGTATCTAAGCATTAAATCCTTACCAACATTTATCCTTTTGGGTCATGGTGTCACAAAACACTGTGCTATGAAGACCAAATGCCTCTATACCTACTCAATCACAAAATTTACCATGATTGTAGGGAAGGGGCAAGAGTAGTTTCTTGAAGAATACCCATTTAACTTTAGAAAACAAAGTGTGGCAATTCTACAACTACAGCACACAGAAACTATAGCCTTGAATTTCATTATTCAAAACCCAATTGGAGGATGTTTAAAGACACTTATGCTTTCAATGGGAAATTTAAGATGTTAAGGGATTCGTAACAAAACTTAAAACTGTACACTGTGAAAGACAGCTTTAAAAGGTCAGAAACTGGGATGATTTTTGGTGCGTATTTTAAAAGTTTCAGTATTACTTTTAATGATAAAAAAATAAATATTCATGCTCTACCGCCAGTGCTACCTAAAGGCTACTTGGATGTAGGTTGTGGGGAAGGGGGGAAAATAAAATCAGCTTTCCATCAGATAACAAAGAAAATACTTTGGGCATAGGACATGAAATAAAGTATGGAGAAGAGAATATGGGTCGTTACTCCCTATTCCAAACCTGGCTTTAATGTTCTCATGAATCACTCAAGAGCATAGAATTCAAGTGTACATTCATTTCAACTCTTGAAAATATAAAGGTCTATGGCTATTGTAGAAAGTATTTGAAATCAAACATTAAAGAGACAAAACAGCAACATTGCACATCACTGGAAAAATAAATTGGTGCATACTATTTAAAGTGCATTACTTTACAAAAACAGACACTGCAGAAATTCATCCAACAGGTGTAACTGGTGCATACTGTATGATTCTGCAGCTCCAAAATCAACTCTTATTTGAAAAAATTACACTAACAATAAATACAAACACCTCCTCTGAGGACCAGACTGTAACTCAGATATGTTAAATTGTCTCTCACAAAGAATTTTATTTCCATCTGCATCAAATAATAATAAATTGACTACAGCAGCTGTAGTCTAACAAGTCACTGAGTAATTAATAATGCCGTTCTAAGACCCTGAAGCTACTTTTCGTGCTTATTTCTTATTACAGGAAAAATACAATCATTTTCCCACTAATGTAAAGCAATAACTTCACTGAGACATAGGTATAAAGAAAGAAGCCTTATAACCAGATCATAGATTTCTGCTTTTAAATGTAAGATAACATCTTAAATAATTCTTTACGGCTTCAATCATTTTCCAGGTATAAGTATCTTTCCTTCTGCACTTATCCTTTGAAATAGCCATGGGAATGCAGAAGTAGTAGTTAGAGTGCAATTAACTGTGGGAGCACATTAGGGCTTAGTCCTGTTCTCTGCTACAGCAATACATACTGTATGAGTTAAAAGTTACCTCCTAAGATATTACAGATACATAACAATACTATGTGGGAGGATAAAGCCCCAAATGCACACCAGAAAATATATTGCTTTGGTGCCCAATGACTAGGTTGAATAGAAGATACCCATTACAAATACCAACAGCACAGCCTAAGAAATTTAGCTTATTAAATTAAAAATCTTCCATCTAAAAGGTGTGAATATATAATAGTAATAACTAAACACCACAGGATAAGAAAGGGTTTCTCCTTTAATTTCTGGCAAAAATAGGCTGCTTGCTGAAACCTAAATACTTTTAACCAATCAGTTGTGTTTAAAAAGCAAACCTTCCATGGAAATATTTTTTTCCCAATCTAACAAACACTAGTAAATCCTGTACTGCATAGAGTTACTTTGTAAGAGCAAGTTTATGAAAAGGGGGAGAGAAAGAAACAAAACAGCATTATTCCCCACCCTATCAGAATACAGCCACCCAGGGCACAGCTGATAGCAAAGATGCTTCACTGCTCTATTGTAGGACAGAAGCTAAATTGAGTATGTACAGACTGAGAAAGAAAGAGAAAAAGATCAAATGTCCAAGAAGAAAAGGGATATAATCTGTCACACACGATGCACTAACAGAAAGCTGTTGGGAAATTCTTCCTCTAGCTAAATCCCTGGCTTGGCAAGTAAAAATAAGTGGCATCAAGGATGGGAACTACGTGGGAAGTGGGCATCTACGATTCTTCAGCCATCTGAAGTAAGGAGTTGATAGCTGCATCCTTGTTCCCCCTCTGGGCTTCTAGCACTGAGCGGATTACTTCCCTGTCCATGTTGGGAAACATGTCCTGGATAGATTTCAGGTCCTCTTCATTACACAGGTGCTGAGGGTTGACCGCAGGAGGTGGTATTGCCACTGGTACCATGCCTGGATTACAGACTGCAGGCATCCCTACATGTTAAAAACAGAAGAAGAAAAGGCACAAAACATACATGAGCAGGGGGAGGAAGAAAAAAGAAAAACCCCACAACAAAAAACCCCAGTGATTCTGAAGACGAATGCAGCTCTTGACTTGTCCCAAACCACCAACTTCAGCATTTATTTATTTTAACATGCACTCCAGAGGAGGAAAAAGATTGCAGAGATTATACCTACATTGCTGCAACTGGAAAACATTTTTCTGGAACAGATTGTCTCCCCAAAGTTATATTCCAGAAGTTATAAACTACAGTATGGCAACAGGTACTGTTCAAAATCGGGTACAATTTGTATAAGCAGGTTCACACATAATTCACTAACCAAACACTAAGCTCGTCACAGAAAGGTGTGGCTGGTTTTCCCCACCTCATATTTTAGTTCCCAGTGTATTTATGCTGTGATGAAAAAAAATGGTTTTACATCAGAAATATACATAGCTGATATTTAGAGAGACAATTAATGCAATCTCCAGCGCATTCAAAGGAAAGCAAAGTACTTTGGTCCACTAGAAGACTGGACCACACAAATAAGCAATTTTTAGCAGATGTTTTTCCTGGCTAAAGTTCCATCCAGCCTGCAAAGTCACAACGGGGTAAAAGAGCAACATCTATAGGGGCACACATTGCTTTGCTCATCTCGCTTCCAAAGGACAAAATTCGTATGACCTGTCATTTTTCATTAACTTCTCGTATATCCATGTACAATAAAGCACTATCAGCTTACAGAGTTTCAGAAAATGAGTTTTCCTATTCCTGTTAAAAGAAATTACTAGACAAAACCCCTTTTTCATCACGTAAGAACTTTTATCATTAAGCACAGAACCATTGCTGAAAACACTACCTTTTGTTTAGAATAAAAATGAAAACAGATATAGTATATATCTATAATCTTTTGTTATCACTTCGGAAAATTGTGTATTTCACTTCTTCTCTATGTAGTTTCAGATCCTTGATTATCTTAGTTGCACTCCTCTATGTGTTAGCTTCCACAGTTCTCCTGCAGAATTTCTAAGGTAGGGCAAGGAAAACTACTTGCAGCTAGACAGAAACAAGTTCTAGTCTCGGTTCTCTATTTGCTTTCAAGCATTTTATGCACTGTTTCAAACACTACTCACCTGGTTTTTATAGCGTAGTCTACAATAATTCAAAGACCTTCATGTACAGTAATGACCAAATTGAGAAATTATCACCAAATACGTGTAAGTTAAGATTATTCTTTACACATACTTTAACACCAGACTTAACATATAATGTTATTTCCCTTTTATTACAACGAGATCCTTCTGCAACCTGCAGCAGTCAGAGACTTAGGAAACTGCTAAGAGTTTTTGTTTTGAGAAATTGTCTTAGTCTCCTTCCCTCACTTACTTTTTTAAGAAATGTGATGCACCTCACCAAAAGAAGTACATCAGATTCAACTCCTTTCATTAGATGAATAATCACCTATTTTTATTTGTTCATCAGCTTTTCAAAATAGCTATTAAACCACAGGATTACCTTTATTATATCAGAATATCATATGATGGAAAGAATGCTTAGCAAATAACATTTTCCAAATGCAACTGAGGTGATATACACAGATCACACCATTTTTTCGTACATACTCAAATACCTACAAATTTTAACATACAGGCTTTTCCTACACAACCGTGTCGTTTCCTCCTAAAGTTTACCTAGCTACATGTTTGGTTTAAAGTAGATCATTCTACTCTTCCTGGGTTTTAATCACTCTATATAATAGAGAAAATAGTTATTTCAGATGTTTTTAAAAGAAATTTCACTTTGCTATGCTCCACTCCTCTGAAAGCAAGACTTCCTTCACCTGTTATGGTCTCACGTTCCAGCTAGGTTTTCTTGAACAACCTTACATACTTAATATTATTATTATTTAATTACATAAATGATCCTTGGTTTTCTGTTTCTTTAAAATAAATAGTTCTCAACTTTTTACACATTTGATCTTCAAAAACCTTGTTATTCAAGCTCATAACCAGTTTAGATTTAATATATAATTTAACACTTTCACATCCCCATATATGGGAGACCTACCAATTTTTGACAGAAATCTACTTCACTGTTTTACTTCACACTTCTTAGGACTCTCTAGCATACATTTTCTTTGGCATACATTTTTTTTGAGCATCTAACTTATTTTACACAGTTTTTAGTTCACCTGTTTGCTTTCTATCTATGACCTTAATTACTTCTCTAGAAGTTAAACAAAGGATGAACTATTTGCATCATCACCATTATGCATCTTCAAAATAAGACTCTTTTTGAGAACCAGCTTTCATATATTACTCAGGAGTAGATCAGAAGCTGCTTCTCTTCTACTGAATTCTAACTGCTCAAAGATCTTAACAACAAAGCATATGTATAACCAATATAATTTTTGAGAGTGCCTCTTTGCAGCCTCATCTCTCTTAGCATAATGACTGAAGTACTTATGTGATTGAAAATATTGCAATTATATTATACTACTTCTATTCAGACTTAACATCTAAAAAAAGAGCAAAGAGCAGTTTCAATACTTACCTTGCCTCTTCAAGATTTTCTTCACTCTAACTCTTTAGTCAGAAATGTCTATACTCACTTTAACTTGAACAGATGTTTTAGCATCCCAGTGACTTGTTTTTTTCTGTCAGCATAAAAATGCTGTAACTCACATTCAACGGCTGTATGAGCTAAATATCAACTCTGGCTGACAAGGTTCTGTAATTGAATATAGTCTGACTGCATGCATTGCACCCAGGATCTTACCTGATGTACTCTTTTCTATTTCTTTCCTCAACTTGGGACTCCTGTCCTATCTGAAGGGATTCATTACTGACTTGTAAACACCTCCATATTTATCTGTTCTCAAATTTTGATTTTAAAATGCCCCTTTTAATCATCTTAAAGTTTTATTAGAAAAAAAAAAAGGAACCTAGAAGCTTTAAGTCTAACGCACAGACTGCACCTACTCAAAAAGGTTCATACTGAGTCACAATCTCATAAATTTGTTACCTGCACACTGGAACCATGTTTCCACCCAGCCATCTTCATCACACTTCTACCACGGGTATCTGTCACCTCTTCTGCAACACCCTAAACCTTGGCTCTACAGCTTTTTACGGCCTTTGGACCACAGTCCCTGGAATTCTGTCTGGCACTACGTGTTTGAACACACGGCCAGTCAGACCATGTGTACACCCTGGAGGCAAAGCACTGGGCAGTCCTCACCAACCCTACAAATACACTTCACCCAATAATCCAGCAGTATTTTGGACTGCCTCTTCCAGAGCTTCAACAAGCCTCAACTCATTCCTCACACTGCCTACAAACAATCTAGGCATTTAAAAGGGACGTAAGGAGATGGCCGGCCTCAAAAAAACAAAGTTGCAAAGTACCTGAAAGAACATCGCAACACAAGTTGTTTTACTTCTAACATAAACTTTCCAATATTTTTTACTAAGTCATCAACACCCTACGATTATCCAACAATCAGCCTAAACAGCATATGAACTGTCCATACAGGAGGTCAGTTTTAATTACTAATGCAAATTAAACATGAGGCTCTTTTCTCAAGTATCACAGCATCCTACAGCTTACCAATAATGTTTCAGTGTCTCATCAGTGCCAAAATAAAATCAAGACTAGAACATTGTTTTCCCTTCTCCTTTCATCAAATATAATTATGAAGCCAGACATCTGCACAGGCAATACTCAAAAAGCATTTCCAATATAAATAATCAATTTAAGACACAAGAAATTTCTTCACTGTACTGTTTCTCACCAAGGATTTTCAAAACCCATTTTCTCAGCTCTTATAGTTTTAGTTTATGCTGTCTACAACTAGACTATATACAAATGGAAGTCAGTACCACAGATTTTTAATAAATATCTCCATGATAAATGCTTACTTTTCATGAAACTCAACTTTCAAGCTATACAAATACCAATTTAAGAGTACTTTGGGTTTTTCCGCGCTCAGGCTGAAAGCATCCATAATTTCTGATTTACAAAATAATAAGTAAAACTTAAGCATAAACTTGAAGAACTATTCACTGAAATTTAGCAAATAGACACACATATGCAGTCATTAGAGAAAATTATAATAAGCTTCAAAATGATCAGTGTTCAGTCAAAAGCTGCTTTAGGTTAAAAAACTTCTTATCACTGACAGGTGAAAACTGGAACTAAACAATGTAAGAATCCACTATCAATGTGTTACTCTCAGGTATTAGGTACGTGTTATAAATCAGAAGAATGGAGCACTGTTTTCCAATTCAGTGAAATGGAAATGGCAAACATGCTGGCAAAAGCAGTGACATTCCAATACATGAAACAATAGCAAGTCAATTGCTACAAGCAGCAATGAAAGCTTCAAAGCAGAATTAGCAGAGTAAACTTTTTCCAACTGCATACAAGGCATTACACACTTGTAATTTTATTTTTTCAGTCAAGTGCCCCATGTTTAATTTCTTAACTCGTTATCATTCTGTCCCATGCATAGACTTTCTCAGAGTAAACTCAGGAACCTTCTCAGCATGAATTCTTTCACTAAAATGAGGAAACTGGCAACCCTTTTCTAAAAAACACAATAGGTCTTAATGATATTTGCTTCAGAAAAAACTCAGTACTAAAAATATGCATGCCATCTCATTTTTTTAATTGTTGCTTCTTTGCAAACTACTAGAAAAATTAAGTGTATGGAACATGAGAAAAATGCTAAAATTCCACTGCTCTGAATAAACCAAATACGTTGCAACAACCACAACAGTTTTATCTACAGCATCTTTTTGAAATTCAGGGCATCAAGAAATGACATCATATCTCACAAGAAGTCATTCTAGAATTTTCTGAATGTATTTGATTGAAGACCAATGCTTTTATCAAAGATAGAATCTTTGCACAATGCAAAATCAAAAGTGTCGCAGTAAAGGAAGTCTAAAATGAAGGAAAATTGATTTCCTGTAACATGATTTGCCTTTAGAGTTCTAGTCAGGTACTGTACTTGACATGGATGTAAAACAGAAGTGCATGAAAAATATGCACTGATGAAAAAAGTGTTACCTTTTAAAAAGCTTATATGAAGAATATGCACTGATGAAAAAAGTGTTACCTTTTAAAAAGAAAGCTTATTTCAAGAATAATTAAGGAAATTAAGACTAAGGTAATTGGCAGGTTGTCTTAGTGTCATTGCAAAACTCAGTTTTTCAAGTTTACACAAAGTCATGACATTACCTGCTCCTCCACTAATCTTGCAGTAGCAGAACAACTGCAAGAATTATGTTTCTCTTCTAGAAAACCAGTACTATCACCTAGTATAGCTCACTGACATACAACAGCTTCAGAAGAATATTATAACATCACATTATATCCATCAACACTCTTACCAGCAATCAGTTTAACCATTATAGCATGAAGCTGAGCAGATGCCTTTAAAGAATTTCTAACAGGTTAGAGAGGCTTCAATAATTTCCAGAAGATGCATTAATTGTTCTACTGTGACAACCAAGTGGCAATACCTTGTGATACAGTCTGCTATAACAAATAAAGCTGTTTAGGTGAGTTCATGCAAAGACTCTTGAGTCAACGAGGATGGGAGGGAGAAAAGAGCTTGGAAACTTACCCAGAGCAAAGTACTCAAGCCCTAAAGACAGGTGAAAATGAAGGGACAAGGGGAAAGGAATAAGACACGGGAAAGAAATATTAATCTATTTTTAAAAGGATATTAATGAGGCAGTTGGGCAAAACCTAAACTACCTAATAAATAAAAACTAAACGCTGCTAGGATCCAGTCTCTTAACTAATTTGCTTCAGTGCCCTGAACAAGTTTCCTAAATGTGTTGTTTATGCAGAAGTAACAATTAGAGGAAATGTTGCCAAAGTAAGTAAGCCACCAGGTGTTTGCAGCAAGGATTATATTTTATAGACCACAAAGGACAACATACATCCATAGTTTTCTGAACAAATACCAGTAACACCACAAGCTACCCCATGATTCTCAATAAGGACACCTAAAGGAACAATGTACATACACATACAACACTTCATTGCCTCAATGAAAAGCGATATTCTTGACTCTGACAGGACCCTGAAACACACAGGTTTTAAACATACTTTTAACATGGGAGTTTATAAAATGAGTAAAAACAAGTTTCCTATTTACCCCATAAATATTTAGCTTATAAGAAATACAGCTTGCTTATTGAGCTAACATTTTTTAGTTCAGTGTGTCTGGTACTGTTCACTACAAGAAGATACTGCAAGCACCAGTATATCACAATATTCTACAGTTTAAATTAAGTAATCTTTAGAGAAAGAAACGGGAAGAGGTGGTAGATAAACTCAGCTTCTAGAAGAACAACAGCGTCCATAAGCTCTAATTTTTGCATACCCAATCCACAGATATATCAACTATGGCAGCTATAGATTGTAGCAACTAGCGCTGTTAGAAGTTCTCAAATTAAAAAATTTTTCAATTAATTACCATGGCTCAAGAATATTCTATGGCCACTTCTGTTCCTAACACAGCTCCATCTACCACCAAATGTGAAGAAATGAGCATTACTTGTGTTCATCTGCTTACCACAATGACTACCTGCTTGCTTCTACTGTTTACCTCAGCTCGTATGACAGAGTGTGAGAGAAATTATCTGCTTCAGCATTAATTAGAAGGCTAGTTAATTAGAAGGTTAGTTTTGAACAGAAGTTTTCTGTTACAGAAAAACAGAAAAACCTTGACCTTTGTGACACACCTGAGTTTGACTTACCCATCTCTCTTTAAAGCACAGTTATTTTGGACAGCTAACAAATAACTGTTGAACTGTTGGATATGCATTTTAGTCCACCCACTCTATTTCCATCATAGATAAGGCTTTGATTCTGACAGTCTTCTACAGCAGAATCTCCTCCACTTCAAATATAATAAACTATTCAACGATGCTCTTCCACTCCTCAGAAGGAAAAGCAGAACTTGCTTACTGACTACGTTAATTTAGCTGCACAGGTAAAAAACCTGTACTAAAAATGTGCAAAGAAGGAGCATACTGATGTCCAACCACTACCCTTCTTGAAGCAGTCTCAAAAGGAAGAGAGCAAACACTGTACAGTGTTACAAAGGAAATGTGCAAACAGAGCAGGTCCAAAAGACAAAAACAGTTCAGTTGTGCAGAGAAGGCCAGCATCTCGCATGCACCTTTCTGAACGAGTTTACAGAATCCAGAAGGAGCATCTAGTACAGTATACAGAAAGTATTTCAAAAGACTCCAAGATGTCTTCCAAGATGCACTATTGTTTCCTTTTATAATTTGAAAATACTTTTACTAAGCCATTAAATGTATGAAACAGTAAAAGTATTCTGTAGCCAAGTCACTTTCCAACTCCAAACCTTAATAGTCATCTAATTATTATGAGTGCGTCATTGATTAGTGAGTAAGTCAAAGCTTTAGAACTCACAGTGCTTTGGGAAATTTTCATGATGTCCACAGAAACTCTAGAACAGCAAACACAAAGCACAGTAACACTTAAAAAGACTAAAAAATACCAAATGTAGGTCAAAGGTGCCTTGTAAAAAGTTTGGCATTTACGAAGCAAAGGAAGTACACTCCAGCTTTCCCAAAACAAAAGAAGAGTTCAAATCCAGGGGTGGAACTTTGTAATGCTTTAAAAATACAAGTCACCGATGCAGGAATAATTTTTAATACAGAATAGTATCATAGCAGCAATTAAAACAACCATGCTGGATCTTGGTACATGGGCAATGCTCCACCATACAGTCCCCAAATTCTCAGATGCTAAAATGTCAGACATTACTATCATTTGCAAATTATTAGTTATTTCTTCACTTCTCCACATAGAAAATATTCTCAAGATAAATAATTCACAGAGCATTAAGATTTGAACATCCAGTATTTGAATAGTAAGTTTGAAGGCCTTCTATCAGTTTTATCTGTTCAGTGCTATGTCTAGTTTCAATTCTACAGGAAACTAACCTCTGCTTCATTCCTTCTGCTTATACTCTGGCACAGAAATTTTGTAATATGAATATTCTCATTGTGAATCATCATTCAAGAAATTTGCTAGCACTTTCTATTAGAACTTTTAACTATACACAAAATGACTGTGTTTGAAGTTCACTACAGAAGGTCTGGTTTACCACAACAGAATCACCCTTCAGAACGTACGCTCCAGTTCAAAACACTTCACTGGCAAAGCCAGCAAGACTTTAAGTCTGACAATTAAGCTACAGAGATTAAAAAAACACTTTAAATTAAGTGAAGTGCATGTTTTCATCAGGGAATAAAGCATGCAGCCCAACTTTTCCATATTTTGCTCTAACTTAACTCTGTAAAAATGAAACAGGAGGTATGGTTCCTAAGTTACATATCCAGTCTTCTGCTGATGAGATTTGTTTTTACAGTGAATGGAATTTTAAATTCAATCATCCCCTAGTCATTTTAAATTCAATCATCTCCTGGTCTTACAAAAGAAAAATAAAATACATGTATCTGTTGTGTCATCCCTCAGCACTACAATTATGTCCCACACACTCTATCATTCATTCATACACTTGCATGCAAAGAAGTTAAAAATATGCAAATTTATCTCTTTCCGTAAAAAGTATACATATTACTGAATAAATATCCATACAACGAACTGGAGGTTCTAAGAGCTGTACACGAAACACAAACTCAACTGAAATTGATTTATTAGTTCCCTAAGTAGGACAAATTCAAGGTTATTTACATACTTTAAACTTTTCATCTCTGACAGAAAAATTACAAAACCTAAGCTAACACATCTTTCTCTACAAGTCAAAACTCTCTTTGAACCAACCAAAAGCACTGACAATAGCTGCTGTAGTTACGTAAACACATCAAAAAGAGCTATCTCAGAGCTCCCTAACATTTTTCATTCAATGAGTTGTGAATACTTCACATGCTGTGTAGCAAGTTTCTTTCCAATAAAGCATCTTCAAAGACCAGAGGAAAATGAATCCTGTTATGGGCTACAGAAGCTGCAGTTCTGACAGCACAATTCATTTGGAGCACTTTCTCAAGTGCAAACAGCTTCACACTCGGCTTGCCACCATTTAAGTAAGCACACATTAAGAGTGCAGCCTGCTAGACAGCTATTCAGTGACCTGATCGAAGTCTAAAATAAATAGTCAAGAAGTGAAGCCTTCACAACTTGATAGACATTTTAATCCATTCAATCAAACTCATGCAGCTCCATTAAACAGGGTACAAGACTGAAGGCAGACCTGCACTTAATTTGTTCCCTCTTCTCATAAAAATATATCATGGGAAAAGTGGTTAAGGAAAAATCATTTATAGCTTCCTTTACATTCTGAAAAAACAGGAGTAATTTGCTATTTATTTCTGCAAAAGCCTTTATCTGGAAGTTTCAAAGTCTTCAAGAAGAGAAAACATACCTGCTATAGGCACATATCCAACTCCTTGCTGATACACAGTGGGCATCAGGACCACTGGCTGGGGCTGCATCATCATGGCAGCTGGCAAAGACTGGACAGAAAAAGCAGATTAGAACAACTCAGGAAACAGCAAAAAAAATGCCAGGAATTAAAACCGTTTGCAAACAAGTCATCACATTGCAAATCCATGTTCAACAGTACAATATGACTATGCTGAGTGCTAATCTATATTGAACAAAATCTCCGGCAAACTAACTGAACTACCATCTTTCAAATGACAATTAATTTGCCTGTGAATCAATAAAAACACATCATGTCAAACTAGCCTTTCGCAAGAGTGATGAAATGTTATCGAAGCGAATGATTTTAAAATACAGGTTTAATGAGCTTTCATGCCTTAGTCTTGTGAAGTGAATATACAACATACTCATCATAAGTTAAATATTAGACAAAATCTGAATTTTATTTTTTGTTTTTAAAAGCACTGCTCCTAGCAGAAATATTTAGTTTAAATCAATTATTTTTGAGGTAAACCAGTGCTTTAAACAAAATATCAAATTAACTCCATTCCCTTTTATTACCACAATAACTTCAGTTATATTTTAGTTCAGTTTGATCCTCAAAAATATTGAATATTATGTACAGTACCTTCACAGGGAGACAGTTTTCAAGGTTAATTATAAACTCTTTTCTCCCTGGGGTAATGGAATAACTGTTCAGATCTGGGGAAGAATGTGAATTTCAAACAGCAAGGAACATCTGTTCCCAGCTGTGCACTCAACAGCAGCTTGGAACTTCTGATGATATACAAGTGCAGTAGAAAGCATTCAAGGCTGCACGTCCTACACGTTATCCAACAGCTACTTGAAACAAAGGTGACAGATGAGAACACTCCAGGAGCTGCTAAACAAATCAGTGTAAGTCTGCAGTTCATGAGTAGTAGCACCAAATGAACAAGAATGGAAATGAAAAACAGTGTCACTTGAAAGAGCATTTGAATTACCCAAGAAACACCTAAGACAGAAAAGAGTTTCCATTATTTTGCTTTTAAACTGACATGAATTTTTAAAGACTTAGGGGCAAAAAATTATTGAGTCCACAAAGCTTTTTAAAAATTATTATTATTAAATTAGAAATGACAATGGACCATTTGGCTGAGGATTTCATTTTTATACGTATAGTAGCACAGTGTTAAGGAAACTTTGCTGTCTGACCATCCAAGAGCCACTCTGACACCCACTCCAGTCTGTAACTACTGAGACCAAGACCCCTTTGCAGTGGGTGGCTCCAGTGACCCCATGGGTGCCCCTCTTGGCTCCCTGCACACCCCACACTCACACAGTCAGACAGGGTTTCCTTACCAGCCCAGGCCTGGGTTTCCCACAGCAGAGTCCCAGATGTCTGGATCCTCAAGGCAATTTAATCATGGTGCAGTAATGCAGAAGAAGCAGCTCGAGCTGGTGCCTCTAGGGACGGACCCTCAACAAAGGAATCCCTGGGCTTTTACTACACGTGTCCTCACAGTCCATGCACCTAGACAGTCTGTGGTCTTCCTGCTGAGTCCTTGGCTCCTGCTGTGTCCCAGTGTTCAGTCACCCAGCTGGTGCCACAGGTCCCTGTGCCCTTTGTGGTGCAAAGGGTCAGCACCAGGTCACAGTGCCCTGCCTGGGGTTCCCACCATGTCCCCCACCCAGGGCACAACCTGCAGCTCCCACTGCAGCTGCACATCCAGTACCTGCTCTCAGTGTATTCCTCAACAACAAGAATAAGCTGAACTTTTGTAATTGCAAAACAAGATAAATACCCATTTGCCACCTCACCACAAAGTATTTATTGTCTTTACAAATATTTCTGACTGCTATTCCCAAAGTTAGGTATAATTATTTTAAATGCCAACACACACAAACACCCAGTATGGTCCAACAGATCTACTTCAGTCTAAAATATTTCCCTCTCCCTACTTAAGAAGCTTCTGTCCCTCCCCACCCCAAACTCGGCTTACCGTGTATGACATAACCAGATTAATCATTCCTTCCTTGTCATCACCTTGCCTTCCACTCAAGCTATACCATTCATCCTCCACATTTCCTTGTTTCAGAGACTCAGGAATTGTAATGTGTGTCCAAGCAATGCGGTCATCCATTGAAAAGGCTCTCTGAAATATAATTTGAAAAATATTACCAAATCAATTGTCCTGAAAAAAACCTCAAACTTAAAATTACCCTTGACTAACACTTCAGTTTTATGCTATTAGACTTTGTTAATTTTATTCCCTTTGACACTACTGAAGTGTCAATAAATATTTTGGCCATCTGCTTTCCAACAAGAATGAAGGACACTAAGTGGGATTATAGATTGCAGATATTTAATAGCAAGAAATTGAAAACCTGAAGCAGAACACTCTAGAAATACAGCATCCTATCATCATCATAGGCTGTGTGAATCTCGTGACATCACATCAGAAGCCGTTACACGAACACAAACAGCTTCTGTTTACTATGATAGGCTGTGAACTCCAGCAGATAGAAGTACTGATCTGTCCCTCTGTTGCAGCAATGAAACAGACACTTGCAATCAACTAAACCTACAAAGCAGCATCCAAAAGCCTCGCTTGTGTAATGACCACACAGCTGCTGTACTGTCATGCTTTACTATACACAGTGAGAGAGGCAGCAAAAAAAAAGGCAAACCATGACTTTAGCCTTGGCTGTAGCCTCTTAGTTTCTCCTAATAAATCCTAGGGACTACACACAGTCTGTATTCAACAGTTTTATTCTCAGGAATTCCAAGCTCTTCCTAGGTTAGAACAGCACTGAAGAACTTTCAAGTAAAACAGCATTGTACAACAGGTTATTTTTAACAGAGACAGTGAAGGATACAAGGCTGCAGGGCATTTTGATAGCCAAGAAGAGCTTAAATAGCACTCAGACATCTTTTGCTTCTTTTCCTTTAGAGGCAAGCCTGCTAATGCTCCTTTATCAGCTACCAAAGGACAAGTAACAGTTCTGACATTCTTGGAGAAGAATGAAGCTTTATGCATTGCTGCTTTTAGAATTCTGAAAATTTTTTGTCATCTCCCAGAGAACACAGCTAAGGAACTGTCTGTGCTAACTCAATCCTTTTTTGCAAGGTTTCACCCAAACCTCGGTCCAAACAGGAGATGGGGAGGGGTAGAAAAAATATATAGCAGTTCTGACCTCATCAAATATCTCTAGATAAAAAGAGTCCACACCCGGTGGAACAGTGCACTGAATAACTTTGTTCCAGCGAGGGTTCTTGGCTCCATTATGTGCTGTTGGAGTTTCATATACAGCGTATCCCAGCCGTATTCGACAGTACGGATCCATGCGCGTCATCCCGTAATTCTTTGCCAGTTTGGCCTGAAAAGAAAAGAAATCCAGGAAGTGTATAATACTGACATTAACTTGAAAAGTTAATTACTATTAGATTACAGTGAGAACCAAATACTGAACAAAGGACTAGATTAAATTCTGTGACAGAGAGAAAAGAGGAAAAACAAAATAAAGAAGAACAGCATTCAGATTAAAACATAAACCAGTTAACACCATTAAATGTCTGGAAGACCTTGAAAAGGGAACATCTTTTTAACCTATTTATTGTAGAAAATACACATCTTCACTGGAGCTAAAATATATTACTTCATACCAAAGCAAAAGATACATGATTACAAGGACATTGTAGCAAGTTCAATTTTTCCCTGGGTATCTGATCTCCAACATACAAGAACAAGTGTAATGTCATAGGTAGACTGTCCTCTTCCACTTAAGTTCTTTCAAAGGATGAAATACAGAAATCCAGTACCTTCAAGAATATCACACAATCCAAAAGCATAACCTGCAAAAGCAGTTCAATTGAGGTAAACTAGTAATAATAGATCATGTTTCAAAGTGATTAACCACTTATTTCAGCCTGTGCATTTAACAGTAGTTAATTCAGTGGACAACTTAAGTCCTAACATTACTATAAAAACAGATGCTGTATAGAATCAGAAGAGCTCCAACATACTTCTGTTGTAACATCAGAAGACTGGAACAAAACAAGGTGATGACAGTCCCGAACACAACACTGAGTACTGTTGCACAGCTCTGCTCAAGCAGAAGTTGGGCTTTTTGGATGTGCTGCTTCTTTGACCTCTACTAAGCAGCCCATGGTTCTTTTTATAGTAAGACAAGTGACAAACCATAGTGCCCCAGGGCATCTCCCACCTACAGGATGTTCATAGAACTCACAACAGTTGAAGCAGTGCACTACGTAACATTTTATCACAAAGGCTGCACCTCAGGCTTGGAGCCCTTTTCTCCTTCAGGGAACATACTAGTTCATCAATTCATACATTAGAGCTGGTGAGAAAGGTCTCAAACTGTTTCTTGTAAATGTGGATTTAAAAGTAAGAAAGTTGGCATCCAAATTAAGCACTCTCTATACTCTGGAATTGTGGGATTAGACATCTTATCAAAAACTTCACCAAAAGAAAGGTGATAATCAGCTGTGCTTAGACAAATGCATCACCATCCCTCTATATCTGCAAGAAAAAAAAAGCAGCAAATTACCTCCCCAGAAACTTTTTCTGATCTTCCATCAGTTTATTAGTAACAGAATTAAGGCATGCTGTTTGATATACTTTATCAACACATATTTAAATACAGTACACTTCAATCAGATTTTCATCTTCTGTAGGTTAACTATACCATGGCAAGTCTCCTATCCAGAATGCCATGTCTCAATATGCAGCCAGGATACCATAGCATTCCTGGATAAATTCCTAGACAGGTAGAGAAGACTATCTCCTGTCTGTTGTACTGCCATTCAGAAGGACCCTGGCAGGCTAAAAGAAGTGTGCAGACAGGAATCTCAAAGTTCAACAAAGGAAAAACAGTATTTTTGACAATTTTTGACTTTGGGCCAACTGGCTGGAGAACAGTTTTGAGGAGAAGGATGTGGAAAAAATACATAAGGGAACTGCAATTCCCTACAATATTCTCAAAATTAATGACTAAATGTCATTAAAGAGTAGTCACTAGACATGACTACTTAAGACTAATGTCTTCCAATATTAAGTACAGGAACTACGGGAAGTCTCTAAACAGAAGTTTTCAGAGAAACCTGTTCACTGCAAAAAACCCCATGAGTTTATTTGATTATGTGCTATAATAGCAAGGTTTACAGGAAATTGCTGCACAAGGCAGAGACGAAACATGAAACTGGACAAAATGCTTATGTACAGGAAAATGAAGGTATAAAATCTTTAAGAATTACTTACCCCCATTTACAAGTAATTTAGTAACTCAAATTCCACCACAAAATCTGAGTCCACCAATTAAAAATTTTGCATTAATTATTTAAAATTACTTAATTGTACAAAGATGGCATAATTTATACCTGTACTACAGTTATGCTGAGTCTTCCTACTGTACCCATTGCTCCTCCATACTGTAGCTGCTGAGCTGCCTGGGCATCCAGCTGGATTTGCTGTTGCTGCTGGGTTGGGGTAATGCGAAGAAAATCCTGAGGAAGCTCACCAACAAATACCTTAAAAAAGAAAGAGGAAAAAAACCAGAAGAGACTTTAAAGTTTTATAATGAGAAAGAGATGAATATAAATCAAAGTGTAACAAATTAAGAAGAAATTTAGTTTTCTTTTGACAGCATGAACAAAGAACTAATTAAATGACAAACCTGCCAACTCATGTAGTAAATGTTCTCCTTTTCAGAAACACTAATTTCTAACATAAGCCTCAGAAAAAAAGGAGGACAGGTAGCCAAAGCTGCTCTGCAACTAAACATTTGAGTAGCCCGTACAAAAGTCAGAACCACTAAGTTTTACATCACATTCACATACGATATCTGATGGCGTCCAGCTCTTTGACTTATTCATCACCCACGCTGTGTCCAATCATTCTTGTGCCAAAACACAGCACAGTGCTTTCATCTGAAAGGTCGCTTCCACAGTCACCATTAAGACAGACTGTAAAACAGGATTTCCTGTGGACCAAATCCTGCAACACAATAAAGATGCCCTAATCCTTTTCCAGTGTTAAACATGGCCAGCCTGCAACTAACCTTGATGACAAAATTCCACCACATTCAAAACAACAATGTGGGAATTAAAAATCTGGTCTATCATGAGAACAAGCCAGGACAAAAAGCAGAAGTATAGTAGAGAACTTCTGTCACATGAGCCAATATGAATCAGCACTCACCATGGATTTTCTGTTACCTTTACTGTATAAAGGGAAAGTTTCTACCCATTACATGTCAATTCAACAGCTTGGGTTGTTTCTAGGTTTTAAATGCTCAGTGAACATTATCAATTCAAATACACTTAGAGAGATCATGATTTTAAAATAACAAACATCTATAATAAAATTTTAAAAGGCAAAAAAAGTGTCATATAAAATTTATAATTAAGCTGTATTCATTTCTGCTGTCTATAGAGTGGTTTACATATTTAATACAGAATTGTCTACCTTATCAAGACAAAACACAACGCAATTTCTCATGTTGCAATCCCAAGCAAGATTACTCAATCATGTATCTGGCAGATGCATGCCTACAGAATGTAATTTAAGAAGTTAACAGGCCTTGAGGACACAGCTTTTCAACGTTAGACAGCATGTGCATGTCAAGTTTGCATCTTGGAGACAGAAATTCCAGCTTTTGCCAAATCACATGTATGACTATTTTGTATGATTATCTGAGAGACTCAGGATCCTGGCAACAGTAGGTGTCACATGCCAGAAAGGAAGTTTACCTGAAAAGTTCAGGAGGAAGCACTGAATGCCTGCCTGAGAAGCAGAGTAAAAAGGGAATCAGTTTTGCTTTACAAGCACCTTAAAATTGTAAAATTTAAAACCTAAGCAGCTGAAGTTTTAAAAAGTGTGAAGAAAAAACAGGGGCAGAAAAGGAGAAAACTAAGCTAGAAGTTAATAATAAAAGAAAGCTTATTTAAGTTTGGCTGGCAATGAGATATGGTGTTGTAACAGCCTTCTCATTGGAATATATATAATTTTAAATTAAAACATAATCCATTCAGGCAAGATTTGAAATGGCCCCAGAATTAGCAAGGAAATGGCATTTACAACACAGTAGGTCCCCCTCCAACCCTGGTCCTCCAGGAAATTTCAAATCTGCTAACATTAGCACCTCTAGGAATAGACATATAAACATTTCCCATAGTCAGAAGTGATGGCTGCACCCCTGAAATCCCATTTCCATATCACGCAAGCTCCCTCTGTCAAAATCCCAGAAACAGGACAGCCTCTTTTGTCTCCACCATCTTCACATGGATATTGGAAATGTTAAGTCATTCACAACAAAAGTCTAATAATAGCTTTTGCTTTTTAAATTTTATTTCATAAAAGTTAGCCAATATCTGCTCTAAAATAAAATAAACTAGTCTCTGTACTGAAGTCCATAAAGGAGACCATAATTTTCTTACAGCAGCTAAGCTGATTCTAGGTTATTCAGTCACCTCACACAAAGCCACACTCTTATCCTAGAACTGCAAAGGTGACATACATGGAAACTAAAACTGTCTCAGTTCTCAAAAGATCTGCATGTTAAACCCCTCCAAAAGGGAAGAGTGGGGAACAGGAGATGCACGTACTCATATGTTCGGTTCTGACTAAGATTTGGTTCACAAGTCCTGGTGATTTAGCCTGTAAAATACCTAGGAGAGGTGCTTATTTAAGGAAATACACTACTCAGTATGCTCTTATGCTAATTATCAGCTGATTCCATATTGATGGAGACAAATCAGTATCATGCAATCTTTTTATCTGTAAAGAAAACAGGTCAATTTACATCTTCCTCAAAGTATTTAAAAGCAGGCACATAATTGCCACCTCCCAACATGAATTAAAAATACAAAGTTATGTAACCAGAATTCAACCACACTTTTTTTTTTAAAAGCAAGGAGAACATACAGGACAATCTTGTGTCGCTGATCCTACTCCACAACCACTCTGAAACAAATGCACTTCCTTCTACTATAACAGCACTTCAGAAGGAATGTGAAATTGAAGCGTGTTCTGTCACTAGCTGCAGAACAAAAAATTAATTCCATTTAGCAACAGGACAGGGATAGGAGAGATACAAGTCAAAAGACAAATGTTGAGCAGGCAGTCATTAAAAATAAGCCTGCCTTATAATCACTTCCTAATAAACTTTACTGACAGCATTGCATATCAAAAATATGGATTATCTACAAGCAGAATAACACTGCCCTTCCCTTCTGCTACAACCACCTAAGAGGTAGTTTTGTGGATCTTCAAAGTAGAATGCTGCAGGTATAAAAACTGCATCTCAACTTCTTCAAACTGAATTCGGTGTGATGTTCTACAGCTATTTGATGTAACTGAGGTTGGGGCTGTCTCAGTCTCACCTACCTGTTTCTTATGCAACACGACATGGTGCCAGAGAATTGTAAAGTGGGTCAGTGTAAACGCCTGATCAGAAGAAAGTGAAACAAGGGTTGGAGGTAAAGGGAATGGGAGGAAAGCTGTCAGAACCCTCAACTCACTGATTCTGCAAGTTCTGGCACCTGTGTAAAGGAGGGAAAGGGACACAGAGCCAAGGACAGCAACAAATGCCCCGAGTTACAGAAACATTTACCCAGACACAATACACTCAGGGAACCATAATTAAGCTTTCCACACTAGCAATTACCAAGGAAGTCTAACACGAAACTTCTTCAAAACATCAAAGAGCTTTAAACACCTAACTACTCAAAAAGGTTCCAACCATTCTCCTTTAAATAGTTCTACTGTTTTTAAGAAAAAAAAAGTGAATGAGACAGAATTTTGAACGATTATTCTATGTTTTGCACCCTGAAGAAAAAATTGGTACCAGACAGGAAGCATCCAGACGTCCTGAAAGAGCTGGTATTTGTTCAAGGCTGCTCTCTAACACCTTTGAAAGGTCATGGAGATTAGAGGCACTCCCCTATAAATGGAGAAAGACAAATCTCATACCCATCTTTCCAAGGGGCAAGATGGATGCCCCGAGGAACCACAGGCAGGACAGCTTCACCTCAGTCACTAAGAAATTAATGGAGCAAGTGCTTTTGGAAGACATTCCTTGACATATGAAGGAAAAAAAACTAAACAGGGACTAGCAATAGCCAGCCTTTACCAAGTTTTTAAAAGAATAAAAAGCTGATGAGCCATCTGCCCTCTCCAATACAAGAATACATGATTAAGGAAAGTGCAGAAGGTATCAAAGCTGGATCATTACAATCTGAATCAGGTGGACTACTGCATGCATGAAAAGCTGGCTGAGGCACTGAGCTCAGAAACTGAAGTTCAGTGGTTAATGACACTGGAGCTTGGTTGAAAGTGAAGCTGTTCAGAGGTCTGTACTGAAACTAACTTATGTGTCTAATATTTTTCCTCAGTAACCAAAGGTGAAGACAGAAGGTACCCTTACCAGTTTTGAAGATGACATTAAATTTTGGGAGAAATGACTGGTATAATTGAGGACAGTACCAAATGGAGAGACAGAAGAATTAACTGGAAGGAATCTCATGAATTTCAACAAGGGCAAAGACCTGTACTTTGGCCAGAAAAATCCCTGGCACTGGTACAGACTGAAGAACAACTGGCAGGACTGCCTGTACCTCTACAGAGGTGGAGAGCAAGCAAAACATGGATGAGCAGAGGACTCTTGCAGCAGCGAATCCTAACAGAAAACTACACTGGATCAACAAGGATCCAGCCAGTGGGCTGAGAAAAGGAAACAATTGCTGGATGACACCTGGAACACTCAGACGGTTTGGGGCTCAGCAGTACATAAGAAATGATGAATTTCAGGGAGCCCAGCAACGATCCACCAAGAAGGCCCATGAAAAGGGCTGGAACACTTGTGAAGACAGGCTCAGGATTTGTTTAGAATAGAAGAAAGTTAGAATGCACCTTGCAGCAGCTTTCTGGTATCTGCAAGGAAGTGATTGAGAAAACAGACCCAGGTTCTCTTTGGAGATGCAACACAAAGAGAAAGGAGACCTCAATTGTTAAACTGAAATGGGGCAGATTTCACATGAAAAAAGGAGGGGTTAAAAATACCTGCAAAGTATGGCAGGAACTATGGTACGCAAACATGATTTAAAAATTAAAGACAGAATGAGTGTCCATATGACATCTGTGTCTATGCCTGGAGAAGTGAAGGCTCCGGGGAGACCACAGAGCACGTTCCAGGCCCTGAAGGAGCCTACAAGAAAGCTGGAAAGGGACTTTCGACAAGGGCCCATAAAAAGTTTTGTAGAGTCTCAAGAAAAAACTCATCAGAGTCACTACTCATCAGAGCAGTGATTATTAGGGAAATTAGGAGCAGAAATCTATGCAGTTCTAGGTTGGCACTTGATGTAATTTTGAAGGATGTGACGAATTTGACAGCATGGTGGATAATCATGTAGAATAACCATGGAGAGTAATTTTGGGTATGATTCCCAAGCTAAGGAATCACAAATACAAAGTTTTGGTGGCCCAGTCTTAATCTAAAGCCTGGTCAAACTGTTTATTAATAGTCTCACCTGTAAAAGCTATCACTTAGCAGCCCTTACATATTCAGCTATAGCTGAGATTTAAAAACCTGTTTTGTTCACAAAAGATTACAAAATGTGAAAATGTGCTAATCCCATAATATCCTGAAAAGGGCCAGAGATATCTATGTTCTAGCAGAGTATATACAGTAACAGACAGGATGAATTCGGTTTCATCTGGAAAACTAAACAACAATCAGAACTGTTAATTATGCACCAAGTAAGCAGCATCACAAACTAGGAAGTGCAGATATAAGAATAAGACTGGCAACAGCCCACTTTATTTTCTTATCCACATGAAACAACCTTGAATATTTTCTTGCTTGTTCAAACAGAAAGACAAGACTGTTCTCTCCAGCAGTAAAGGACAAAGTGGTTTCCAATCCTTTAGCACCATTTAGTGGCTACTCATTTGTAACGCAGTTGCATATACAGAAACATGTAGAATTCTATCTTCCTCTCTGGAGAGAATTAAGAAAGGCTGGCATGTACCATATCAACACCCCCAGCTGTGAATGGCTGCTTAATATTGCATAATTTATTCATTCATTTGAAAACATTCAAATCTCTAAAGTGGGTAAGGAAGAAAAGCATGTACAACAATGTTAGGAACACATTAAAAAAACTCTCAAAACCTGAAGCCCAGAAAACCAAAGTTGAATGAGACAAATCAGCATTTGCCTTTCCACTTGTCAGGCTCCAATCAAGTTTAGGAAACAAAAGATGGCCAAGACATTATACAGGAGTACCTGGGAAATTTGAGAACAAGACATCTAGAAGAGTAACATTCTAAGGCTGAGATGCAGCTCCTTTAAAATATTCAGGAAAGATTAGGCAGTTATGATAAATAAGACAAGGCATTTTAAGGAACAAAACTGACTATATCATATTACTGTCATAAGACAACAACTGACAGCAGTGCAGCTTTTCAGGATTAGCAGTAATTCACCTCACTGTTCTTTCTACAAGGCTGCATAGAATAAAAAAAAGTACCTGTTTCTACATAATAAAATACAGCACTGTAAATTTATTGTTTTTAAAACCCCCTCATTTCACCATGAGCATTATCATATTGTCAGTGACTACTAGATCCTTTCAGAGAAAAGCTTTCTGTCGAAAGCTGATGTTGTAACACCACACATGCAGAACATCCCAGCGTGAGGTATGATTATCCCCGGGCAAAACCAGACAGTAACATATTCCCAATAAACTGTCAGCACCACCTCCCAGAAGGCTGGTAAATTGGTTTTACGACGGCTCAGCTCCCGTCCAACACGCACACCTACATCCTACACCCTACAGCGGATGCGTCGTTCCATCTTTCAGGCGGCAGCTCCAGGGACAGCGGCCCGACCGTGCCCCGCCGAGCCGCGAGCACAGGGAGCTGCGCTCTACTTCCAAGGGAAAGCGGTTTAGCTCCGGTTCAGTGTAAGCCGTACCCTCCTTGGAAAGGCCTTTGGACAAAGAACGGACAGAACAGCTGCCTCAAGGACTCCGCGCAGTTACAAGGGACTTTCCCCTGCCCTTTCTCAAAGCCTCTTCGCAGGCGGGGAACCGGGAGACGAGGCAGACTTCCCTCCCCCGCACCGCGGCAGCCTAGAGATGAGAGGGCTTTTCCTCTCTCTCCTCCGGCGCGGCCGGAGCTCGGGCACGGTGGGAGACACGGAGTCTCCCTGCCCACAGCGGCCCTGGCAGAGGCCGGGCGGGGCCCATCGGGGTCTCCAAGCCGGGCCTCGCCCGCCCAGCCTGGCCCGGCGAGCGGTAACAGGAGATACTCCTGAGCGGGCCCCGCGGCGGGGCCGCGCCCGCAGCACTCACCGGGCCCCGCTGGGTGGTGACGGTGGTCGCCATAGCGCCTCGCCGGGGCCGGGGCCGCGGCCGAGACCCTTCCTCCTCCTCTTCCTCCCGCCCCGCCAGGCCGCCGCTGCCGCTCCCACC